>BSQZ01000016.1:10040285-10050285 GCA_033239005.1 Lamellibrachia satsuma | reverse complement strand
GAAATAGTTTGTCGTGCTTTTGTGCATACTGGTCAAGCCCCAGCCTTTCATGACTGACCATTTTCTATGCACTTGATAGCTTTGTGGCGTTCGTCTTTCAGCACAACATACAAATAAAAGCAGTAAATTGCATGAAAAACCCACACTCTGCTAGTGCTCATTACTTTGATCGTCTCTACGTAAACCAAACGTCAATCAACTTATTTGCCTGATATTTTATAATATCTATTCATGCTGTTTCTTCAAATGTGCTACATTTTCTTAACGAGCTTAATCGTTTATCTACCAGCTTTACATAAAAGGTAGGCCTTATTGTTCTGTTCTATTTTGATATGTAGTGTTTTTTTGCGTGTTTTCGTCTTTCGTGCAGCTTTCCTTAACCACTATTCAGTACACCTCTTTTTTAAATATCCAAGCATTCAGAATACTGACATTTGAAGTACACAAACTGAATCAAAGCTATGTAAAAACGTAAACTATAACGACGTGCCATTATACAAAATAATAAATACATATAGTTGAAACCCTTGAGGTAGAAGAAACGCCGCCTTCAGTGTGAGTTATATATGTATGCGTGGTAAGATGCGCTCAATAATGGCCAGTCTATTTCGTGTGAATCCTAAGCAGGCTGCACGCACTCGAGTGGGCGTGCTTGACGAGATGAAAGAAATGCTACAGAAGATTGGTTTCTGTCTGCCATGTAACTAACTATGAAATAAATAAAAAGCCTAACACAAACAGTCCAAGGCTTATACCTTGCAACACTGCTGGAATATTTTTTTTAAATTTTGACCTAGTTCGTTTCAAGAAACATAGTATGACTGGCATGTTAGCCATACAGATCTTAACTGAGACCTTAAATTTTTTTTGTAATTGAGTATAAATAAATAAACAAATACGAAATGTGCCTAGAACTGTTTCTTCAATTACAACTTCACTTGGCGGCCCTCATATGTGCATTGGGTTCAACTGTATCATAGACGGTACCGCGACGAAAATGGAGTACTTCCAAACACGCTTTGCTAGTGGTTAGCGCAAAGTAGAATCAAGTGTCTGGTCATGTCAGCTAGTCAGGCGAACCTTAATGCGTAGTAAGTGTCACTTGCTACTGCAACCTCAACATTTACGACCTTTAATGCCAACCAACAGAAAAACATACTGCGGCCGTCGGCAGCACACACAATGGCAGGAAACGTGCTGGTGAAAAGAGCAAACTAGGAGGGTCGGCGCAACGTGCACTGATCAACATGTTTTTGTGGCTTCTCTTTGGAAAAGGTGTTGCGAAAACACATATCATGTTGTGGATTTTGTCAAGTGCATACACCTGTCGCAAGTTTTTAACCATTTGGAGTTGTATATGTTTGCTTGCAAGAAGCTAAACCTATGTAGCAGCAGCAGCAGCAGCAGCAGCAGCAGCAGCAGCAGCAGCAGCAGCAGCAGCAGCAGCAGCAGCAGCAGCAGCAGCAGCAGCAGCAGCAGCAGCAGCAGCAGCAGCAGCAGCAGCAGCAGCAGCAGCAGCTGCAGCAGCAGCAGCAGAAGGAGCAGCAGCAGCAGCAGCAGCAACAGCAGCTGAAGGAGCAGCAGTAGCAGCAGCAGCAGAAGGAGCAACTAGAGCAGAAAATGGACCAGCAGCAGTAGCAGCAGAAGGAGCAACTAGAGCAGAATAAGAAGAAAATGGAACAGCAGCAGTAGCAGCAGAAGAAACAGTTGCAACATGTTAATGTGTATTCTATTTTCATCTTTAATATTGATGAGCACATTCTATCTAACGTAATGCATTTAAAATCACTTCAATACGTCAAATGGTTTATGAAATATATTAAACAATTGTACACATTAATGGTATACATTAATGAAACATCGAAACAGGTCAGTCCTGTGTATGCGGCGTCTTTCTGTACAGTGATTGTCTTGTAGCGAAATGACATGCTGCAATACGTTGTGGAACATCATAAACTGTTGTAGTTCTTCTCTCAGCTCAACAATTCGCGTCAGGATCTTGCTTCGCAAAATCCAGCGAAACTAAATGTGGGGAAGTAGGCAGTGGATATCTATCCCCCTCTCCTCACAAAGAATTGAGAGGCCTTGATTTGAGGAAGTTGACGATTTTCTCGTCTTCAACCGAACCTTATTTTGTTTCACCCGGCAGGTTGTTTGTCGTGACATTTTCGCGATAAAGGAAAAAAGGTGTGCTTTAAACTCTTTTGTTTTGTCTTCGCACATTTGACATCAAAACTAAAATACCACGGCGCAGCGCGGACTGTCACGACACATCAATGTGCCGCGACATAAAGGTTGTGAAGCATAAGCGTATGTCATGCAATTTAGTATTAAGTCATAACTCTAAAAACCCGACTGAAACATTTGAAGCCTTTTTCCTTACTTCCCTGGTGTGAAACATATTTATCTTTCTTCATCAACAGAATACACTTTTTTTAACTGTTTTAAGCACTACGCTGGAACATTATTTGTCAGTTTGGAAAGTAAAGTATGAACATAACATTTGAAGGAAATGCCTCCGAAGATTGGTTTGTACATGTCAGGCATCTCAGTACGAAGTCGTATCGCCTATCACTGAAAAAATATTTCACGATTTTTCTTGCTTACACTGCTGTTTTTCCTGCATCACTGCTGTCATTCTTGCTTCATTTTTGTCTTCCTTGCTTTAATGCCACTTTTCTTGCTTCACTGTTGCCTTCCCTTTTTCACTGTTGCCTACCTTGTCTCACTGTTGTCTTTCTCGCTTCATTGTTGTCTTTCTCGCTTCACTTTTGTCTTCTTTGCTTCACATTTGTCTTCCTTGCATCCAATGTGTCTTCCTTGCTTCAAGTTTGTCGTCCTTGCTTCTCTTTTGCTTTTCTTGTTCCTTATCTACTGCCTTCCTAGCCTTCCTTGCCTTCCTTGCCTTCTATGCTTTCCTTGCTTCAATGCTGTTTTCCTTCCTAGTTTTTTTGCCATATTGCTGTCTTTCTTGTTCACTGCTGTCTTCTGTCGTATGCCTTCTTAACAAAGAGAACAATCGTGCTTTACTGTTTTAAGTATTACGTTAGGATAATTTTTGTAAATTTGGAATGCAAAGTCGGGAAATAACAATCATTCCGAAATATATTAACATAAAAAAGATGAGAGAGCTCTACGCAAAAAAATACTGCTCACGGATACGTCGGTCGTAAGAGTTAATACATATAGTCAATTATATACCGCATATTATCAAACAATATGCCTCACTGTAAATAAGGACTACCTTATTTGAAAAATTGAATTGAATTAATTAATTATTTTATAGTTTAGTCCAAATAAATAAATAAAAGTTTGTGCATATTAATGTTTCTAAAATTCCGATAACAGTTGGTCGTCGTTGTTGTAACTGTAGTACCGGAGGAACTGCGACGAAAACGGCGTACCATCTAATAATATGACGTGTTACTATTTCGCACAAACAGTCAAATCATTGCATAGAAAGTGTCACTCTGTGGATCGAATATCCATATATACGGTGCTGGGACAACATTCATTACATAAATTAGCCGCCGCTCGTGCTAACCGCACACACACACACACACACACATACACACACACACACACACACACAAACACACACACATACACACACACACACACACGCACACGCACACACACACGCACGCACGCACACACGCACGCACGCACACACACACACACGCACACACACACACACGCACACACATACACACGCACACGCACACGCACACGCACACGCACACGCACACGCACACGCACACGCACACGCACACACACACACACACACACACACACACACACACATATATATATATATGTGTATGTTTAGTTGCAAACTGCGACAAAAGGGAATTATTGAAAACAAATCAGCAAGACACTAGTGTGTGTGTGTGTGTGTGTGTGTGTGTGTGTGTGTGTGTGTGTGTGTGTGTGTGTGTGTGTGTGTGTGTGTGTGTGAGTGTGTGTGTGTGTGTGTGTGTGTGTGTGTGTGTGTGTGTGTGTGTGTGTGTGTGTGTGTGTGTGTGTGTGTGTGTGTGTGTGTGTGTGTGTGTGTGTGTGTGTGTGTGTGTGTGCATGTGTGCGTGAAAATATTAGTTTAAATGAAATGAACTAGATCGTAAACGTTTTGGGTAAATGCTACTTTAGCCGCATATCGTTTGATGCCATTCGTTTATGCAACCCCGCAGTTGAAGACATTTACTGTCGCCGACAGAAAAACGGGTTACGGACGTATGTCATATACACGACGTCATAGCTGAGATTTAGTTTTCTTAAAATTTGCCACTGAAACGCGCAATCAGGGGAAGGCGTACGCTGTTCAGCTTCCATCAGCATCTCGCGGCTGCTGCATAGTAAGTGTTGAAGTTTTGAGAAAAATGCAAATTTCTTTGCGGCGATTGTCAAAGGTTCCAACTTATCTCATGTCTTGTCAAATCAAACCAAATCTAGTGACAATGACCCATCAGTCTAAAATCATCTCTCTGTTTTACAAGTTATGAAAATGAGTCAGCCCGTACGACTCGATTCTAATGATCAGTCATGCATAATAAAATGGATAATGCTTAGAACGTGTTACTCGGATGCTGGAATAATCACATGTACTACGGCGACTGAAAATACGTTATGTCGTCCTTAGTTCACTGGAGTTGTTTCTACAATATCCGCTACGTGGCGTAAATGTTTTTATTCACTAATGGTCTCTCCTCGCCACAAACGACGATCTTCTTCGGTCTCGGCACACTCCAACAGTCCGTTAATAAACCCAGTCGAGTCACCCTAATACACGGTGTATCAATGAATACATGGGCCCGTATTTTCAGAGGCGTTAATATTTAAGCAAACACCTCATAGTAGTGGGCATCATTAATTTTGTAGTATCAAATGTTCTCGGCTGTATACAAATTTCTTTGTAGAGTGAGTGGTAATATTAAAGTTCATAGGCGTAGACAATGATACCAGATTATTGACAATGTAAAGAGCAGTTGTGTTAGGAATACAGGAACCCTTACTATATATTTATTTATTAGAGTTGTAACAGATAGTTGTGTTGTTCACATAGTTTTGTTGTGTTGACATGTGTTCGGAGAATCATCAGTCCGTATTTGCTCGCTTGATCCAGTTGTCTCCGCATAGAGCCAATCGATTAGTGGACGTCACTGCAAAACGGCACATAATCCAAGTAACTATTGATGTCATCGCCCATAAGCACAACAATATTATGATGCCAATAGTTATATTTATTGTGATAACAGTTGACATTACAATTGTACATGTAACAGAGACAACTTGACTTTCAAAATGCCAATGGATTCTTTGTTCGCTTGCTATCCGGAGCCATATTTCGCATGAGTCGTCAACATGAGATGATAGAAACGTTCCGACATCTGGTATGTGCATGTCACGTAACTCAATATGACATTATATATTAAATAAACAATGAATAAATAATAAATATGGCGGTGGCGTTGGTGGTGTTAGAGGTGTTGATGGCGTATGTATCAATGGTGGTGGAGATGACGTTGATGTTGTTGGTGGAGTTATGTTGGTGGTGTTGGTGTTGGTGGCGTAAGTGTTGGTGGCGTTGGTGTTGCTGATGTTGGTGGTATTGGTATTGGTGGCGTTGGTGGTGGTGTTGGTACTGGCGGTGGCGGCGGTGGCAAAAGCAGCAACAACTTTGCGACATAGCCCAATGTTGGAACCATTTCACCAGAAAGTAGGTCGCTGTGAAAATGTAATTTAAGATTAAATATATTCTTCCGACCCGCTTTCTTTGAACGTTATGTTTGTGCATGCGTGCTAGTCAAGATGAAAGACATGCTCTCCGACAACTGGTTTATTTGTATCATGAAACTCCAAAAAAAGCGTGAATCATGGTTTAAACACTGTGAAATATATACGTTTGACATAGCTAGTATAATGTAAATTTGCTTTTTAAGAACAATTTGGCTATACCACTTTAGCAATATCGATAAATAACAAAGCAATAAGAGTTTGTGCAACTGTTTGTAAAGATCAGATATGAGTTGGCAGTAGTGTGTACAGCTGTATTCGTCATAATCCCCCAACGAAACGGCGTATGTCCAAATGATATTCCACTGGTTCGCACAGAGAAGAGTACATCTGGGAATGTATTTCATTCAAGCCGACATTTGTAGGAACAACCACAAACGCGGTGCTGAGACGGTAGACATTACATAAATCATATTTCGTATTCCATTGGGCCCAGCACAAGCCGTACCAACCACATTAGGTGATGTAGGAAACGACAAAGGAAGTCTGTCATGAACGTCAGAGCTGAGACTACTTCTTAAAACACGCTGATGAAACACACAAGCTGGTAATGTCCGCGCAAAAAAAACTGATATTGTTCAGCATCTTTTTGTGACTGCTGTTTGGAAAGGGTGTTGAGAAAACTGCAAATCAAGTTGTGGAGTTTGTCAAGCGTCAAAGTTTACTGCATGTTTTTTTAGCCATTTGTAGTTGCAGATGTTTGCATGCAAGACACAACACATATCCAGAAACAGCCAGCAGCAGTAGCAGTAGCAGCAGCACCAGCAGCAGCAGCAGCAGCAGAAGCAGCAGCAGAAGCACCAACAGGACCAGCAGTATGAGTGAAGATGTCCACCAGACTGCATGGTTCAAATGAGTAATATTTTTTACTTATTTCACAATCAGTTTATCATTTTCTTCTTATGATGTTTCGACTGCAATCAGCAATTTTCTTCAGACGACTACCGCTAGATGGCGACACGGTAGTCATTCTACGCCGCCATCTAGTGGTAGTCGTCTGAAGAAGATTGCTGATAGCAGTCGAAACGTCACGAGATGAAAAATCATCCCAACACGATTTAATTAATATATATATATATATATATATGTATATATATATATGTATATATATATATATATGTATATGTATATATATATATATATATATATATATATATATACAATGGTAAATTATCACGAAACATTATAACTTAATATGTGTGGCTAATTTTGGCTATACTTATCAACCAAATACTAATAAAGCACTCTAAATAAAATGTAGCTACCTATTTTGTGTAATACCCCAGTGTAATAATATCCATATCAGGCTTGTTTGAGTAAAAGTTGAACTTATCTTTGTAAACTCATAAATTTATTTTGGATTATTTAGTGCTAGGGAATTGTTTCTACTAAGCACGATTATTTTTGCAAGGATCTGAAAATGACTGCCTGGCAATGTTGTTATGTAACCTATCGATGTGGCATACTTTCCAAATAACACGTGTTACAATTATAAACTGTAATGCTTTTTATGTGTTATTTACATTTTGATGAAAAACCATGCAAACCGTTTTGCAATAATAGCCGATCCTGCCATTCAAATATCATTGTCCACCTAACGGTTACTCTCGATAAACCATAGGATTATTTGTCCACCTGTTTGCAGTCCTGGTAGCTACCGCATAGGCTCCATAGGATACCCTCCAAGATTTCAGTGCCACCATACATATTGGTGGAAGGACGATTTGCGTTCTTCGTTTTGCAGACGATATCGATGGGAGACAGCGAATATGAACGTCATGAACTCACTACCAGACTGGCAGAAAGACTAAAAACATCTGGAAGATCAGACACACCAGCTTTTTAATCAAGTTTCAGCTCAATATAGCACTCAATATATAATTCATTCTCAATGGATGCGATGGCTGGACTCTGACTTCAGAGACAGAAAGACGCACATCAAGCATTTGAAACACATTTGGTAGTACTAGTTATGGTCGTCACTTCTACGCAAGCCATATGTCAATCGACTCCTCTCGCATTCAAACACCCTCTATTTGTCGTGCTTTGTGTGTTGTTTTTAATAATATTAAAACATATCATACATAAACATATTATGTTTAATGAACTTATTCGTTTCATCAACCATCATTCCTTGTAGGAAATAACTATTTGTGAGATTGGATATATCACACTACTAACAAATAATAATCCTTGTTTTTCTGTGCTTTTCGCTAGCGTCCGTTTGTTAGGTACTTTTTAATACGCCGTTTTCGAATTTTTTTCATGCAGCTCGCTGTGGCTATTATTCATTAAACCTATTTTTTTCAGAACCTCTATACATTGAGAATATGATGACATTTGGAATATAACACCGCCGTCAAGCCACTGTAAAACATGGTAAAATAAAACGTTTTAACCATTGTCTAGTACACCTCTCAAGCATTATTATGGTATTTGGAATACTAAACAACCCACCTACGTTAAAGAGATCTAAAACATCACACGGGTGTAAAATGTAATGTAGTGCTTTACGCAGAATAATTAATGCAAATAGTTGGAACACGCCAGAAGTTGGTAAAGAAACGCTACCTTGAATATGGGTTCTGTAATACCAAACATGTCGTGAGCACTTTTCAGACAATTGAGTATGCGTGCTAGACGAAATAAAGTAAATGTTCCCGGCAACTGGAGTGTGTGTGTGTCACGCAACTCAATATGAAATTATAGCTGGTGGCGGTGGCGGTGGCGGCGGCGGTGGCGTTGGTGGGGTGTGACAAGCCGCTGCTAGTCGAGATGAAAGAAATGCTCGCCGACAACAAGTTTGTTTATATCGTGCAACTCAGTGTGAAGTCAAGACTTTAAACAACACACCTGTGCGAAACATTTACAGTCTTTTTCTTTGGTTTACTGATGTGAAATACTCGTGCTTACGTTTGACGAAATTGGTATAACGTGAATTTGAGTTTAAGTATCCTTAGTGGAACTATGCCATATTAGCAATATCGAGTTTCGAATTTAAGAGAACTTAAAATGAATTGATAACTTTATTTTGTATTAAGAAAGAAAAAATAAGAGTTTGTGCTACTGTTTGTAAAGGTCAGACATAAGTTGGCAGTCGTGTGTGTAGCTTTATTCTTCAACATACCGCAACGAAATGGCGTGTGTCGCGTCGTCACTGATGAGTCGTTTTGCATTGTACTGGACAAAATGTGTACACACAAGTGGCAGGTTAGTTATCGTACTTGACGTCAACTTCCCCGTGGAAGATCCTACCAACAACGAGGCTTCCAATTTCATGGTTCTCATAAACTCCTACAATCTCACTCAGCATGTGTCATCAGCCACGCACGGACGTCGTCATACACTAGACCTCATTATCACAAGATCACCCGAAGAAGCTGTGACTGACGTCATCGTTCAAGACAATGCCCTTCCTGACAAATGCGATCATTTCCATGTTCACGTCTACCTGCCTAAACACTTACATAATCCAGAAAGACATAAAGGAGTCAGTGCTAAATTTGACATCTGTCCCCGATCTCCCGCTCGGCGAGTTGGCTCAGCAGTACAGCGCTATCCTGGCAGAACTCCTTGACAAGCTTCAGCCCAAAATCGCATGGTGGCTATACAACGCCAACCAGCTTGGTTCAGGTCACATTCACAAACAGGTAGCAATAATTCGCCATCCCGGGGAATCATCATCATCATTATCATCGTCACTTTGGTGTACCTCGGGGCTCTGTGCTGGGGCCAATGCTTTTTGTGTCTACATCCTACCGACCGGGGATATCATGGGCCGGCACGACATTGAGTTTCACCTGTCTGCGGGGAAGGAATATCAGGAAATATCTGGACGTAAGGCAACCAACTGCTACTAACCATTAATCCTGGATCACCCCAGTCAGATGCCATGGAGATGTACATCGCTGAGGTAAGGCTATAGATGGCTATTATCTTCTTAAACTCAACGATAGAAAAACGGAGTTTGTTGTGTTTGGTGCCAAAGGATAGCTCAGCAATGTAGCCGTGACAGACATCTCCATCGAGGAGAGCGTCATCCCGGCAAAATCGAAAGCAAGGAACATTGAAGCAGTGGTCGACTCAAGCTATGGAGTGAAGTCACATGTAAACATGGTGTGTTGTTCAAACTACTACTATCTGCGGGAAATTGGGAAGATCAGGAAATATATGGACGTGAGTACAGCTCAGATAACCACCCATGGGCTTG
>BSQZ01000016.1:10020285-10035285 GCA_033239005.1 Lamellibrachia satsuma | reverse complement strand
TACATTTTTCTTTTTTGTCAGGGAGAAACCGGAAGTCACGTTAGTGGAGAACATTATTTAGTTAGGTACATTTGATCGCAACGCTATGTGTGTATTCTATTGTATATGTACATGTATATATGTATTGCTACAAGTTACATAATCTTCGTCAAACGTCCGAATTAATCCACCTGCGAGATCGTTGCTAATTAACACATTTAGTGACGAATATATCGGCTGTGTGTTTAATGTCACGGGTTATATTACTGTGAAGGTATTTTTTATTTGTCTAAAGGTTGCTTTTAAAAATAAATAAATAAAACTTGCTGGCAACTGTGTCACAGAGTTTCAAATCTCAGTTGTGTGAAGAACCCAATGGTAGTTGTATTTATAAATAACATCCAGACACTTGTTCAATCAATGCAATTAAATGACGCATGTCTCTTGGCTTGCCCTACAAGAAAAAGGTCGTTGTCATGGACGCAATTTGCGATTTAATATATAATTATCCCAAACTGCTTTTATTTTGTTAGCGCGTGCGTGCTGGGCACGATGAAAGAAATGATCCACGAAGATTGATAGTCTGAAAGTAATATATTCCAAACCAAGATCACGTAAAGAAGTTGGGAAACCTTTACACACTCCCTTAGCGATAGTTTGATTTTATTAGTGATTACATTTAATATATTATTAAGGAAACCGCTTACTTAAATAAATAAATAAATAAATATTCACAATGATAAACTAGATCGTGTTATTCCACACTGACACACCGATGGTAAAAAATTACCCATAAATTTATATAACTTTTATTCAGTTGACTGTGTTGCTGCATACGTATTCCATACGTCAGCAGAAGGAACCACGTCATTCAGGTACAACAACATGAATACGATAAAAGGACTAGTCCACGACGACTGGTTGACATATTCCATTCAGCTCAGTACGAAGCCATAACGTTTTTAAACCGACAGATAACTTTCAAAAATGTTCGTTACTTTACAGCTGTGAAATGTCTCTGTTTTCTTTACAAACTGAATTAGTTTTGGGAATTAACATATGTATCTGAATATAACACATTCATTCCAAACAATAATCACACACAGATGATCGGACAGCTTTAAGCAAACCCTTCACAACATCTATTAGTTGCTAAGTTGTGATGTATAACCTAGGATTCCGCTTACTTAAACAATGCATTATTCGCTAGATTGTCACTTTAGCAATATCGACTAACAAAATGTATAACGAAATTAATAATAATTGTCAGTTGTCATATATCAATAAATTCGAGTTATGATTAGGAATATTTCAACAATACTGAAATTTGTTAATAATTGTCTCCTCGAATGTGCCGCGACAAAAAGGACGAACGTCTCAGTAATGAGCTTTGCTCTCGCAGACTTGAATCAAGTGTCTGGTGACGTCAGTTAGTGGGGCCACCATAAGTGCATTCAATACGTCACTCGTTTGATTGAGTAGCCACATACACGGCGTTGGAACAGATGACATTATATAACTCAGTCACCGTTAGTGCACTTGGGTCCAACGAAAAATGCGCATTTAATTAAGCGTCGTTTTAAATGACACCATATACACCCATCTATCTCAACAACCGTGTGGGTTTTAGATAATGATTCCAGTATGTATGTGCATGTGCTATGCACATATGTCGCTGTTTGCAACAAAACGAACGCACCTACGGTTGTTTATATTTGGTAGTAGAATATTGTTGAATGCTGACTGAGTTGTTTGTTCAGCCTTTTCGAAGATTGAATAATTTCTTTCAAACTACTTTGTCTGTCTTTCGAGAAAGATAACAGAACAGTTAATCTTCTTCCTAGTGTCTATGGCAGGGAAATAAAAGATCCCTACTGGGGTAAGTGTTTAGCATGTCTTGGAATCATGTAGTGGCGGTCCCTATTTCTTACCCATTGATTCTAGTTACCATGTCTGGAGCTGCTATATATATATATATATATATATATATATATATATATATATATATATATATATATATATATATATATATATATATATATATATATATATATATATATATATATATATATATATATATATATATATATATATATATATGTATATATATATATATATATATATATATATATATATATATATATATATATATATATATATATATATATTTATGCGTTCATTTAGCTGATATTGCAGCAACAAACGTCTATATTTCATTTCAAGCTTGTATAGTTATGTAGTTAGTCGCTAGTAGCTACTACTAGTATTAGCAATATTTTGTTTGTCCTCCTCGTTTCTGCCACCTCGCAGTTGCCGACATTTAATGTAAACGAAATAAAAACAGACTACGGACGTCTGTCACGCACACGACGACACACGTCATACCAATACGTTTTGTCATTGCGTGCGTGCTAGGACTAGTCTACGACGACTGGTTAACCTATTCCATTCAGCTCAGTACGAAGTCATAACTTTTTTGAAAAACCAACAGATAACTTTCTAAAATGTTCGTTACTTTACTGCTGTGAAATGTTCCTGTTATCTTTGCAAACTGAACTAGTTTGGGAATTAGCACATGTATGTGAATATAACAGTCGACGATAGTGCACTTGGGGCCAAATAAAAAATACACATTTAATTAAGCGTCGTTTTTAATGGCACCATATATAGAATATTGTTGAATGCTGACTGAGTTGTTTGTTCAGCCGTTTCGAAGCTTTAATAATTTCGTTCAACCCACATTGTCTGTGGCTTTCGAAAGAGATAATAAAACAGTTAATCTTTTCCTAGTGTCTATGACAGGGAAATAATAGTTCCCTACTGGGGTACGTGTTTAGCATGTCTTGGAATCATATAGTGGCGGTCTCTATTTCTTACCCGTTGATTCTAGTTACCACGTCCGGAGATGCTTGCCTGACTGGCGCGTGAGAGGGGCCGAACAGATGCTGTGGACACAGCGACTGTTACCACGGCCGGAGCTGCTTGCCTGACTGGCGCGTGAGAGGGGCCGAACAGATGCTGTGGACACAGCGACTGTTACCACGGCCGGAGATGCTGCTTGGCGTTGGTAGTATGAACGGTATTTGTGGCATTCGTGTTGACCAGTGGCGTTGGTGTTGTCGACGTATTTGGCGTTGATTGTGTTGGTGTTGATGGCGTTGGTGTAATTCGTATTAGGGGTGTTTATGTCAAACGTGGTGGTATTATTGTTGGTGTTGCATTGGTTTGATTTTGGTGGCGTTGGTGTTGATATTACTGGCGTTGGTGATAGTCGAGATGATTGAAATAGACGCTGTCTTTCATTTGATGGAACATCCATAAAGCCTTTTTTGGGACGGCCGGAAATACAACAATCAGACGTCGTTCTTGAATTGGCCCAACACAAACCGTAACCTCCACATTCTCGTGCGACTGGTTTGTGTATATCATGGTAATCAGTACGAAATACCTTTTTGAAAAACCGACCGAAACCTTGTTTGTTTTTAGTCTTTTAAGTACTAATGTTAAGTACTACATTTCGGATAGTATGAAAATAATATAATATTTCACAACTATCACGTAAATAAAATGAAGAATTTAAAACCCCCAACTACATATATATATATATATATATATATATATATATATATATATATATATATATATATATATATATATATATATATATATATATATATATATATATATATATATATATATATATATATATATATATATAGTACGTACAAACCTCCTGACATGGGACTTGACTTGGAATTCTCATAGATGACTCGCTATTTGACATAGACTTAGAAGTCATGGACTTGAGAGTTGAATTCATTTGCCGGTTAATGACGTGATACTAGACTTTTCAACAAATCTGCCACACAATCGGGTAACTAAATATCTTCGCGCTGCTTAACACAAGTAAGTAGACAGTGGTGCTTGTTCTAAGGCCTCATTTGTATTAGCATCACGAAACAATCAAGTAAAACATAACATCACCGTGAACAAAATCGGCGACTGTGACATAACGCCAAACATTACTGTCATAAATATTGGTGCTGCATTCAACTCGGAAATGTCGATGTTTAGTCACATAACGTACATCTGCCGCATAGCCTACTATCATCTGTTGAATATTGCGTCGATCCGTTTGATGTACTCACTCCTCGTATCGAGAATTGACTATGCGAACTACACTGTGTCTCCTACACGGCATCCCTGATGGCCTGTTCAACAAGCTTCAAACGGTGCAAAATACTGCTGATCGGCTGTTGGTCCGCTGCCACATATGGGACCACATGACACCGGTGCTCAAGGAACTGCACTGGCTTCCCGTGAAGCAAGGCAGTCATTGCGCAATTCTACTACTAACGTTTCGTGCTCAACACAGACTGGCACCAGCTTGCATAACTGACCTACTCCACGAACAACGAGCTACTGGAATGTTGCGATCAGGCAGACAGTGCCTTGCATGTGCCGCCATCTCGTAGCCGATAAGGCGACATAACTTTTTCGGTTTCAGCTCCACGAATGTGGAATGTCCTTCCAAACGAAATGAAGACAATCTATTGCTTTGTGACTTTTAAAAGACTCCTAAAAACATCTCTTCCCGGTTAAATACGATTCATAAGCAAAACTTATTTATTTTTAGTTTTTGCCTTGTCCAATACTTAATTATAGTTAATACTAATTTTATCTTTACATGTTTTTACACCAATTTTACACCACGTTTTTGTTATATATTATAATATATCTTTAATAATTATCTTCTATATATCTTATTCTTTTAATTTAATATATTCTCTTATATCTTAATTAATTAATCATTATTTACATATTTCATTAATGTTGTGCATATAAATGCATTTTAAGCGCCTTCGAATGGATTTATCTAGATTTACGGCGGTATGCAAATGTTCTTCATATCTTATCTTATCACATCTGTCGCGTGGAAAGAATGTTAACACCATGTCATCAACTACAATTGTAAAATGTAATTTGGCCGTTATATATTGATTAATGCAATGCAAACATGATATTGGGGGCGAACCATCCAAATTATATAAAATATGGTTTGGCAAGTGCTTTGTTGTCATATGGCTACACACCATATAAAATGACGTTATTGCAATATGTCTTTATTATGCCTTGTAGCTACATGGCTACATATTACGTACCACAATAAAATAAAATGGCTACATATTACGTACCACAATAAAATAAAATGGCTACATATTACGTACCACAATAAAATAAAATGGCTACATATTACGTACCACAATAAAATAAAATGCTGACATCTACTGGCTAATATGGTACTACACTTTTGGAGGGAATCCCCCGTTGAATTTCGGGTAAATGGAATGTATGAAGAAAGCCACCGTATCTCTAAAAAATGTAATAACAAGATGAATAATTTAGTTTATTCTGGAATGATCAAAACATATAGCCAAACGGGTACATTGCCCAGTTTTGGTCATTATGAATGTGCAGAGAAACCGGTGCTCATAGTAGACCAATATGTAACAATTACTATAGTTTTTATTATTTGCTTTTAACCAAGTGCTACTATAATGTCTCCACAACTTTAATGTGTAAATTTATATGTTAAACAGTATTATGTGTGAAATATGAGAAACAACCCTACCTTAATATTACATCATTAAAAATCATAAAACATAGTGTTTTTTGCATCACAATATGGTAATTCGTTTGTAAATGATAATGTTTCCTTCGACGTGTATATATTGTGCATTGCCATTGAATTAGCATTGCATTATTTTTGTGCTTTGATATTGATTCACGTTTATTTATCTGTATCAGTTCCACCACGGACACTATACAAAGGAAATTTTCGCACAGGCATTCCTAGCCCATCCGTCGGGGATTCTGACGAGAGCGATTCAGGAAATGATGACCTTGCCTGCTTGCTTCAGCAGAATGGCATTTCGACTAGACCTTCCGATGATGACGAATATGTTCCCCTTCGCCAAGTGCCATCGCTGAGGACGATGATGTCTCTTCGTCTACTTCAGATGACAATTCAGCTGCAAGTGAAGGAACTAATGCCAGGAATAACCATAGAATAACCACAGCTCCTCCTGCATTCAAGTGGAAAAAAGCGGAATTGGATGTGGCTGACATTGCAAAATAAGTCAACTTTTAAGTTTCAGATGAAGTTGGCACTCCTCTGGAACAGTTCATGAAATGTTCATGAAGTTGGCACTCCTCTGCAACAGTTCATGAAATGCGTTGGTGACGACATCATTCGTGTGATTGTAGATCAGTCAAACTTGTACTCAGTCCAATAAACGGGACCATCCATAAACACCAACTCCCACTAAATTGAGGACTTCAGTATGTCTGCACACTGCAATGATCGCTCTGGAAATGATCCACAGGAAATTCCTTGCCAATGAACACGAGGAACAATATTTCATTGATGAAATGATGGTGCCATACAAGGGTGCTAGGGCAGGGAGCCTACGCCAGTACATACACAGCGAACCTCACAAGTGGGGCTTCAAGTTATTTACTCGCGCTGCTATGAGTGGCATTGTCTATATTCTGGCAGGTCAACTTCAACCAGGACTGCTGCGAATCTAATATGATGTATACAAGGCACAAAACAAATCTGAATAGTTTTCACCTACACTGAAGCAGACGCAAACACATAGGTCATCGAGCGTCGTTTCCCATTCGGTGTTAAGCCATCGATGTCTGCGATGGCTCGGCCACGTCCACAGGATGGTTGACAAGAACACACCGTAAGATTTTCTGTATGCCGAATTCGTCGCTGGGTCCGGCCTACTGGCCGTCCATAAATATGCTATGAAGACAGATAAAAGCGAGACAAGAAGAAGGCAGGCATCGACACAGTTGGGAGACAGCCCCGATGTTCGAGACCTCTTGCTGTCCAGAAGGCCACCTGATGAGGAGAAGAAAAATAAACAGCACAACTGACTGACAAGAGGGACTACAGAAAATAGAGGAACATAAATTCTGCAACTTTTCAAAACTCTGCCTTCAACTTCAAGTTCGGCAGAAACACAACTCGGAATACAACGGCGCATACAATTGTCCATGCAAGACTGAAGAATGCCGAATAAGTTATAATTTGATCAATAGATGTCGCCATTTACGGTAACCGCAAGAACTAATTCGGCGCTAGTTTTTATGTGTTGTATTGATCTACCTCAAACACGAAACAACAAAGGCTCGTGTTCAGTAATATCAGCCATACTGATCTTGGATTGTAGCAATTATGTCAGATGTTGTTAATTTAAAGTGGGACATTGCTCCCCCGTTAATCAACGTGTGACATGTTGTTGCCCGCTATCGTGGCACCCATCCTGTCTGATTAGCCGCTGTACTGATTATGACACACACACACACACACACACACACACACACACACACACACACACACACACACACACACACACACACACACACACACACACACACACACACACACACACACACACACACACACACACACACACACACACACACACACACACACACACACACACACACACACACACACACACACACACACACACACACACACACACACACACACACACACACACACACACACACACACACAAACACGCACGCACGCAAGCACGCACGCACGCACACACAAACATCCCTTCATATACTGAAGTAAACCACTCTAAGCAGTCAGCTACGGCATTACAGCTGTCCACACAGTATGTTCGTCGCTTCTCACGCGCCAGACCGGGAAGCAACTCCAGCAGCGGTAGGTAGAATCAATGGGTAAGAAATATAGACCGCCACTATATCCACGACAGTGTAAGCATTTACCCCGTGAGAATGTTTTGTTTTACTACCGAATATAAAACAACGGTAGCTGCTTTAGTTATGTTGCAAACTGCGACATGTATGATACATACCCACACAAACGGGAATCATCACCTAAAAATCACACGGTTGTTGATACAGATGTATATGGTGTCATTTAAAACAACACTTGATTAAATGTATATTTGTTCGTTGGCCCGAGTACACTAACGGTGACCGACTGAGTTATATGTCTTCTGTCCCAGCGCCGTGCATGTGGCTACTCAATCACCAGAGTGACATTTTGAATGCACTGATTACTGGTTGGCCACACTAGCTGCATTGAAAGAAATATGTCAATCAGTCGTCGTGGAGTAGACCAGTTGTCGTGTCTAGCACACGCATTGACACAACAAAAACGTGTTGGGCGAATGATCTATTCAAAGGTAAATTACACGTTCGCCGAGGACTTTTTCTCCAGAGTAAATGGATATTGTTTTTAAAAAAATATTAACCTCAGGTGTGACGTTGTGTGCGTGAAACATGTCCGTAAACTGTTTTTTTTCTGTCGTTTACATTAAACATGGGCAACTGTTCGGTGAGAGAAACAAGGAGCACAAACGACATATTGGTAATACTACTTGTAGTATCTACTCTGTACTAACTACATACTACTACTAGCTTGTAGTATCTACTCTCTACTAACTACGTAATACTACTAGCTTGTAGTATCTACTCTCTACTAACTACATACTACTACTAGCTTGTAGTATCTACTCTCTACTAACTACATACTACTACTAGCTTGTAGTATATACTCTCTACTAACTACATACTACTACTAGCTTGTAGTATCTACTCTCTACTAACTACATACTACTACTAGCTTTTTTGGAAACTGCAGATGGAGCGAACGCCCATGGTGACTTCAAAACACAGCCATCAGAAAGAGTGGTGTTAATTTGACAAAATGCGAAAAAATGAAGTTTCCATCCAATCGACAATATTGTAACCTGTTTTAAATGCACGATTTTGTCGATTAGGACGGCAGGGGACATAATTATAGAATAATCTTAATCATTCTCCGTAGAGCTCTCCCGTTTTCTTAACTTTATCATACTTCGGAACGAATTTCCAGACTTTACATTCCAAAGTGGCAAAGATTGTTTTGAATTAAACATGTAAAAAATACAGCAGACAACAATTAATGGAAACTAACAGGACGAAACAACAGCAATTGACAACACCAGTGATTGACAACCAGTGTTGGACGGAACATTGCTGTGTCGTGACAATGTCCATACTGCGCCTTTGTACTGTAAATATCACATTGCATACAGTCTCATTCATCGCAAAAAGATCATTGCAAACACCCTGCTGGGTGAAACGAAATAAGTTTAAGCTATTGCGGTGAAATCGTTTATTGTGCCTGGTGTTGCACAATGAATTGCACTATGTCATATCGTTGCAATACAATAACGATATGGACAAAATGGTATACGTGTTTGGTGTCACCTGCGAATTAAATAGATGAATACAAGGTTGTAAGAACGCGTTACGTATACGAACACACTATAGAGATTCAAATATAGAGGTTGAAATCTAAACCTCAGCTGTGGGGAGAGGTAATGGGATGTGTATCAATGGACGCGTTCATACGCACCAAGAAAACACATACGGAGAAGCCCTGCAGGATGTGGTGCAGAACGTCTGGACAGGCGTCATGACAACTGTTATCGGTACTCCTTTCTTTTCACATGCAGAAATGTATTCTGTCAATGAAGGCTCTGAAGGAATGTATATTTATAAATCAGGAGCAACCGTACTCTTAGTAAAGTACAACGACGTATGCAGCTGATTACCTTAATGATATTATTAGGAACTCTAAAGTTGTCATGTCTAAAGAACATGAATTAGGAAGTTTGTTTAACTCTTTCCAATATACAGTCGAATATTAAAGGTATATGTTCCTCAAGACAGGCAAGCGTGTGTCACTAGTGCCAAATAAACGTTCTGGCCTAAATATTGTTATCAATACATTATTTATATGTGCATTTTGATATTTAATGACATATTTGAAATTACTACTTTCAAGGAGATTATGTTGATGAGTTCCTTTTTAGGAATGATAATTAGGATTTTATTTCGTAAAGAAAAATCACATTAACTTAATTAATTTTTTGAAATGTTTCGTAAACCTATAAACTATTGTCATGATTTTAACTGCAAAGAAATACTTGGAATATGTTCATCCATCTGTTGAAGGAGATTGTAATGAACATAGAATATACATTGACATACTAAAATTTGTTTTGATGTTCCGCGAGGATTTACCAAACCCTAAAGTGGAATTAAAAAGGCTGAGGAGCACTGATATACACAAATTAGCTTTTCCTTTTTATGTTACAACCTACTGTTGTTATTAGTGCTTCTCCTTTTTACGTTACAACCTACTGGTGCTATTAGTGCTTCTCCTTTTTACGTTACAACCTACTGGTGCTATTAGTACTTCTCCTTTTTACCTTACAACCTACTGGTGCTATTAGTGCTTCTCCTTTTTACGTTACAACCTACTGCTGCTATTAGTGCTTCTCCTTTTTACGTTACAACCTACTGCTGCTATTAGTGCTTTTCCTTTTTACGTTACAACCTACTGCTGCTATTAGTGTTTCTCCTTTTTACGTTACAACCTACTGCTGCTATTAGTGCTTCTCCTTTTTACGTTACAACCTACTGCTGCCATTAGTGCTTCTCCTTTTTACGTTACAACATACTGGTGCTATTAGTGCTTCTCCTTTTTACGTTACAACCTACTGCTGCTATTAGTGCTTCTCCTTTTTACGTTACAATCTACTGCTGCTGCAGCAGTAGCAGCTGCTGGTGCTACTAATGGTTAGCACATGCGATAACTTACGACACTTGACAAACTCCACAATATGATTTGTAATTTTTCAACGCACTCAACAAGATTCTACAGCTGTCGGGATCGCACACAACATTGTAGCTGAGACTTCGTGTTATCAAGATACGCTAGTGTTGCACGCAAACTGGCAGCGTCCGCGCAAAAAAACGTTGCACTGTTAACATTTGTTTTGGAAATTAACAAATGTTGCCGCTGATGTTTCGTCTTCAACTCCTTCTACTGCTGTTGCATATTATTGATGTACTGCTGCAACTGCTGCTGTTGATGTAGCTACAGCTGCTGCGTTGTGGTTGCTACTTCTTCTGCTTCTGGTACTGCTGCTTTTACTCATTCTGCTGTTGCTTCTTCTGCTGCTTGTCGTACTTTTTATGATGGATGCAAATGCATTACCAATTAACACCAAATACGATAATACTACTACTACTAATAATAATAATAATAAAATAGTATTATTAATGAAAATAATATTAATAAAAAAATAATCATAAGTAATACAAAACTGTCAAAAATGATATATTAATACTTGGTCTTATTACCAATATCGCAATGGCAGTTGACATGCATGAAACAAGACAGTATTACTAACACAAATGTGTATTATTTTATTACACATTTTTATCAATCGACAAGACGTAAGTATGCATATTACACATCAGTCATAAAGTGGCGTATGGCAAATATAAAATAACATACTACAGTCATTACACACTTTTGACACAAAATGTCATCGTCGCTCTCGGACTGGACAGCATCGTTGGTGTCAGCCAGAATGTTCTCATAGAACGTACTCACCGCTTCAAATACCCACATGGCCGACAAAAGCTTCCTCACATCGGCCTTCTTTGCAGATGACACGGTCGATTGGACGGCAGGAGCTGCAGGCGCGAACGTGCTCCAGTTTTTCAACCGTTTCAGCACGCTGTGCGACACAGTGGCGCCGTTGTAAGTGTCCTTCATACTCACTGCATCACCGATGTCCATGCAAGACTGAAGAAAGCAGAATGAGTTATAATTTGATCAATATATTTCGCCAATTACAATAGCTGTAATAACTGAAACCGTGCTTGCTTTGATGCGTTGTGTTGAACTACCTCATACACGAAACATCAAAGGCGCTTGTTCTGTAATATCAACCATACTGATCTTGCATTGTAATAATCATGTGACGTTTTGTTCATACAAATTGGGGCATTGCTCCCCCCCCCCCCCCCGTTAACCAACCTGTATCCTGTTCTTGCACCCGATCGTAGCACCCATCTTGTCTTATCAGCCGCTGTATTGGTTATGAAATATAATTTATATTTCACAAGGCAGCGTCCCAAATCGGCGGTTTCAGTTTAACAAAAATGCATCATGTTCCATGGAACCGTTTACTGGTGGTGCTAGCTAGAATACAAAGATCACCGCATACATTGGATATGTTCATCATAGCGGGAGTCCACTGTAATACTTACATAGCAGCCAAACATGTTCTAAGCGAGAACCCAATGCATGGTCGAAAAACAGTACATGTGTTCTCTTAATAGTGGTGGCACTTCGGGAGCAGTTGACTGTTGAGACGCTTGAGCAGGTTTGACTGCATGTATGTGAAGACGAATTAGTACTAACTTTACCAATATTTGGAAAAAGATGGAAGAACTAACTACACTATTCATAGACGTTGTATTAGTAGTAGTTGTAATAAAAATATCCACACGCAAATTTTAGTGGTAATGTTGAAGCTAATACTAATTTGGTCGGGTGAGAAAACAATTATCCTTCGCCTTCTTACTTTCACGACAATTCGCGATTAATGACACCAAGACTAAGACACAAAACATTCACTGCAAAGCAGGAGCTTTATTGAAGTGGAACCTTCACATAGTCGCGCTGGTTACAAACGAATGTGCTGACGTGTGTTCGGAGAAACATCTATCGACACTTGCTTGCTTGCTCAATTTTTTTCCTAGGCGGACGGAGAGACCAGTGAACGGCACTGCAAACGAGCAAATTGTGTGTGAAATTAATTAATATGTAGACTCGCTATGTAAGGATCGTCGACTTAAAACGAGCAAATTAGAAAACCGCTTTCTGATAATCACTGTGTTTGAACCAAAGGATATAACGAACATCTGATATTTTAAACAGTTCGGTCAATTCCCAAAAAGCTACAAATATGTATCGCTCACTATGTTAATTGTTTATGTGTTGACGTGATTTATTTATTTATTATTATGGTATTAATAATTCAATGTTGAATTAATTATTGAATCACACAATCGAAACATTCATCTTGTATGAACAGTTGATTGATTCATACGTCAGCTTACATAGTTTCTTTTGTTGTTCAATGTAGTTCCGATTATATATATATATATATATATATATATATATATATATATATATATATATATATATATATATATATATATATATATATATTTGTGTGTGTGTGTGTGTGTGTGTGTGTGTGTGTGTGTGTGTGTGTGTGTGTGTGTGTGTGTGTGTGTGTGTGTGTGTGTGTGTGTGTGTGTGTGTGTGTGTGTGTGTGTGTGTGTGTGTGTGTGTGTGTGTGTGTGTGTGTGTGTGTGTGTGTGTGTGTGTGTGTGTGTGTGTGTGTGTGTGTGTGTGTGTGTGTGTGTGTGTGTGTGTGTGTGTGTGTGTGTGTGTGTGTGTGTGTGTGTGATATAGATAATTATATGTGAAGATGGTACTGGTGAGCATGACGCCTACAAACATACGACATTCAGAGTACCTTGTTGCTGTCTGCTTAGTTCTTTCTGCAGCAGCCTTTGCAGCTGGTGTTGCATACGCTGGAACAACGACGGCGTCTGCAATCGTAGTAACGTCTGTACCAGGGACAGCGTTTGTAACGAAGGGGACGTCCAAACTTGCAGAAGACGTAGCTGCCGCATCCGTTGCACATGGTCGACTGCCAGCCGGAGTACCTCTCACAGTAAGATTCTCTGCAGCCTGTAGTAAACGTAATGTTTATATTTCATTCAATCGGAAAACAATGAAAAGCCTGGTCTACTAGTGATGTACACTTTCGAAGAAACGAAAACAATAAAATATATCAGATTACTCACTAAGTAAATTAATCGTGTACCATTCAAATTATTTCACCTATATGGCGTACGTGTCCACCTGGTGGTTCCGTATAACTATTATTTAGGTTACCTGTGACAAATAATCGGCTTTTGATACTCGTATTCACATAATATAAAAATAGTCAACATACTTTGCATTTTATTTTAAAACATTTTATTGTTCAATAATTCTTAACCAGCAGCAACCAACTTTCACATTATTACTACGCTGGGAATAGTGGAGAACATACCACATCGACCGAGACCCGGATAGAAGGATTGATTCAATCCACATGAGCGGTAGTACATGGCGCCAGCATTGCACCCGTAGTAGTAGCGGCCGTAGAAGACGGATGAATAGTAATAATGGAATCTCCTGGTGTAGGAGCAGCGATCAAAGCAGGATCCTACAACACAAAAATCACATCGTAAAAGTAATTGTTATTTTAAGTAATGCATTGGAAACCGAGTGTAGAACGGCAATGAAGATCATACGTAAAGGTGTCATTACTTCTTTATATACAGATACAGGTACATATTCATTTATCCACACAGTTGAACATGTTTTCTGTTAGGTGAATCAAAGAAAAAGAACAATTTGACATGCAGGCTAAAAAAGGTTATATATTTATGCAATAACTAATACAAGTCCGATGTAGTAGAGAATTGAAATTGGCCAACTAAATGACGTTTTTATTGGAAAGTGGACTGTTTATCACTCAGCCACTTTAGGAAGAGCATTCACAAGAATGTGAGCTTCTCAAAGCAAACCAGACAGGAACTGAACACATGTACAGCCCCGTGCAGTAAGTTTCTCAGAGCCCCCATTCCTACAAGCATGACGATAACATATATACATCAAAAAGTCGTCATGAACATGTAATGCAAAGAATACAGACATTCCACCACCAATACGTCAATTTAATTACAAACAGGTGGGGCCATTTCGCTAACCTATATAAACATAAGCCATGAATACCGATGTAGAAACAGGAAGCCTGTCTGCGCAGAAACCCCATTAACACCAACTACTAGGGGACAAACCCCCATGTTCATCTAATATCAAGCCAAAAGTGGGGAAAGCGGTTTCGACATCTTCCCACTTCCTATTTCATCAACGATGTACAATCGCATTTTAAACTAAGCATTGAGTATAAGGAAGAAAGGTGGGGAGGAGAGCGGATTTGGATGACACATTTTAGACACAAATTCGTAATGCAGAGTATATATATATAT
>BSQZ01000016.1:9997785-10017785 GCA_033239005.1 Lamellibrachia satsuma | reverse complement strand
CTCTCAATGCCTCTGTATTTATACAACTTTGTTTGAATCAATCATGCATCTTCACACGTCACATTATTCAAAATGAAAAGGGGTATTGGTTTTGCCAAAAACAAACACGGTCAACATGAAATGCTTTTCTAGTATGTTGTCCATTGTAGCTTTTCTTAAACCAACGTTTATACAACCAAAGCAGTTTCAAACTAGTTTTGTTGGGAGTGATTTGATGAAATAACTATTCTACACTTACCTGAACCACCTCATTTACGACTTCCATTGCTCTTTTCAACATCTAACTTTTTTACTTGAAGAGTACACTCCATTCGTCAAAAAAACGTTATGATGTAGTGGGTGAATAATTGCGTTGCACCTTAACTGTGAAGTTTCATAAAGCGACCTCTTGCGTACATTTCTTGCAATGTTGATGTTTCTTGCAACGATTACCTCAGTAGTGTTATTCAACCGACCCGACACAAATTATGTTATAACTAATAATAAACATTATAATTATGTTTAGTTTCCATAATTTCCATTAATTCATCAACTAAAATAGCGTGTCGTGTTTTTGTTAAAAATTGGTCAGGCCCCATCCTTTCATGACTGACAGTTTTGTATGCATGTTATAGCTTTGAGGCGTTCGTCTTTCAACACAACACACACATAAAAGCAGTAAATTGCATGGAAAGCCTACGCTCTGCTAGTGCCCATTGCATTGATCGTTTCTACTTAAATCAAATATCAATCAACTTACTTGCATTATCATAATAACTATTCATGCTGATTTGTCCAATGTGTTGATATTTCTGAGTGAACTGGATCGATTATCTACCAGTATTACACAAGAGGTAGGCCTTATTGTCCTTTTCTCTTTTGATATTTAGTTTTTCAATGCGTTTTTGAGTGTCTTCGTCTTTCGTGCAGCTATCCGTAACCATTATTCAGAACATCTCTTTTTTCAAAATTCTGACATTTGGAATGCACAAGCTGAGTCAAAGCTATGTAAAAACATTGTATAATGTACCGAAGTGCCTTTACACAAAATAATAAATACATCAAGTTGAAACCCGTGAGAAGGAGGTAGAAGAAACGCCGCCTTAAATGTGAGTTGTGTAGTATCATACATTTTGGATACGTGTTAAGATATACTCAGTAATGTCCTGCATATTTCGTGTGAATATCCAGCAGGTTTCACGCTTTCGAGTTTGCGTGCTTGACGAGATGAAAGAAATGTTGCCGAATACTTGTTGATGCGTGTCATGCAGCTAAACATGAAATAAATAAATAAAGATTGGCACAAACAGTCCAAGCCTTTTTCATTGCCACATTGCTTGTTTAAATGTTTTTATGTGTTAAGAAACCGTAGTATGACTGGGTGTTAGTCATACAGATAGATCTTAACTGATACATTTAAATGAGTTCATGATGACATCAATTAATACATAAATCAATATGGATCGTGCCTAAAACTGTTTCTTCAATTACAACTTGACTTGGCGGCCGTCATAGGTACATTGGGTTCAACTGTATCATAGACGGTACCGCGACGTAAAGGGCATACGTCCCAACACGCTTTGCTAGTGGTTCGTGCAAAGCAAGATGAAGTGTTTGGTGATGTCGGCTAGTCAGGCGAACGTCAGCGCGTAGTAAGTGTCACTCGGTTGACGAAATAGCCACATTCGATGTGCTTGGATACCATAAATTGCTCCATTAATTCGTCCATTGTACAATGGGGCCAGCCCAAACAGTACCAAATACAATACATGTTAGTGTATTTGAAACCAAATAAATAAGTTGACTACCTCAACGCAAGCCTGATATCAACACACGTCTGTCCATGCTGCAAAACTATACATTCGTTATTTATGCATGTGCTACTATCGGGATTGAAGAACAAATATGCAGCTATATCTGAAACGAACGTCAGATACAACAGTACCGAAAAAACTACTACAAGTACAATTCGAAATAACTGACGCAAAAAACGTAATGTCGGAAATCCCGTATGCTACAAAGACCTGATTATCATACATTTCAAGGAATGTGACACGAACCCTTCTACTCCGAAAACCGTATACAATGAAAATGGGCATTCAACGACGGTATATTCGTGTTAGAAAAACCTAGCCAGACATCACAGCGATATGTAAAAAGCTCTTATAATGTAGTGTCGGTGGTGTTGGTGGAGAATGGGCAACGGTGTAGATGGTATTGGTGTTAATGGTGATGTTGGTGACGTTAATGTTAGTGTTGATTTTGGTGGTGTTGTTATTGCATTGCTCTTTGTTTTCGTGGTGTTGGAGTTGACGTTGCTGACATTGGTGTTAATGTTGGTGGAGATTACGATGGTGTTCGTGGCGTTGAAATATGTAATGTTGGTTTTGGTGGTGTTATTGTTAATGGTGTTTACGGCTTTTATGACGGTGGGGTTGGTGGTGGTTTTGGTGAAGATATTTGTGGTGGTGGCCTTGGTGATGTGGCGTTAAAGAAAATGGTGGCGTTTATGTTGGTGATGTTGGTGGTGTTGATGTAATTGGCGTTGGCTGTATTGTTCATATACGGTTGAATATATGCTGCCGGCCCGCTTTCTTATTTATGTCCTTAAAACGACTGAAGCTTGTCAAGCTTTTTTGTTGATTCATTGAGCACTGTGAAATGGTCTGTTTTTTCAACTCTTTTAAGTGGATCCGAAATATGTTTGTAAGTTCGGATAGTAGAATAACCTAATAATTCGAAAACATAATCACTTAAAGAAAAATGAGATAGCTTGACACAAACCATAAAAATGCAATGTTAAATGGGATACTGCAGGTACTGAAGGCATCACATCTATTTCGTACAGTAGGTGGCGTGTGCCAATCCATATTTCAAATTTTTGGCGCGAATTGGCCGTCGGTGTTGTAAATGAATCAGCGAAGTTACCGCGACGTCCTTTTATCACAATAGTACGCTTTTTAAAAGTTTACGCAGATTGGAATAAAATGCATCGTAATGTCTGCTAGGCAGGCAAAGATCACTGCATTAAACGTGCAGCGATGGTGATTGAATAGCCACGGACATAATGCTGGGACGGCACATTACACATAAATTACCCGCAAGGCCAGTATGCACATGATATAAAAAAAAACTACCTCAACACAAGTTTAGTTTCTCGCTGATTTGTTTTCAATAATTACCCTTTATGGGAGACATATTGTATCGAACTTTGTAGATGGCAGCAATACAAAGGAACGCATGTTTTATATTCGGTAGTAGACTATTGGTTGAATATTGAATGCTTGAAGTAGTTCGTACTTGTGGGATTAACTCAAACCATTGTAGCAATACAATCCCTACAAATGTCAAAATATGGTATAATGCGAAGTGAACTAGATCGTATTCGTTTTTGCTAGATGTAGCGTTAGCCATATATCGTTTGGTGATCCTTGCTTGTGGAACCATGCAGTTGACGACATTTATTTCCAGTGAAAAAAACGGACTACGGACGTTTGTCATGCACCCGACGTCATAGTTGAGACTCAGTAGTCTTAAAACATCCCGTGAACACGCAAGCAGGGAACGTTTGTGCTAAAAAGCGTGAACTGTCTGGCATCTGTTTTTGTTGCGGCAGTTGTTTGGAAAATGTAGATGAAAACACAATTCACTTTTTGTAGCTCATACAACACATTTAGTTTTACGGGTTTGCTGTTGTAAGTGTTCATGCGTTAGAGACTGCCCCTTTCTTTCCCAGATATTAGTGTCATGGTTTTGTTGTAATAATAATAGTAATGCTTTTTTTGCAAAGTAGGTACTCGAACTATCACTAGCTGTGGGAATAAAGACGCGACACGACATTACAACACGTTGACACAATTTGCAACACGTTGAAACAATTTGCCGCTGACATATATTTTGGAAAATAAATGCGACAATATTTCAGGAAGAAAATCATTTTAGTCAAAGATCTGCAAATACAATTCCTACAGTACACATTGATACACGTCATCACACTTCGGAATACACATAAAGGGAATATGTCATAGTGCTACGAATATCGCTTCTTTGCAACGTTATGCCTAAGTGATTGTTTTTATTAATACCCACATGATGACCACAAAGGGTCAAGCTATCGTTGACATTAGCCATATCTTTATGTATATATACAATAAGTGCAAATAATAAATATTTATAATTTGCAAAATAATTAATACATATAGCTGAATACGCCAGACGTTGGTAAAAGAAACGCCACCTTGAATGTGGGTTTTGTAGTATCAAACATGGTGTGTTCGTATTAAGAGGTACACATTGGCATCCAGCCTGTTTCGCGTGAATCGTCAACACATATCAGGCACTTGAGAGTGCGTGCTAGACGAGTTGAAATAAATGTTCCCGACCACTGGAATGTGTATGTCACGCAGCTCAGTTTGAATTCATTACTGGTGGCTGTGGCATTGGTGGTGTTGGTGGTGCTATTAGTGCTGTTCGTGTTGGCGGTGTTCGTGGTGTTGGGTGTGTTCGTGGTTTTGGTGGGATTGGTAGGATTGGTGGTGTTGGTGGTGTTGATGGTTGTGGTGGTGGTATTGTTTGTGTTATTCGTGTTGGTGGTGTTGGTGATGTTTGCGTTGGTGGTGGCGTTTGTGTTAGTGGTGACGTTGGTGGTGTTGATGTTGTTGATGTTGGTGATTTTGCTGATTTTCGGAATGGTGACGTTGGTTGTGGTTTTAGTGCATTTAGTTGTGTTTTTGGCTTTGGTTATGGTGGCATTATTGGTGTTGGAGATGGTGGTTTTGGTGTTGGTGATGTTGGTGATGGTGGTGGCGTTGGTGCTGACAGTGGTGCTGGTGTATGCTTTGGTGGTGTTCATGTTGCTGATGTTGGTGGTGTTTTTGGTTGGACGATGGTGGCATTGGTGGTTGTTTTGATGGAGTTACTTGTTTAGGTGGCTTTGTTGATGGTGGCGTTAGTGACGTTGGCCTTGGTGGTGGCTTTGGTGTATGTATTGGTGACATTAATGTTGCTTTGCGACGAAACCCAATGTTACACAGCGGAAATATTCGTGTGTAAGCGTGACGCATTTGATATAATGTGGATTTGATATTAAGAAACCTTAATGTGACTGGCACGTTAACTTTGCATATTTTCTTAATTGATACGTTTTAATTAATTATAAATTGGACCAAATATCTAAACGCCTGAAGCTGTTTCTGATGTGTATCATTTATTTTCCAAATTCATGAACATTTTCATGAATGTGATTGATATTAAATAAGCAACTATTGATCTGAAATTTAATAATGACTGTAAAATATAAGGTGAACTTGACCGTGAACGTTTTAATTTATATGTCAACTATATATGCTCTTCTCTTCTGCAACATCAATACGTATAACGTAATTTCAAAGAATAGAAAAAAGATACCACGGACGTCGGTGACGCACACAACATAATAGCTTAGGCTTCGTTTTATTGAAATAAGCTGGAGAAACATGCAAACTGGCAGCGTCCGCGTAACAAAGCGTTGCATTGTTCAATATCTTTTCGTGGCCGTTGCTTGGAAAAAGGTGTTGACATATTATGCATCAACTTGTGGACTTTGTCATATGTCGCGACGTATCGCGTGTATTAACCATTAACAGTTGTATGAGTTTGTATACAAGAAACGGAATCCTACAGAAGCAGCAGCAGAAGACGGAGCAACAACAGTAGAACCGGAAGAAGAAGCAGCAACTTTGCCACAAGCAGCAGAAGAAGCAACAGTAGAAGGAGTTGAAGAAGAAACACCAGCAGAAACATATGTTAATTCATAATTCAGGTTTAACATAAGTAACTTAATTAAGTAATCAATTTCATTAAGGTAATCAGCTGCACCCAACATACGTTGTGGTGCTTCACTAAGAGTACATATGCTCCTGATATAAAAATATATAATCGCGCCTTCAGAGAAACTTCATTGACTGAATATATATATATATATATATATATATATATATATATATATATATATATATATATATATATATATATATATATATATATATATATATATATATATATATAATAATGAGTTCATTTGTATGGCTGACATTGCAGAAACAAACGTCCATATGTTATTTCAAGCTAGTAGTGTTACGTAGTTAGTAATTAATAGATACTACACGATAATAGTATTAGCAATATGTCGTTATTGCTCCTGTTTTCTGCCACCTCGCAGTTGCCGACATTTAATGTAATCGACCGAAACACAGACTACGGATGACACGACGTCACACGTCACACCAACATGTTTTGTCATTGCGTGCGTGCTAGACGCGATAAACGGACTAGTCCACGATGACTGGGTGACCTATTCCATTCAACGGTATTCAGTATAAAGTCATAACTTTTCGAGAAAAAAAACAGATAACTTACACAAATTTTCATTACTTCACTTCTGTGAAATGTTCCTGTTTTCTTTACAAACTGAACTAGTTTAGGAATTAGCATATGTGTCTTAGTAGAACACATTCATTCCAAATAATACATACAGATGATCGGACAGCTTTAATCAAACCCTTCACAATATCTATCAGTTGCTAAGTTGTGATCTATAATCAAGGAATCCGCTTACTTAAATCATTCATTATTCGCTAGATTGTCAATTTAGCAATATCGATTAAAAAGATGTATAACGAAATTAATAATAATTGTCATTTGTCATATATCAATAAATTCGAGTTGTGATTAGGAATATTTCAACAATACTGAAGTTTGTTAATAATTGTATCCTCGAATGTGCCGCGGACGAACGTCTCAGTAATGAGCTTTGTTCACGCAGACTTGAATCAAGTGTCTGGTGACGTCGGTTAGTGAGGCCACCATCAGTGCATTCAATACGACACTCGTTTGATTGAGTAGCCACATACACGGCGTTGGAACAGTTGACATTATATTACTCAGTCGCCGTTAGTGCACCTTGGGCCAACGAAAAAAATACACATTTAATTAAGCGTCGTTTTAAATGACACCATATACACCCATCTATCTCAACAACCGTGTGGATTTTAGTTTTTGTGAGTATGTATTATGCACAATTTGCAACAAAACGAACGCAGCTACGGCTGTTTTATATTTGGTAGTAGAATATTGTTGAATGTTGACTGAGTTGTTTGTTCAGCCGTTTCGAAGCTTTAATAATTTCGTTCAAACCACTTTGCCTGTGTCTTTCGAAAAAAGATAATAAAAACAGTTAGTCTGCTTCCTAGTGTCTATGGAAAGAGAAATAAAAGATCTATGCTGGGGTAAGTGTTTAGCATGTCTTGGAATCATATAGTGGCGGTCTCTATTTCTTACTCATTGATTCTAGTAACCACGTCCGGAGATGCTTCCCTGACTGGCGCGTGAGAGGCGCCGAACAGATGCTGTGGACACAGCGACTGTGTCACGGACGCTTCAAGTCGCAATGCTGTTAAGAACCCAATGATAATTGTATTTAGAAATCCCCTCCAGACATCTGGTCATTTAAACCAATTAAATGACTCTAGTCTCTTGGACTAGCCTTACTACAAAAAAATCACTGCCATGGACGTATTTTACAATGTAATATATCATTCTGCCAACCTGCTTTTATTGTGTTAGTGCGTGCGTGCTAGACACGATGAAAGGACGGCTCCACGACGATTGATTGGTCCATTTCATTCAACTCAATACGCAGTTGTTATACAGTGAACCTCTTGGAAACCAGACGTCTGAAAATAATATAGTCCTAACCGTGATCACGTAAAGAATTCGGGAAACCGCTAACTGACTTAATTAATTGTTGGTCAGGATAAGCAAGATGGTAACAACGCTTTCATTGACTGTGTGCAAATGTATGAATACTGGACTTTATTGTGTTGAAACCACGCTTGATAATATGTCAGTAATAATTAATCTACCTCTATATACACAATCAGTGCATATCATAAATATTAATAGTTACAATATTCAACAACCATTTTAATATTAATAATTCCACTGCATCGTTGATAATGTGCCTTTATGCTGGCGAAATATCTTGTAAGAAATAACTATTTGTGAGATTTGATATCACATCCTACACAAAAAAAGTAAGCGTTGTTTTCGTTACGTACTTTACAATGTGAATTTTTTCATGCAGCTCGCTTGATCCATTATTCATTACACCTATTTTCAAAATATCCAAACAATGAGAAGTTATGATATGACATGGAATACAAAACCACCTACGCCAAACCAAAGTAAACAAAACCATGTGCCCGACGACTGGTGTATGTATGCCACGCAATTTAGTGTGACATCCGAAGTGGTGATGTTGGTGTTGTTGGTGTTTTTGGTGTTGTTGGTGTTGGTGGTGTTGGTGTTGGTGATATGAATGGTGTTTATGGCATTGGTGTTGACCAGTGGCATTGGTGTTGGTGGTGTATTTGGTGTTGAGTGTGTTGGTGTTGATGGCGTTAGTGTAACTGGTGTTGGTGGCGCTTATGTTAGACGTGGTGTTAGTGTAGTTGGTGTTGCATTGGTGTTGATTTTTGTGGCGTTGGTGTTGATATTATTGGCGTTGGTGCTAATCGAGATGAAAGAAATAGGCGCTCTCATTTGATGGAACATCCATAAAAGCGTTTTTGGGACGGAAATACATAAATCAGACGTCGTTCTTGAATTGGGCCCAACACAAACCGTACCCACCACATTCTCGTACGACTGGTTTGTGTATATCATGGTAAACGGTACGAAATACCTTTGTGAAAATCCGACCGAAACCGTTTCATTTGCACAGTATTCTGAAATATTACTGTGCTCTTTATATACTGGAGAATATTTGTTTTAGTCTTTTAAGTAAAATATCACGTAAATAAAATGAAGAATTTCAAACGCCCAACAATACATGTAGTACGAATATTATTAGTTGTTGAGTTTATTGTTGCGTTCATGTGTCGTGGTATGTGATGCAGTGCACCCTTCCCCTTACCAGTACCATACCTTGTGGATTAATTCCAACTACACAGCATACTTGTTGATTCGAGTTGTGTAGGGGCTGACTCGAAGCGAACTCGAGCCGCCCATTTAACTTACGACATGTTATTTGACTTACGACATGTTATTTAACTTACGACATGTTATTTAACTTACGACATGTTATTTAACTTACGACATGTTATTTGACTTACGACATGTTATTTGACTTACGACATGTTATTTGACTTACGACATGTTATTTGACTTATGACATGTTATTTAACTTACGACATGTTATTTGACTTACCACATGTTATTTAACTTACGACATGTTATTTAACTTACGACATGATTTGTGATTCAGAGAGATTACTCGATAATTCACTTGGACTTGGGGGGGGTCATTAACTAGCAAGTTAACTTTGCCATTCTGGTGTCTCGAAACATATACAACACGAGACCATATTGTTGTGATAGGCCGCATCGAATACAAACATTACTACGATTGGCCAATGTTATGGCTGGGAAGCATCTGCCAAAATGTCCCGCTAAATTGTCGTAAATATAATTAGAACAATCAGTTGGTGTTTATATTGGAATTCAGATAGATGACTCGAGACTTGACTTGGGCTTTGAAGTCATGAACTTGAGATTTGACTTGATTTGCCGGTTAATGACGTGTTACTTGACTTTTCAACAAATCGGCCACATAATCGGGTAACTGAATATCATCGTGCTGCTTAGCTCAAGTAAGTAGACGGTGGTGCTTGTTCTAAGACCTCATTTGTATTAGCATCACGAACAATCAAGCAAAATATAACATCAACGTGAAAACAATCGGCGACTGTGACATAACGCCAAGTCCTACTGCCAGAAACATTGGTGCTGCAATCAACTCGGAAATGTCGATGGTCGATCACGTAACGTACATCTGCCGCATAGACTACTATCATCTGTTGAATATTGCATCGATCCGTCTGATGTACTAACTCGTCATATCGAGAATTGACTATGCGAACTACATGTTGATCGTGCAAGATGAAGTAGGCACTCCTCTGCCATATTTCATGAAATGCGTTGGTGACGAAATTATTGATATGACTGTAGTTCATTCAAAGTTGTACAATAAACTGGATATTCCATAAATACTAACTCCCACGAAATTGACTTCAGTATTTCTGTACACTGCAACGATCGCTATTTCGAAATACGTCCTCTGATGGAAATGATTCGCAGGTCATCCTTACCAATGAACACTATGCTGCCATCCAAGGGTACTAGGGCAGGGAACCAACGCCAGTACACACACAGCAACTTTGGGGGGCTTTATTTAAAAAAATGTCGCCGCCGTCGTCACCGTTGTCGCCGTCGTCGTCGTTGCCGTCGCCGACGCCGTGTCCGTCGCCGTCTCCTTCGTCTCCTTCGCCTCCTTCCTCTCCGTCGTCTCCGTCGTTTCCGTCTTCCTCGTCGTCGTCGACGTCGTCGTCTTTGTCGTCGTCCTCGCCATCGCCGTCGCCGCCGTCGTCGTCTTAGTCGTCGACTTCGTCGTCATCGTCCTCGTCGTCGTCCTCGACGTCGTCGTCGTCGCCGTTTTCGTCGTTGTCGTCGTCCTCGCCATCGCCGTCGCCGCCGCTGTCGTCGTCGTCTTAGTCACCTTCGTCTTCGTCTTCGTCGCCGTCGTCTTCGTCTGCGTCGTCGTCGTCGTCGTCTTCCTCGTCGTCGTCGTTGTTGTCGTCGTCGTCTTCCTCGTCGTCGTCGTCGTCGTCGTCGTCGTCGTCGTCGTCGCCGTCGCATTCGACAAAAATAATAACTTTATCTTACTAATATCGAGCTAATGTATATTATGTGTCAAAGTGTCATGGGTTCATCCACGACCCCACGAAGGAGTCGTGACGCGTGACACACTATATTTTGGCATTCATCCCACTAGTAACCACAGTCGTAAAATAAACCTGAAATCCAGATTCCTCACAACGTTGTATGTGTTTTGTACAATTGTTCCAAGTTACTCACAATTGATCACAACCCTGTACATGTTTTCTACAATGGTTCAAATTCACGTAAACCGTCGGCTGCACAGACGCAATGACGTAACAAGTCGTAAGCAACATCGCCCTTTAGCAAGCCAAACAATCGCTTATGCCACTTCACATTTTTGATTACTATGATCAATCAAGTTGTGGTAGCGGTGATATTCTGATTGAGTGCACTTGAGTATACGTAACATAGTTTTAAACAAAAACGAACGTCATTGAGTTCATATGCACAGTTTTAATGCAAACACAATCTGCAATTCTAATCTACTTAAATTTAGTTTTGTGGCTACAAATTAGGAGTTTACCACATGAAATTAAGATGTGCAGAATCTGCCCATCAGACACATGTCGTGGCAGTGGTACATTGGACAGTGATGCCCCCTGTGGGTAGTTTCGGATGACCAATGTATTTTCTGCCGGCTTAGCATGTGTGTTTATTCCATCACCAGACTGGTGCCTTTCTTGCGTACTTGTGACCCGAAAACATTTCACCAAACACTTGCTTTTACAAGAACTAATTACAAATCGCATTATTGGGATTATTCTTCTTCGGTGGTCTTCTCATTTTCCAGCACGACTGAGTTTTGTTCGTGTGGTCATATGTCTCCGAGCATAAGCTCGTTCGTTAGACACTAGTCCTGCACGGGCAGCGGCGGTCCACTATGTTATGTCGGTATTTGCCATGTTTGGTTTATCAGTATGTGCACACGTTCGAGGCGGCATTGCCGCACGAACTGTTGCTCGTATCTGGGCCAAACATTATGTTTGGCATTACACCATCGACTACTGTTCGCAACTCTGCTACGGCACCCAGTTTCCTCCGACACAGGAAATAGTAAAAGCACGAATGTTGGAAACATAAGTCAGCAGATCCTCCCTTCACGACGAATGCTCAATTGAAAACAAGAACAGGAGATCTGGTATACACAGATGGAAAGAAATGTGGAACAGTTGCATAATTCGAGCTGCACCTTTCCGAACATTTCTGACATTCACACGCCTGTAAATAAAGTGGGTTTTCCATCAGCTTCAAAATGACAGATATTAAAGGACATTGCTTTTACGTTCTACCTCAAACTCGAAACACCAAAGGCTCGTGTTCAGTAATATCAGCCATACCGATCTTGGATTGTAGCAATTATGTCAGATGTTGTTAATTTAAAGTGGGACATTGCTCCCCCGTTAATCAACGTGTGACCTGTTGTTGCCCGCGATCGTGGCACCCATCCTGTCTGATTAGCCGCTGTACTGATTATCACACACACACACACACACACACACACACACACACACACACACACACACACACACACACACACACACACACACACACACACACACACACACACACACACACACACACACACACACACACACACACACACACACACACACACACACACACACACACACACACACACACACACACACACACACACACACACACACACACACACACACACACACACACACACACACACACACACACACAAACACGCACGCACGCACGCACGCACGCACGCACGCACGCACACACAAACATCCCTTCATATACTGAAGTAAACCACTGTAAGCAGTCAGCTAGGCATTACAACTGTCCACACAGTATGTTCGTCGCTTCTCACGCGCCAGACCGGGAAGCAACTCCAGCAGCGGTAGGTAGAATCAATGGGTAAGAAATATAGACCGCCACTATATCCACGACAGTGTAAGCATTTACCCCGTGAGAATGTTTTATATCCCTTGTCATAGACACTACGTAGAAGACGAACTGTTTTTATTATCGCTTCCGAAAAACACAGGTAAAGTCAGGTGAACGAAATTACCAAAGGCAAAGCTACGCAACGGCTCTATATACAACTCAGTCAGTATTCAACAATATTCTACTACCAATTATAAAACAACCGTAGCTGCTTTAGTTATGTTGCAAACTGCGACATGTATGATACATACCCACACAAACGGGAATCATCACCTAAAAATCACACGGTTGTTGATACAGATGTATATGGTGTCATTTAAACCAACACTTGATTAAATGTATATTTGTTCGTTGGCCCCAGTACACTAACGGCGACCGACTGAGTTATATGTCTTCTGTCCCAGCGCCGTGCATGTGGCTACTCAATCACCAGAGTGACATTTTGAATGCACTGATTACTGGTTGGCCACACTAGCTGCATTGAAAGAAATAGGTCAATCAGTCGTCGTGGATTAGACCATTTGTCATGTCTAGCACACGCATTGACACAACAAAAACGTGTTGGGCGAATGAACTATTCAAAGGTAAATTACACGTTCTCCGCTGACTTTTTCTCCAGAGTAACTGCATATTGTTTTAAAAAAACATTAACCTCAGGTGTGACGTTGTGTGCGTGATACATGTCCGTAAACTGTTTTCTCTGTCGTTTACATTAAACATGGGCAACTGTTAGGTGAGAGAAACAAGGAGCATAAACGACATATTGCTAATACTACTTGTACTATCTACTCTCTACTAACTACATACTACTACTCGCTTGTAGTATCTACTCTCTACTAACTACGTACTACTACTAGCTTGTAGTATCTACTCTCTACTAACTACATACTACTACTAGCTTTTTTGATTTCTGCAGTTGGAGCGAACGCCCATGGTGACTTCAAAACACAGCCATCAGAAAGCGTGGTGTTAATTTGACAAAATACGAAAAAATGAAATTTCCATCCAATCGACAATATTGTAACCTGTTTTAAATGCACGATTTTGTCGATTAGGACGGCAGGGGACATAATTATAGAATAATCTTAATAATTCTCCGTAGAGCTCTCCCGTTTTCTTAACTTTATCATATTTCGGAACGAATTTCCAGACTTTACATTCCAAAGTGGCAAAGATTGTTTTGAATTAAACATGTAAAAAATACAGCAGACAACAATTAATGGAAACTAACAGGAGGGTAGCAAGAACGACAACAATAAAGCAATGCAGTCAGCAGTGACGAAACAACAGCAATTGACTACACCAGTGATTGACAACCGGTGTTGGACGGAACATTGCTGTGTCGTGACAATGTCCATACTGCGCCTTTGTACTGTAAATATCACATTGCATACAGTCTCATTCATAGCAAAAAGATCATTGCAAACACCCTGCTGGGTGAAACGAAATAAGTTTAAGCTATTGCGGTGAAATCGTTTATTGTGCCTGGTGTTGCAAAATGAATTGCACTATGTCATATCGCTTCAATACAATAACGATATGGACAAAATGGTATACGTGTTTGGTGTCACCTGCGAATTAAATAGATGAATACAAGGTTGTAAGAACGCGTTACGTATACGAACACACTATAGAGATTCAAATATAGAGGTTGAAATCTAAACCTCAGCTGTGGGGAGAGGTAATGGGATGTGTATCAACGGACGCGTTCATACGCACCAAGAAAACACATACGGAGAAGCCCTGCAGGATGTGGTGCAGAACGTCTGGACAGGCGTCATGACAACTGTTATCGGTACTCATTTCCTTTCACATGCAGAAATGTATTCTGTCAATGAAGGCTCTGAAGGAATGTATATTTATAAATCAGGAGCAACCGTACTCTTAGTAAAGTACAACGACGTATGCAGCTGACTACCTTAATGATATTATTAGGAACTCTAAAGTTGTCATGTCTAAAGAACATGAATTAGGAAGTTTGTTTAACTCTTTCCAGTATACAGTCGAATATTAAAGGTATATGTTCCTCAAGACAGGCAAGCGTGTGTCACTAGTGCCAAATAAACGTTCTGGCCTAAATATTTTTATCAATACATTATTTATATGTGCATTTTGATATTTAATGACATATTTGAAATTACTACTTTCAAGGAGATTATGTTGATGAGTTCCTTTTTAGGAATGATAATTAGGATTTTATTTCGTAAAGAAAAATCACGTTAACTTAATTAATTTTTTGAAATGTTTCGTAAACCTATAAACTATTGTCATGATTTTAAATGCAAAGAAATACTTGGAATATGTTCAACCATCTGTTGAAGGAGATTGTAATGAACATAGAATATATATTGACATACTAAAATTTGTTACAACCTACTGCTGCTATTAGTGCTTCTCCTTTTACGTTACAACTTACTGCTGCTATTAGTGCTTCTCCTTTTTATGTTACAACCTACTGCTGATATTAGTGCTTCTCCTTTTTACGTTACAACCTACTGGTGCTATTAGTGCTTCTCCTTTTTACGTTACAACCTACTGGTGCAATTAGTGTTTCTCCTTTTTACGTTACAACCTACTGCTTCTATTAGTGCTTCTCCTTTTTACGTTACAACCTACTGGTGCTATTAGTGCTTCTCCTTTTTATGTTACAGTAGCAGCTGCTGGTGCTACTAATGGTTAGCACATGCGATAATTTACGACACTTGACAAACTCCACAATATGATTTCTAATTTCTCAACGCACTCAACAAGATTCTACAGCCGTCGGGATCACACACAACGTCATAGCTGAGACTTCGTGTTATCAAGATACGCTAGTGTTGCACGCAAACTGGCAGCGTCCGCGCAAAAAAACGTTGCACTGTTAACATTTGTTTTGGAAATTAACATATGTTGCCGCTGATGTTTCGTCTTCAACTCCTTCTACTGCTGTTGCATATTATTGATGTACTGCAGCAACTGCTGCTGTTGATGTAGCTACAGCTGCTACGTTGTGGTTGCTACTTCTTCTGCTTCTGGCATTGCTGATTTTACTCATCCTGCTGTTGCTTCTTCTGCTGCTTGTGGCAATGTTGCTGCTTCTTCTTCTGGTTCTACTGTTGTTGCTCCGTCTGCTGCTGCTGCTGCTTCTGTACGGGTTCCGTTTTTTGCATACAAAAACACACAACTGCAAATGATTAAGTATAAGCTGTGACGTTGTGTGCGTCAACGGCGCCCGTAGTATTTGATTATATTCTTTGAAATTAAACGACGTAAAACAAATTAAAAATGTGTTTTGTTAAAAACATGTTATGTCCATGCTCAGTTGCTTTTAGCTGTGATAATCAGTACACAGCTCAAACACCTGCAGACACTGACACGTGTGAAATGTGTTATGATGTTGTGGAGCGCGATGGCATACCGGATAGAAGGATGGATTCTCAATCGAGAGAACCCGGTTTCAAAGCTGAATGCTTCCCAGAGAAGTTGACATGGCCATAGAATGAACAGGTTTGCCAGGGGATGAAGTGTAAAGCGTTTTGAGCGGTCCTACGTACTGGATATCGCACTATATAAGAACGTACTTTTTTATAATGGATGCAAATGCATTACCAATTAACACCAAATGCGATAATAATACTACTACTAACAATAATAATAATAAAATAGTATTATTAATGAAAATAATATTAATAAAAAAATAATAATTAAATAATACAAAACTGTCAAAAATGATATATTAATACTTGGTCTTATTACCAATATCGCAACGGCAGTTGACATGCATGACACAAGACAGTATTACTAACACAGATTTGTATTATTTTATTACACATTTTTATTAATCGACAAGACGTAAGTATGCATATTACACATCAGTCATACAGTGGCGTATGGCAACAATAAAATAACATACTACAGTCATTACACATTTTTGACACAAAATGTCACTCATCGTCGCTCTCGGACTGGACAGCATCGTTGGTGTCAGCCAGAATGTTCTCATAGAACGTAGTCACCGCTTCAGATACCCACATGGCCGACAAAAACTTCATCACATCGGCCTTCTTTGCAGATGAAACGGTCGATTGGTCGGCAAGAGCTGCAGGCGCGAACGTGCTCCAGTTTTTCCCCCGTTTCAGCACGCTGTGCGACACAGTGGCGTCGTTTAAGTGTCCTTCATACCCACTGCATCACTGATGTCCATGCAAGACTGAAGAATGCAGAATGAGTTATAATTTGATCAATATATTTCGCCATTTACAATAGCTGTAATAACTGAAACCGTGCTTGTTTTGATGCGTTGTGTTGAACTACCTCATACACGAAACATCAAAGGCGCTTGTTCTGTAATATCAACCATACTGATCTTTGATTGAACCAATCATGTGACGTTTTGTTCATACAAATTGGGGCATTGCTCCCCCCGTTAACCAACCTGTATCCTCTTCTTGCACCCGATCGTGGCACCCATTTTGTCTTATCAGCCGCTGTATTGGTTATGAAATATAATTTATATTTCACAAGGCAGCGTCCCAAATCGGCGGTTTCAGTTTAGCAAAATGCATCATGTTCCATGGAACCGTTTACTGGTGGTGCTAGCTAGAATACAAAGATCACCGCATACATTGGATATGTTCATCATAGCGGGAGTCCACTGTAATACTTACATAGCAGCCAAACATATTCTAAGCGAGAGCCAAATGCATAGTCGAAAAACAGTACATGCGTTCTCTTAATAGTGGTGGCACTTCGGGAGCAGTTGACTGTTGAGACGCTTGAGCAGGTTTGACTGCATGTATGTGAAGACGAATTAGTACTAACTTTACCAATATTTGGAAAAAGATGGAAGAACTAACTACACTATTCATAGACGTTGTATTAGTAGTAGTTGTAATAAAAATATCCACACGCAAATTTTGGTAATGTTGAAGCTAATACTAATTTGGTCGGGTGAGAAAACAATTATCCTTCGCCTTCTTACTTTCACGACAATTCGCGATTAATGACACCAAGACTAAGACACAAAACATTCACTGCAAAGCAGGAGCTTTATTGAAGTGGAACCTTCACATAGTCGCGCTGGTTACAAACGAATGTGCTGACGTGTGTTCGGAGAAACATCTATCGACACTTGCTTGCTTGCTCAATTTTTTTCCTAGGCGGACGGAGAGACCAGTGAACGGCACTGCAAACGAGCAAATTGTGTGTGAAATTAATTAATATGTAGACTCGCTATGTAAGGATCGTCGACTTAAAAGGAGCAAATTAGAAAACCGCTTTCTGATAATCACTGTGTTTGAACCAATGGATATAACGAACATCTGATATTTTAAACAGTTCGGTCAAGTCCCAGGAAGCTACAAATATGTATCGCTCACTACGTTAATTGTTTATGTGTTGACGTGATTTATTTATTTATTATTATGGTATTAATAATTCATTGTTGAATTAATTATTGAATCACACAATCGAAACATTCATCTTGTATGAACAGTTGATTGATTCATACGTCAGCTTACATAGTTTCTTTTGTTGTTCAATGTAGTTCCCGATTATATATATATGAGTGTGTGTGTGTGTGTGTGTGTGTGTGTGTGTGTGTGTGTGTGTGTGTGTGTGTGTGTGTGTGTGTGTGTGTGTGTGTGTGTGTGTGTGTGTGTGTGTGTGTGTGTGTGTGTGTGTGTGTGTGTGTGTGTGTGTGTGTGTGTGTGTGTGTGTGTGTGTGTGTGTGTGTGTGTGTGTGTGTGTGTGTGTGTGTGTGTGTGTGTGTGTGTGTGTGTGTGTGTGTGTGTGTGTGTGTGTGTGTGTGTGTGTGTGTGTGATATAGATAATTATATGTGAAGATGGTACTGGTGAGCATGACGCCTACAAACACGCGACATTCAGAATACCTTGTTGCTGTCTGCTTAGTTCTTTCTGCAGCAGCCTTTGCAGCTGGTGTTGCATACGCTGGAACAACGACGGCGTCTGCAGTCGTAGTAACGTCTGTACCAGGGACAGCGTTTGTAACGAAGGGGACGTCCAAACTTGCAGAAGACGTAGCTGCCGCATCCGTTGCACATGGTCGACTGCCAGCCGGAGTACCTCTCACAGTAAGATTCTCTGCAGCCTGTAGTAAACGTAATGTTTATATTTCATTTAATCGGAAAACAATGAAAAGCCTGGTCTACTAGTGATGTACACTTTCGGAGAAACGAAAACAATAAAATATATCAGATTACTCACTAAGTAAATTAATCATGTACCATTCAAATTATTTCACCAATATGGCGTACGTGTCCACCTGGTGGTTCCGTATAACTATTATTTAGGTTACCTGTGACAAATAATCGGCTTTTGATACTCGTATTCACATAATATAAAAATAGTCAACATACTTTGCATTTTATTTTAAAACATTTTGTTGTTCAATAATTCTTAACCAGCAGCAACCAACTTTCACATTATTACTACGCTGGGAATAGTGGAGAACATACCACATCGACCGAGACCCGGATAGAAGGATTGATTCAATCCACATGAGCGGTAGTACATGGCACCACGATTGCACCCGTAGTAGTAGCGGCCGTAGAAGACGGATGAATAGTAATAATGGAATCTCCTGGTGTAGGAGCAGCGATCAAAGCATGATCCTACAACACAAAAATCACATCGTAAAGGTAATTGTCCGATATAGTAGAGAATTGAAATTGGCCAACTAAATGACGTTTTTATTGGAAAGTGGACTGTTTATCACTCAGCCACTTTAGGAAGAACATTCACAAGAATGTGAGCTTCTCAAAGCAAACCAGACAGGAACTGAACACATGTACAGCCCCGTGCAGTAAGTTTCTCAGAGCCCCCATTCCTACAAGCGTGACGATAACATATATACATCAAGAAGTCGTCATGAACATATAATGCAAAGAATACAGACATTCCACCACCAATACGTCAATTTAATTACAAACAGGTGGGGCCATTTCGCTAACCTATATAAACATAAGCCATGAATACCGATGAAGAAACAGGAAGCTTGTCTGCGCAGAAACCCCATTAACACCAACTACTAGGGGACAAACCCCCATGTTCATCTAATATCAAGCCAAAAGTGGGGAAAGCGGTTTCGACATCTTCCCACTTCCTATTTCATCAACGATGTACAATCGCATTTTAAACTAAGCATTGAATATAAGGAAGAAAGGTGGGGAGGAGAGCGGATTTGGATGACACATTTGTTCACAATTTGGATATCCACTATTTTGAGATTGACCATATTTAACGATTAATGTTAATTTTTCGATAATTTGATGATGATTTGATTTTGATTTTAATCGGGTACGGAGGTTACTTAAACTATTCACACACAACATGTTTGGACA
>BSQZ01000016.1:9675285-9995285 GCA_033239005.1 Lamellibrachia satsuma | reverse complement strand
CTTCTTGCGTACATTTCTTGCAATGTTGATGTTTCTTGCAACGATTACCTCAGTAGTGTTATTCAACCGACCCGACACAAATTATGTTATAACTAATAATAAACATTATAATTATGTTTAGTTTCCATAATTTCTATTAATTCATCAACTAAAATAGCGTGTCGTGTTTTTGTTAAAAATTGGTCAGGCCCCATCCTTTCATGACTGACAGTTTTGTATGCATGTCATAGCTTTGAGGCGTTCGTCTTTCAACACAACACACACATAAAAGCAGTAAATTGCATGGAAAGCCTACGCTCTGCTAGTGCCCATTGCATTGATCGTTTCTACTTAAATCAAATATCAATCAACTTACTTGCATTATCATAATAACTATTCATGCTGATTTGTCCAATGTGTTGATATTTCTGTGTGAACTGGATCGATTATCTACCAGTATTACACAAGAGGTAGGCCTTATTGTCCTTTTCTCTTTTGATATTTAGTTTTTCAATGTGTTTTTGCCTGTCTTCGTCTTTCGTGCAGCTTTCCGTAACCATTATTCAGAACATCTCTTTTTTCAAAATTCTGACATTTGGAATGCACAAGCTGAGTCAAAGCTACGTAAAAACATTGTATAATGTACCGAAGTGCCTTTACACAAAATAATAAATACATCAAGTTGAAACCCGTGAGAAGGAGGTAGAAGAAACGCCGCTTTAAATGTGAGTTGTGTAGTATCATACATTTTGGATACGTGTTAAGATATACTCAGTAATGTCCTGCAAATTTCGTGTGAATATCCAGCAGGTTTCACGCTTTCGAGTTTGCGTGCTTGACGAGATGAAAGAAATGTTGCCGAATACTTGTTGATGCGTGTCATGCAACTAAACATGAAATAAATAAATAAAGATTGGCACAAACAGTCGAAGACTTTTTCATTGCCACATTGTTTGTTTAAATGTTTTTATGTGTTAAGAAACCGTAGTATGACTGGGTGTTAGTCATACAGATAGATCTTAACTGATACATTTAAATGAGTTCATGATGGCATCAATTAATACATAAATCAATATGGATCGTGCCTAAAACTGTTTCTTCAATTACAACTTGACTTGGCGGCCGTCATAGGTACATTGGGTTCAACTGTATCATAGACGGTACCGCGATGTAAAGGGCGTACGTCCCAACACGCTTTGCTAGTGGTTCGCGCAAAGCAAGATGAAGTGTTTGGTGATGTCGGCTAGTCAGGCGAACGTCAGCGCGTAGTAAGTGTCACTCGGTTGACGAAATAGTCACATTCGATGTGCTTGGATACCATAAATTGCTCCATTAATTCGTCCATTGTACAATGGGGCCAGCCCAAACAGTACCAAATACAATACATGTTAGTGTATTTGAAACAAATAAATAAGTTGACTACCTCAACGCAAGCCTGATATCAACACACGTCTGTCCATGCTGCAAAACTATACATTCGTTATTTATGCATGTGCTACTATCGGGATTGAAGAACAAATATGCAGCTATATCTGAAACGAACGTCAGATACAACAGTACCGAAAAAACTACTACAAGTACAATTCGAAATAACTGACGCAAAAAACGTAATGTCGGAAAGCCCGTATGCTACAAAGACCTGATTATCATACATTTCAAGGAATGTGACACGAACCCTTCTACTCCGAAAACCGTATACAATGAAAATGGGCATTCAACGACGGTATATTCGTGTTAGAAAAACCTAGCCAGACATCACAGCGATATGTAAAAAGCTCTTATAATGTAGTGTCGGTTGTGTTGGTGGAGACTGGGCGACGGTGTAGATGGTATTGGTGTTAATGGTGATGTTGGTGACGTTAATGTTAGTGTTGATTTTGGTGGTGTTGTTATTGCATTGCTGTTTGTTTTCGTGGTGTTGGAGTTGACGTTGCTGACATTGGTGTTAATGGTGGTGGAGATTACGATGGTGTTCGTGGCGTTGAAATATGTAATGTTGGTTTTGGTGGTGTTATTGTTAGTGGTGTTTACGGCTTTTATGACGGTGGGGTTGGTGGTGGTTTTGGTGAAGATATTTGTGGTGGTGGCCTTGGTGATGTGGCGTTAAAGAAAATGGTGGCGTTTATGTTGGTGATGTTGGTGGTGTTGATGTAATTGGCGTTGGCTGTGATGTTCATATACGGTTGAATATATGCTGCCGGCCCGCTTTCTTATTTATGTCCTTAAAACGACTGAAGCTTGTCAAGCTTTTTTGTTGATTCATTGATCACTGTGAAATGGTCTGTTTTTTCAACTGTTTTAAGTGGATCCGAAATATGTTTGTAAGTTCGGATAGTAAAATAATCTAATAATTCGAAAACATAATCACTTAAAGAAAAATGAGATAGCTTGACACAAACCATAAAAATGCAATGTTAAATGGGATACTGCAGGTACTGAAGGCATCACATCTATTTCGTACAGTAGGTGGCGTGTGCCAATCCATATTTCAAATTTTTGGCGCGAATTGGCCGTCGGTGTTGTAAATGAATCAGCGAAGTTACCGCGACGTCCTTTTATCACAATAGTACGCTTTTTAAAAGTTTACGCAGATTGGAATAAAATGCATCGTAATGTCTGCTAGGCAGGCAAAGATCACTGCATTAAACGTGCAGCGATGGTGATTGAATAGCCACGGACATAATGCTGGGACGGCACATTTCACATAAATTACCCGCAAGGCCAGTATGCACATGATATAAAAAAAAAACTACCTCAACACAAGTTTAGTTTCTCGCTGATTTGTTTTCAATAATTACCCTTTATGGGAGACATATTGTATCGAACTTTGTAGATAGCAGCAATACAAAGGAACGCATGTTTTATATTCGGTAGTAGACTATTGGTTGAATATTGAATGCTTGAAGTAGTTCGTACTTGTGGGATTGACTCGAACCATTGTAGCAATACAATCCATACAAATGTCAAAATATGGTATAATGCGAAGTGAACTAGATCGTATTCGTTTTTGCTAGATGTTGCGTTAGCCATATATCGTTTGGTGATCCTTGCTTGTGGAACCATGCAGTTGACGACATTTATTTCCAGTGAAAAAACGGACTACGGACGTTTGTCATGCACCCGACGTCATTGTTGAGACTAAGTATTCTTAAAACATCCCGTGAACACGCAAGCAGGGAACGTTTGTGCTAAAAAGCGTGAACTGTCTGGCATCTGTTTTTGTTGCGGCAGTTGTTTGGAAAATGTAGATGAAAACACAATTCACTTTTTGTAGCTCATACAACACATTTAGTGTTAAGGGTTTGCTGTTGTAAGTGTTCATGCGTTAGAGACTGCCCCTTTCTTTCCCAGATATTAGTGTCATGGTTTTGTTGTAATAATAATAGTAATGCTTTTTTTGCAAAGTAGGTACTCGAACTATCACTAGCTGTGGGAATAAAGACGCGACACGACATTACAACACGTTGACACAATTTGCAACACGTTGACACAATTTCTCGCTGACAGGTATTTTGGAACATAAATGCGACAATATTTCAGGAAGAAAATCATTTTAGTCAAAGATCTGCAAATACAATTCCTACAGTACACATTGATACACGTCATCACACTTCGGAATACACATAGAGGGAATATGTCATAGTGCTACGCTTAATGCTTCTTTGCAACGTTATGCCTAAGTGATTGTTTTTATTAATACCCACATGATGACCACAAAGGGTCCACTATCGTTGACATTAGCCATACCTTTATCTCTAATCAAGGTAAACAGAAGTGAAATGTTGGCCATTGGTTCCCGGTCTGTCTTATAGTATGACTAAAACTAAGTAACAAATCAACTGCTCATGTTCTAGACTACATGTGATTGTTAAACATCTAAAATTCAAATGTGCTCGTTTTTGACGAATTACATATGTAAATAGTTATATTTTTAAAAAGTTTGCAAATACCGTCACGAATCTACAGGTTTCTTTTTTTTGTCAGGGAGAAACCGGAAATCACGTTAGTGGACAACATTACATATGTCAGCAGAACGAACCACCTCATTCACGTACAACAACATCAAACCTGCTATATAATGGTCTAACAATGCTTTAATTGATTGTGTGGACATTTATGAATACCCGACTTTATTGTTTTCACACCAGCGCAATACACACTACGCTTCATAATATATCGGTGCGAATCAATCTGCCAGTATATATACAATAAGTGTAAATAATAAATATTTATACTCAAAATATTCAACAAAACAATTTGATTATTACTAATTCCGTTGTATTGTTGACAACAATGTGCATTTATACTGGCGATAATTGTGTGCCCATATGTGGCCGTTTGCTTTTCACCTCATTACACAACAAGAGCATTGAAAATGCTTTAAGAAGCCCACACTACGATTGTGTCTATTGTGTTCGTCACCTCTATTGTGTCTATTGTGTTCGTCACCTCTATGTATGCCACAATTCAATTGACTCATCTCGCATTCAAATGGCATGTATTTGTGTCGCTTTTTGTCTGTTGTGTTTAATATGCTTAACGATCTGAATCGTTTCATCAACTATCATACCTTGTAAGAAATAAGTATTTTGTTAGATTGGATATGTCATACTACAACAACAAAGTAATCATTGTTTTCCGATTCTCTTTCGCTAGCGGTCGTTCGTGACGTACATTTCAATGTGATATTTTCGGATTTTTTTAATGCAGCGGGCTTTAGCCTTTATTCATTACACCTATCTTAGAATCTCCAAACAATGAGAATATCATGACATTTGGAATATAAAACAACCGTAAAAACATTGAACATAAAACTTTTAACAATTATTCGGTACATCTCTTTTTCCAAGTATCGAAGCATTGATATTTATGGCTTTCCGAATACAAAACCACCTTCGTTAAACCGTTCTTAAAAAGCATACGGTTGAAAAAATACTGCAGTCCTTTACGCAAAATAATTATTACATATAGCTGAATACGCCAGACGTTGGTAAAATAAACGCCACTTTGAATGTGGGTTTTGTAGTATAAAACATGGTGTGTTCGTAGTAAGAAGTACACATTGGCATCCAGCCTGTTTCGCGTGAATCGTCAACACATATCAGGCACTTGAGAGTGCGTGCTAGACGAGTTGAAATAAATGTTCCCGACCACTGGAATGTGTAGGTCACGCAGCTCAGTTTGAAATCATTACTGGTGGCTGTGGCATTGGTGGTTTTAGTGGTGCTATTAGTGCTGGTCGTATTGGCGGTGTTCGTGGTGTTGGTGTGTTGGTGGTTTTGGTGGGATTGGTGGTTTTGGTGGTGTTGATGGTGGTGGTGGTGTTGTCTGTGTTATTTGTGTTGGTGGTGTTGGTGATGTTTGCGTTGGTGGTGGCGTTTGTGATGTTGGCCTTTTTTGATGGTGGCGTTAGTGATGTTGGCCTTGGTGGTGGCTTTGGTGTATGTATTGGTGACATTAATGTTGCTTTACGACGAAACCCAATGTAACACAGCGGAAATATTCGTGTGTAAGCGTGACGCATTTGGTATAACGTGGATTTGATAGTAAGAAACCTTTATATGACTGGCACGTTACCTTTGCCGATTTTCTTAATTGATACGTTTTAATTAATTATAAATTGGACCAAATATATAAACGCCTGAAACAGTTTCTGATGTATATCGTTTATTTCCCAAATTCATGATCATTTTCATGAATGTGATTGATATTAAATAAGCAACTGTTGATCTGAAATTTAAAAATGACTGTAAAATATAAGGTGAACTTGACCGTGAACGCATTAACTGTATACGTCAACTTTATATGCTCTTCTTTTCTGCAACATCAATACGTATAACGTAATTTCAAAGAATAGAACAAAGATACCACGGACGTCGGTGACGCACACAACATAATAGCTTAGACTTCGTTTTATTGAAATAGGCTGGAGAAACATGCAAACTGGCAGCGTCCGCGTAAAAAAGCGTTGCATTGTTCAATATCTTTTCGTGGCCGTTGCTTGGAATAAGGTGTTGACATATTATGCATCAAGTTGTGGACTTTGTCATGTCTCGCGACCTATCGTGTGGTTTAACCATTAACAGTTGTAAGAGTTTGTATACAAGAAACGGAATCCTACAGAAGCAGCAGCAGTAGACGGAGCAACAACAGTAGAACCGGAAGAAGAAGCAGCAACTTTGCCACAAGCAGCAGAAGAAGGAGTTGAAGAAGAAACACCAAAAACATATGTTAATTCCTAATTCAGGTTTAACATAAGTAACTTAATTAAGTAATCGATTTCATTAAGGTAATCAGCGGCACCCAACATACGTTGTGGTGCTTCACTAAGAGTACATATGCTCCTGATATAAAAATATATAATCGCGCCTTCAGAGAAACTTCATTGACTGAATATATATATACATATATATATATATATATATATATATATATATATATATATATATATATATATATATATATATATATATATATATATATATATATATATATATATATATATATATATATATATATATATATATATATATATATATATATATATATATATATATATATATATATATATATATATATATATATATATATATATATATATATATATATATATATATATATGAGTTCATTTGTATGGCTGATATTGCACAAATAAACGTCCATATGTCATTTCAAACTAGTAGTGTTACGTAGTTAGTAACTAATAGATACTACAAGATACTATTATTAGCAATATGTCGTTATTGGTCGTGTTTTCTGCCACCTCGCAATTGCCGACATTTAATGTAATCGACCGAAACACAGACTAAGGACGACACGACGTCACACGTCACACCAACATGTTTTGTCATTGCGTGCGTGCTAGACGCGATAAAAGGGCTAGTCCACGTCGACTGGGTGACCTATTCCATTCAACTCAGTATGAAGTCATAACTTTTAGAGAAAAAACAGATAACTTAACAAATTTTCATTACTTCACTGCTGTGAAATGTTCCTGTTTTCTTTACAAACTGAACTAGTTTAGAAATTAGCATATGTATCTTAATAGAACACATTCATTCCAAACAATACATACAGATGATCGGACAGCTTTAATCAAAACCTTCACAATATCTATCAGTTGCTAAGTTGTGATCTATAATCAAGGAATCCGCTTACTTAAATAATTCATTATTCGCTAGATTGTCACTTTAGCAATATCGACTAACAAAATGTATAACGAAATTAATAATAATTGTCATTTGTCATATATCAATAAATTCGAGTTGTGATTAGGAATATTTCAACAATACTGAAGTGTGTTAATAATTGTATCCTCGAATGTGCCGCGACAAAAAGGACGAACGTCTCAGTAATGAGCTTTGTTCACGCAGACTTGAATCAAGTGTCTGGTGACGTCGGTTAGTGGGGCCACCATAAGTGCATTCCAACGAAAAAAATACACATTTAATTAAGCGTCGTTTTAAACGACACCATATACATCCATCTATCTCAACAACCGTGTTGTAGTTTGTGTGGGTATGTATTATGCACAATTTGCAACAAAACGAACGCAGCTACGGTTGTTTTATATTTGGTAGTAGAATATTGTTGAATGCTGACTGAGTTGTTTGTTCAGCCGTTTCGAAGCTTTAATAATTTCGTTCTAACCACTTTGCCTGTATCTTTCGAAAAAAAAATAATAAAAACAGTTAGTCTGCTTCCTAGTGTCTATGGAAAGAGAAATAAAAGATCTCTACTGGGGTATGTGTTTAGCATGTCTTGGAATCATATAGTGGCGGTCTCTATTTCTTACCCATTGATTCTAGTAACCACGTCCGGAGATGCTTCCCTGACTGGCGCGTGAGAGGCGTCGAACAGACGGTGTGGACACAGCGACTGTGTCACGGGCGCCTGAAGTCGCAGTGCTGTTAAGAACCCAATGATAATTGTATTTAGAAATCCCCTCTAGACATCTGGTCATTTAATCCAATTAAATGACTCTAGTCTCTTGGACTAACCTTACTACAAACATTCACTGCCATGGACGTAATTTATAATTTAATATATCATTCTGCCAACCTGGTTTTATTGTGTTAATTGCGTGCGTGCTAGACACGATGAAAGGACGGCTCCACGACGATTGATTGGTCCATGTCATTCAACTCAATACGCAGTTGTTATACAGTGAACCTCTTGGAAACCAGACGTCTGAAAATAATATAGTCCTAACCGTGATCACGTAAAGAATTCGGGATACCACTAACTTACTTAATTAATTGTTGGTAGTGATAAGCAAGATGGTAACAACGCGCTTATTGACTGTGTGTAAATGTATGAATACTGGACTTTATTGTGTTGAAACCACGCTTGATAATATGTCAGTAATAATTAATCTACCTGTATATACAACAATATAACAATATTCAACAACCATTTTAATATTAATAATTCCACTGCATCGTTGATAATGTGCCTTTATGCTGGCGATAATGCTGAACCCATGTGTAGCCTTTTGTCTATCAGCACATCGTAAATTTTTTGAAATTACGTAAACAAATTTCTTGTAAGAAATAACTATTTGTGAGATTTCATATCACATCCTACTGAAAAAAAGTAAGCGTTGTTTTCGTTACGTACTTTACAATGTGAATTTTTTCATGCAGCTCGCTTGATCCATTATTCATTACACATATTTTCAAAATATCCAAACAATGAGAAGTTATGATATGATATGGAATACAAAACCACCTACGCCAAACCAAAGTAAACAAAACCATGTGCCCGACGACTGGTGTATGTATGCCACGCAATTTAGTGTGACATCCGAAGTGGTGATGTTGGTGTTGTTGGTGTTGTTGGTGTTTTTGGTGTTGTTGGTGTTCTTCTGCCAAAAACATTTCCGCATAGCCTTCTATCGTTTGTTGAATATTGCATCGATCCGTCTGACGCACTGACTCGTCATATCGAGAATTGACTATGCGAACTACACGTCTCCTACATGGCATCCCAGATTGCCTGACCAACAAGCTACGAAGAGTGCAAAATTCTGCTGCTCGGGTGTTGGTCCGCTGCCACATATGGGATCACATAACACCGGTACTCAATACACTGCACTGGCTTCCCGTGAAGCAAATCATTCATTAAGCAATTCTTCTACTAACGTTTCGTGCTCAACACAGACTGGCGCCAGCTTACATATCTGGCCTACTCCACGAACAACGAGCTACTCGAGTGTTGCGTTCGACCATAGACAATAACTTGCATGTGCCGCCATCTCGTAGCCGATGCGGCGACATAACTTTCTCGGTTTCTGAGATAGAGAGAGAGAGTGAGAGCGAGAGAGAGAGAGAGAGCGAGAGAGAGAGAGAGAGAGAGAGAGAGAGAGAGAGAGAGAGAGAGAGAGAGAGAGAGAGAGGGAGAGGGAGAGAGAGATGGAGAGAGAGAGGGGGGAAGTGAGAGAGAGAGAGAGAGAGAGAGAGAGAGAGAGAGAGAGAGAGAGAGAGAGAGAGAGAGAGAGAGAGAGAGAGAGAGAGATAGAGAGAGAGAGAGAGAGAGAGAGAGAGAGAGAGAGAGAGTGAGAGAGAGAGAGAGTGAGAGATACAGGGAGAGAGAGTGAAGAGAGAGAGAGTGAGAGAGAGAGAGAAAGAACTATTAAACGAAGGAAGAAACGCAGGTAGGAAAAACTGGATACTTTGTCAATTTCAGGTGACTCCATAGGTGATCATCAGTTAATCAAAACAGTTACCCCACCTAGCGGATCTCACACAGACTATAATTTTCCGGTGGCGCCAAAGCGTGGTAATGGTGGAAGCTAATTCAAAACGGAAACAAGAAAAAGGCTGATCTGATCGACGATCGTTGATATTAGGTCGATAAATTAGTAAAATTACCAAATACAATTATTTATGATGATTAGTATCTGGCAACAGACAGAGGAGTGTAGTCGAGATGGCGTTTGAATGAACAGGTCTGCCAGGGGGTGAAGTGTAAAGCACTTTGAGCAGTCCAAAGGACTGGATACTGCGCCGCTATAAGAGAACGTACTGATTATTTACTTTTGTTGTTACCATCGATAGCTGACAACAATAACTATAATATTATAGTTATTTATTTATTTATTTAACCATAATATTATAGTTATTTATTTTCTATTAACTGTGTTGCATCATCACGTCAACTATTCCTATTCCTCGAGAGTTCGATACACAGTTACACCCCTAATGCTACGACTATTGCGACTATGTCTTACCTGGCCAATCATAATATGTTTTACTACATTGTCCTCTGGTATATATTTTGTTGTGCTGTTAAATTATTACTTCCGGCTACTTGGACTTGGTGCAGAGACTTGAATTTGGTGTAGATCATTTACAGAAATACGCGGAATATCAAATAGAATAAGTATCACTATTGCATATATATTATACACAAACGTATTGTAGACATATATTAGGAAACAGGTTTTGTTAATTATTAGTCAGAGGGAGTATTTTAGAGTAAGTTAGTTTCGGATTCTGTCAGGGAATTCAGCGAGCGTTAATAGGGGTGTTTACAATTCGAAAATTGAGATAACATAGTGAATAGTCAGTAACATTGAATATTGGTTAGAATAAGTATTAGTATTATAGATATATTGTTCACCAACTTCTTGTAGACATATATTAAGAAACCGTTGTTGTTAACAGAGGTAGTATTTTTTTTCCCGGATTCAAACTCAACGAGTGATAAAAGGGAGTTTGTTTACAGGTCATTCAAGATTTAACAAGATTTAACAAGATTTGCCATCCAAGCCGAAGGCCCAGATGGCAAATGGACAAGGAAGCCATTGGCTTATCGAGAGTCCAACAATGTTCACCTACTTATAACCCGCCCTCCTGATATATGTGTCAACCTTGTTTTTAAACATATTCACGCTGCTAGCAGTTACACAATCTGTAGACAGTTTGTTCCATTCATTTATTGTCCTCTGTGAGAACAAGTGCTTCCTGATGTCCAATCTACATTGATCCTTTACTAATTTTACCTCATGTCCTCTAGTTCTGCTATCCTTCTTGAGTGAGAAAAACATATTTCTATCAATATTTTCATACCCATTCAATATCTTAAAAACTTCAATCTGATCTCCTCTTAACCTCCTTGTCTCTAGAGTTGTTAAACCACATTCTTTCAGGCGTTCTTCATAACTAAGGTCTCTAAGTTCTGGAATCATTTTAGTTGCTCTCCTTTGTATGCGTTCCAGCGTATCTATATCTTTCTTACGATAATATGGTCTCCATGCTTGTATACAGTATTCTAAATGAGGTCTAACTATTGCTTTATAAAGAGGTATAATTAACTTTTTTCCCTTGTATGTTATGTTTCTTCTAATCAATCCAAGAATTTGATTACCCTTTGAAGCTGCAATACCACACTGCTCTGAAACTTTCATATCAGCGCTTATTGTAACTCCAAAGTCCTTTTCTTTTACAGTAGTACCAAGAACAGTAGCTCCCATTTTATAGTTTACATTCAAGTTCCCATGTCCTGTATGTAGGCATTTACATTTCCCAAAATTGAACAGCATCTGCCATTTCTCAGACCATTTCACTAATCTGTCTAGATCGTTTTGTAAATATTGTTTATCACCATCAGTATTAACCTTTCTAAACAGTTTTGTGTCATCCGCAAATTTCAGTACGTTACTTGTTATACTCTCGTCCAAGTCATTGATATAAATTAAGAATAATATAGGTCCTAATACTGATCCTTGAGGTACCCCACTCAAAACCGATTTCCAATTTGAAACTTCGCCATCTACTACAACTCGTTGTCTTCTGTCAGTCAGCCATTGTTCTATCCAGTCAGTTATGCTATCCCCGATACCATGGGCTTTTAATTTAAGTAGCAATATTTGATGTGCATCGAGCTATCGTTTACATTGGTTAATATATATATAAGATAAAGTGATTTATTTACTTAAATTACATACATAAGGTAATATCTGACATAGTGGTAGTCAACGTTTTCGGTAAAAAGGAATTAACAGCAGGATTTTAGCGTAAATTAGTACACACTGACTTCGTTGTTTTGTTACACAGTGTTCTCCGTATTCGCTAGGTGGCAGGATTTTTTGCCTAAAGTGTTCTTTTGATCACAAAAACAGCCTTATTCAAGGCTAACGTAGCAAACTAATTAAAACTAAATTGTATGATGGCGTCGTGCAAACGGCAGTTAAAGGCCACAAGGCACTTAATTTGTGGCAGTTGCAGTAACTGGGTGGATTTCGTCAAGTCTGGGTGCGAGAAGTCCTGGGCTGAGGTCCAGGCAGATAGTTTTAGTTTTGAGTGTAGGGGATGCGCAAGGATGAAGGAACTAGAGGTGGAGTTGGAAGAGCTGAGGCTGCTCGTTGTGGCAATGGTGGGAAGGGAACAGGGGAGTTGTGCCAGTAGTTTCGGTGGGGGAACTGTAGACGATAAAGTGGGGAAAGACACAAGAGATGCTAGGGAGAGCTCACCTCAGCCTGGGAGGAAGCTGATAGGAGGGAAGGTGACAGGTCATAGGGAGACAGGACGTAAGGAGACGGGAAGGAAATGAACAGGAGGGAAGACAACCAGAGTGAAGGAGAGGGGAGTAGGGGAGACAGGAGGGAAGGAGAAGGGAGTGGGGGAAAGGGAGGGAAGACAACCGGAGTGAAGGAGAGGGGAGTAGCGGAGACAGGAGGGAAGGAGAAGGGAGTGGGGGAGACGGGAGTGAAAACAACCGGAGTGAAGGAGAGGGGAGTAGGGGAGACAGGAGGGAAGGAGAAGGGAGTGGGGGAGACGGAAGGGAAAACAACCGGAGTGAAGGAGAGGGGAGTGGGAGAGACAAGAGCAAAGGAGTGGGAAGTGGGGGAGACAGGAGGGAAGGGGTCAGGACAGAATGTGATGGAGGGGATCGAAAGGAAGAGTTATTCTGCAGCAGTGATAGAGGGGGTGAGGAAGAGAGCGAGGGTGTTTGTGGGGGATTCGATAGTTAGGAAGACCGACAGAGTCTTAAACAAGGGAGATGATGTGGTGGTCTGCTTGCCTGGAGCCAAAATAGAGGCGATAACTGAGAGGGTAAAAAACATCGTAGGCTCGGGTAAGGGTGGATCTGTTTTAGTACACGTAGGGACAAATAACGTAGAGAGGGAGGGTACAACTGCCATAGTTAGGAAATATAGGCAGTTGGTCAGAACACTAAAACAGACGCGGGTTGAGCAGGTAATACTGTCAGGGATTTTACCTGTAATGGGCAGGAGGGGTCACAAATATCGAAATTGTCGGGGGATGGCAATTAACATGTTAGTCCAGAGGCTGTGTAGGTGTCTCAAGCAGAACAAGAGGCCACTAGCACAGATAAACCAATATCAAATCATCCGAAAAACATCTCTGAAAAAGGTTATAGATGCGTATGTTTAAATGCAAGGAGCATAGTAAATAAGAAAAACGAATTAAACATTATGGTAGAAGATATTGACCCTCACATAATTGGTATAACTGAATCATGGGCCAACATAGATATAACAGATGCTGAATTAGGACTGACAGGATACGTAATGTTTAGGAAAGATCGAATAGGAAGAAGGGGCGGGGGAGTTATTTTATATGTTAAAGAATCTATTCAGGCTTATGAAATAAAACTAGAAAGGGAAGCAGATTGCGATGAAGCTGTTTGGTGCAAAATTGTTTCAGGAAATTCAAAATTAACTATTGGATTAGTTTACCGAAGTCCAAACATAAACGAAGAGGACAACACAAAAATAAAAAACGCTATAAAGGAAGTTAGTAAAGGGGAATGTATCATAATGGGACATTTTAACCATGGACACATACAATGGAATTCTCTAGAGAGCACAGGGATTGAGGATCAACAATTTCTATGTTTAATCCAGGATAGCTTTCTTACTCAGCACGTACTAGAACCAACCAGGGGAGAAAATGTATTAGATATAGTTTTGTCATCACAAAAAGAATTAGTGGACAATGTAAAAATATTTGAACCATTGGATAATAGTGACCATAATCAAATACATTTTGACATCAATGTAAAATCAGAAGGTAAAAATAAGAAAACGTACAAGAGAAACTTCCACAAAGGTAACTACAAAGATATGAGAAAATACTTAGCACAGCTAGATTGGAATAACATGCTGATGAATAAGACCGCAATTGAATGTTGGAATATTCTAAAATATGAAATTGAGAGTATCATCGATAAATTTGTTCCCTTCCGAAAACAAGGAAAACGGTGTAGAAAGAAACACTTTTCAAAAGAGGCTATTAGAAAAATAATGCTAAAACAAACTATGTGGAGGGTTTATAGGCGTACCAGAAAGGAAGAAGACTATGCAAAATACAAAGAGGCACTTAATGCAGCTACAACTGAAATCAGACAATCTAAAAGAAGCTATGAGCAAAAACTGGCATGTAACATAAAAAATGACAGCAAGAGTTTTTATGCATATGTCAGGAGTAAACAAAACGTACAAGACAAGGTTGGACCTCTACAAGACAGTGCTGGAAATATAATATCACAGGGGTTTTTAATGGCGGAAGACCTAAATGGTTACTTCAGTTCAGTGTTTACCAAAGAAGATATTAGTTCATTACCAGTTGCTGATGCTAAATTTCAGGGGGCTAAATCTGAATATTTAGGACCGTTAGTTGTAACTCCAGAATTGGTAGCTAAGAAAATAAAGGCAATGAAGGATAACAAATCACCGGGAGTAGATGGGATTCCTCCAAAATTACTAATGGAAACAGTAGATCAAATCAGTATACCACTTGCAAGAGTATTCAACTTGTCATTAAAAGAGTGAGTTGTTCCGTTTGAATGGAAAGAAGCAAACATCATACCATTATTTAAAAAGGGTTCGAGAAATAAGTCAGAGAATTACAGACCAGTGAGTTTAACGTCAGTGATTTGTAAATTATTAGAAAGGTTAATTAAAGACCATATGGTGGACTTCCTCGTTAAGCATAAATTATTAAATTCATCTCAACATGGATTCCTTAAAGCGAGGTCATGCTTAACAAATATGTTATGTTTTTTGGAAGAAATCACTAAGTGGATAGACGTGGGATCGCCAGTAGACATTATCTACTTAGATTTTCAGAAAGCTTTTGACAAAGTGCCACATCAAAGATTGCTACTTAAATTAAAAGCCCATGGTATCGGGGATAGCATAACTGACTGGATAGAACAATGGCTGACTGACAGAAGACAACGAGTTGTAGTAGATGGAGAAGTTTCAAATTGGAAATCGGTTTTGCGTGGGGTACCTCAAGCATCAGTATTAGGACCTATATTATTCTTAATTTATATCAATGACTTGGACGACAGTATAACAAGTAACGTACTGAAATTTGCGGATGACACAAAACTGTTTAGAAAGGTTAATACTGATGGTGATAAACAACATTTACAAAACGATCTAGACAGATTAGTGAAATGGTCTGAGAAATGGCAGATGCTGTTCAATTTTGGGAAATGTAAATGCCTACATACAGGACATGGGAACTTGAATGTAAACTATAAAATGGGAGATACTTTTCTGGGAACTACTGTAAAAGAAAAGGACTTTGGAGTTACAATAAGCGTTGATATGAAAGTTTCAGAGCAGTGTGGTATTGCAGCTTCAAAGGGTAATCAAATTCTTGGATTGATTAGAAGAAACATAACATACAAGGGAAAAAAGTTAATTATACCTCTTTATAAAGCAATAGTTAGACCTCATTTAGAATACTGTATACAAGCATGGAGACCATATCGTAAGAAGGATATAGATACGCTTGAACGCATACAAAGGAGAGCAACTAAAATGATTCCAGAACTTAGAGACCTTAGTTATGAAGAACGCCTGAAAGAATGTGGTTTAACAACTCTAGAGACAAGGAGGTTAAGAGGAGATAAGATTGAAGTTTTCAAGATATTGAATGGGTATGAAAATATTGATAGAAATATGTTTTTCTCACTCAAGAAGGATAGCAGAACTAGAGGACATGAGGTAAAATTAGTAAAGGATCAATGTAGATTGGACATCAGGAAGCACTCGTTCTCACAGAGGACAATAAATGAATGGAACAAATTGTCTACAGATTGTGTAACTGCTAGCAGCGTGAATATGTTTAAAAACAAGGTTGACACATATATCAGGAGGGCGGGTTATAAGTAGGTGAACATTGTTGGACTCTCGACAAGCCAATGGCTTCCTTGTCCACTTGCCATCTGGGCCTTTGGCTTGGATGGCAAATCTTGTTAAATCTTGTTAAATCTAAAGCCTTAAGACGTTATATAATGGTACATAGTCAGGTTGTGTTTATCGTAAACTCATGTTCGGTGGTATAAACTATTTATATTCTAACATATCGACCGTCCAAGGGTGGCTACCAAACCACATTTTAAAATATATTTTGATTGGTATATGATTAATTTGAATACGAACCCCATGCCACGGTGGCATTAAAAAACGTCGACAATAACATGAATTATTTTCTGCTTTCGTAGATTGGCAATATACTTCTTGGTGCGATTACCTCGGTACTGTGTAAATGCACAGTGAAACATTCCAACAGGGAAAGTCTGCTCTAAACAGCATGTATTGTTCATCAATTTTTTATTTGATGGATCCCTTTGTGGAGTTTCTTTGTGGAGTTTCTTTCCAAACTTAATTTAATTATTTCTCTCTTTTACAATAATATATGTTTTCAATCACGAAACTCCCCCTTGCTTTCCAATAAAAAATTATATAATTTAATAATTTTCTCAAACATATATCAATTGTTTGAGAAAACAATTCTTGATTGAAAATTCAATGATTGGCAATAATGCTCCGCCTAACATTGAATGAATTATCTCGCATTGTTGTCGTGTATCCATATACTCCTTTTGACTATTTTGTATTGTCTTCTAAATCAGGTTAATCGATCGGTCATATTATTAATGAGAGTGGAATCATTTTCAATGCAATCGTTTGTCTTGTATTAAAGTCCGATAATTGTGAAAGTCTCGTTGCTTGCATGTCATTTCATCAATATCTTTAAAACTTCAATCTGATCTCTTCATAACCTCCTTGTCTCTAGAAATGTTAAACCACATTCTTTCAAGCGTTCTTAATAACTAAGGTCTCTCACTTCTGGAATAATTTTAATTGCTCTCCTCTTGAATAGGCTCAAATGAAAAGCACCACACCAACTGGCCGAAGAACATGTCCGTAAGAAGATGTAAGTCTGATCATATAAAATATATCTGCTTCACCAAAGACACCTGATCCACAATATCATTGATTTTAAGAATGCGATCGTCCGTATATGGCACAAAGTCTTATGACAAGTAGTGATGAACGACAACTCCGACGAACATGTGATGCAAGTTATAGAGGCAGGTTTCGCCACCTCAAACAGTGTTATACTTCTAAACTACCAATTTGGAGAACTTTTCAGGAAAAAATTTCTCTTCAACATATTCCGTGACGACATCATGCAGAAGACCCCCACAAGACGTCAACACCACCATGTCTATTGGTCTAAGTCGAATTAGTAATTTTCATTTTCTGAAAGCTATTACCTTCATGACAAGCAGCGAGAATGAAAGTCAAGCTTGAAGAAAACGATAGAGCTAATGGGATGGAAGTCAGCTCAGAAGAATGCAAAGTACTTGACAACGTTTCCAACCAAAAAATCTCCCATTAATATTATGCTGAACAGCCAGAATCTTTAGGAAGTAGACTGTTTCAAATACAGTGGGCCTACCTGAAGCAAAGGTGGCATCTCAGCAAAGGAAATCAAAATAAAGATAGTAGTGGATATGTCTGGTATGCCAATACTTAAACATCATCAGTGAGAACAGAGATATCAGTTTTCAAACCGAACTTAATCGCCACAGAGCACTAATAAACTAAGCATGATCACCCTTGTCATTTCTAATATCTCAAAACAATATCAGTTTCTTCTTAATCTGTTTTTTTTATAGATATTCTCTTTTGTAGCATATAATTGGCATTCCACATAATTGGACGGTGCTACACTACGGAACAGAATAGCAACCCAAGCGCTCCTTACTATTAGTTTATGAGGGTTTCTTGACTGCGAACATTAAATGCCCCAGAAAAGGTGGAGACTTTGCCATCTGGAAATCGGCCCCAGTGCCGTGGAACGATCTCCTTCAGCATTTTAGACAATGTAATATCACTGCATCTTTTAAAACAGTTCTGAATACACACCTTCTCAAAACTGCACACATTAATAAGTTGAGAACTCGATCGACAGAAAACTGTGTTGTAATGTAAAGCGCTTTGAAAAGGCTAAAATAACTGAACCAGCACTATACAAGACTTCACCATTATTTTTATTAATTGTAATAATTATTTTGTTCACTGGAAAGTTTTCCTAGTTGTGTGTCTTTTCAGGCAGACTTGATATTAATTATTTTACTGTCCATGTGGTCTCAAGCCTCAAAAAAATTTAAGACCGTGCTCTCTCGAACGTTCTATGAGACGATCTCCCTTTAATACAAACTTTAATTCAAAACTGCATCCATGCATGTGTTGTAATGTAAAGCACTATGAAAAAACCATAGGACTATTGTTGCATATATTATAACGGTGGTTGTCGTGGTGTTGGTTGTAGTTGAGGAAATATAGGGTGTGGTTGTGTTGGTTGTGGTGTTATAAGGGATGGAGTTGGTGACTTTGGTGAATGTGTTGGTAATGGTGTTGGTGGTCTTTGAATAACCGCAATTGTAGTATTACTGGTAGAAAGGAAGATATATTAATATTATCATTACATAAAGTAGAAATCATGCAGAACTAGAGCTAACACTTGTGGAAGCAAATGTAGAAGACGGGCTAACCGCGGTAGTAACTTGCGATTTATTGTGACAATATGGATGGTCAACACGCCAAACATGTAATGTGCAGGTGTGGATAATATGGACGGAGTCACATAGTTGTGGGGATTTTCCTCGTGATTTCCTCAACACTATTTATTTACGATCCACAAGTAATATTCTCTACAGGATCAATATATACTTAACTTGTCACATTTGAGACGTGTACATGAGCTTTGTATTTTATACACGTTACAAGTTCGGCGGGTTGAACCTCGCAAATGTTGAAGCATTATTCCAACATACTAATTAGGTGTGGAAAAAGGATATTATTTTAAATCGTACGCTTACTGTTGATTCGTGTTTGGTATATTTGTGAGTCACACTCAGAGTTGCTTTAACGAAGTTTCTCTTCGGATACTGCCCACTTATTTCCTCGATAACTTCAAGACACAGAACATTCATTGCAAAGCAGGAGTTTTATTGTAGCATTATATTCACATAATCGTTGTGGTCACAAACAAATGTGTAGACATGTGTTCCGAAGAATCATCCATCCGCACTTGCTCGCTTGTTCCAGTTGTCTTCGAAGACCAGTGAACGCCACTGCAAAACGGTGAAAAAAGTTGTGTAATTAAAATCATTATTGTCCATAAAAATAATTTTACGATACACAATGTTTATAATTATTGTTATAACGGTTCAAACTACAATCATATGTTTGTTATCACCTTGAACAGTATAACTGCCGCGTCACAAAATATCAAATCATGAATTGTTGCCCTTCTCAAGGAAACATTGGTTACGGCATATGTGAATGTATTCACACATTAAATAGTGTGACAACTACGTTTTTGATAAGAAAGATAACATCGGACGCAGCACCTTCAATTTCCTTTCGCTGCTCTTTAATAGCGCGAGCCACAGCAGTTGTTGCACGAGCTGACACAACGACGGCGTCTGCAGTCGTAGTAACGTCTGTACCAGGGGCATCGCTTGTAGCGAAGGGGACGTCCGTACTTGCACATAACGTAGCTGCCGCAACCGTTGCACACGGTCGACTGCCAGCCCGAGTACTTCTCACAGTAATTCTCTCTGCAGCCTGTGGCAAAGGTTACGTATCCATGTTACTTATAGTGTCACTGTATTCAATCGGAACATAAAGAAACCCGCAGATGATTAATTATTTCCATAAAAGTAATCAATAAATAATGTAATTAAGTATTCTTACAATAATATGTCGTGTAGTACAACATCACGTGGAGTCAATGTAAGCAGTAATGCTACTACTAGGCTTTTCCGTTTTTCAATAATCAAAACGTTAAAGTCAGTATAGTTATGGTGCATTACCATTCGGTTGTACCAATTGTGTATAAGGTTTCTCACTCAGCGATAACAAACATGAACAGTATTACGTTAATGTGAATAATGAAGTAGATACGCACCGCAACGACCACGACCAGGATAGTAGGATTGATTATTTCCACAAGAGTGGTAGGACATAGCGCCACGGTTGCATTCGTAGTAGTAACGACCAACGAAGTATGACGATGAGTAGGAGTGCATGTTTCGGGAGTATGCGCAGCGATCATTGCACATTCCTTGAAAACAAAACATAACTTATTATAGTACATAATATAATTTTTTTTGAAGTATTGATTTGATAAGGAATTGAAGTTTACAAGTAAGAATAGCATTGATACAGGTTTATGTATATAACATAATTTTTATAATGCAATTTTTATGATATGAAAATAATACGCATATGTCAGTGTTTGTCTTAATAGAAAATTGTAGACGATGTGTACATTTATATACAAATATTGCAATATTTTAGACCAACTGTTAAATGCCTCACCATAGCACGATTGTTTCGAGAGAAAAACAGACAGTCGAACTACCAAATTAATTAAAGACGAAGTAATCGATACACATACCACAGCTTCCAGAAACAGTTACGCATTGGTTCGTAGGGCAACGGCCATACTGTACTCTCCTGTTTTGACAGTAGTAGTAGTAGGGCATCGGCTTTGACAGGGATGGGTAGAAGAAGTTGGAACGACGATTGTTGCAGCAATCGTAGTTGAAGCCATTATAGCAGCCATTGTAGTTGAAAGCTGAAAAGAGAAACATGTGGTAATTGTTAGATTAACTTTTTATATAAAATTCCCGCAATGCATCAATGAATGCTCGCACAGGTATATACGTTCACATGTACGTACAAACAAACAAATTGACATATTCGTAATCATATCATACCTTCAGCTGCATATATCGCAACAAGCACCAACAATGCAACGAAAAACTTCGCCATGACGTCTGGTTTTCTTCTGAAACACACAGGGATGTTATACGATATTACTATTTCGTTGTTACTCTTATTCACCTCTCGCTATTATGAATAGTGCAATATTAGGGAAATGGGTAGGATACCGTTTGCAAACATTGCCATCGAAAGCATTAGACTCCATGGCATATGGGCAAGATAGACAATAGAGACATCAATCAACATTTTGTGAACAATGTGTAGCTCACACTGTTCAACTAGCTGTCAGTCATAGGGCGTAAGATACTGTCACAACTCGCTAATTACATAATAAGTAAATAACTTATTATTGCAATTGCGCACTGTTCTGTTGAAAACGTATACATCGAGCTTTTAATTCTGCTATATTATATAATGTTGAAAAAAATATGTAGAGAAATATATAATTCTTTTGTCTCCTCTCCATCTCCTCACATGCATGAATTTGATATTGTACCATTTTATTTCTTCCATATTCAGTTTTCAGTTCTGGAATTAGTTTATTTTTTACTATATATATGTTTATTCTTGACGGTTATCTATGTCTTGATGGCGTTACATCGTCAAACACACACACACACACACACACACACACACACACACACACACACACACACACACACACACACACAAACCCACACACACTCAAATAAACATAAACACACAAACACTCACATGTAACATTACACGTTCAAACGTTCTCGTTTAGTTCAGGCGGAATTATTTTTTCCTAAATTAAAATACTGCGCTAACAATGTGCGCCTGAAACATGCAGTGAATGTTATGATGCGTTGCGTAAACATTGCATATATATTTCAAATGTTATCAAAAATCTTCGCGCACGTTTCCTGAAAATGGGACAATATCTACTAAGACCCGAAATGGCAATATTTATTTACTATTATGCTTCCCTTTGTGTTATAGTGAGACAGTAAAAGGAGACATTTGTTAACGTCATATACGACTACGTATAACACATGTGTTATTGAACAATACGATATTAAAATATCATTAAGGTGTAAAAAAATCGAATCTAGAAAACAGGTAGTTACAAGATCCGTTCATTACTGTATAAACGGAACAAACGAAACGTTTTACTTACCGAGCAGACAACAGATCTTCCTATGAAGCCAATGGTGCTCAAGTCTGCCAATGTCTCTCAATATATACACAACTGTGCCTGAATCAACTACGCATCTTCACACGTCATAGCCGTTTTTAGGAAGTGCTTCCAGTCTTCACGGATCAGAATACAAAGGGGTGTCTGGGTTGCATATACCAAACTTCCATAACATGAAATTTGGTATTAGTTAAATTTCCTGCACAACTTTCCATCAGCCAGCCTTTCCCTTAACTATAATCATATGAACGGAATTGTGTCGGGTTGGTTTAACAAATTAACTAACCGCACACACCTGTTCCACCTCAATTCCTACTTTCTTAGATTGTCATGATCACTCGGAGTAGAAAACGTAATTTATCATGTATAATGGCTTTGGTTGGTGAAAAACTTCAACGAATAGAAAACAAAGACTACGGTCGGCGGTCGCACAGACGACGTCATAGCTTAGACTTCGTGTTCTTACATATGATAGTGAAGCACGCAAACTGGGATAGTCTGCGCGAAAAAGTGTTCAATGTTCATCGTCTTTTTCGTCGTTGAATCTGTTTGGAAAAAAGCGTCGACAATAACATGAATTATTTTCTGCTTTCGTAGATTGGCAATTTACCTCGGAAAGAACAAGTCATTTATCACATCTTGTGGTGTACTGGGTTAAAAACTACTTTTCAACTTAATGGTGTAATAAAAAAATGGACTTCTCGCATAAATTCGTAGCGATGCTAGTATGTCTTGGTGCGATTACCTCGGTACTGTGTAAATGCACAGTGAAACAGGCCAACAGGGAAAGTCTGCTCTAAACAGCATATATTGTTCACCACCTTTTTATTCGATGGATCCCTTTGTGGAGTTTCTTCCTATTTTAATTAATTTAATTCTTTCTCACTTTTACAATGATATATGTTTTCATGCACGAAACTCCCCCCGCTTACCGGCAAGAAATGATATAATTTAATAATTTCTCAAACATATATTTTTTATTACAATTCAATGATTGGCAATAATCCTCCGCCTAGCATTGAATGAATTATCTCGCATTGTTGTCGTATATCCATATACTCCTTTTGACTATTTTGTCTTGTCTTCTAAATCAGGTTAATCGATCGGTCATATTATTAATGAGAGTGGAATCATTTTCAATGCAATCGTTTGTCTTGTATTAAAGTCCAATAATTGTGAAAGTCTCGTTGCTTGCATGTCATTTCATCAAGTTCGCTTCAGCCATTGTTGATCGCGCTTCTTTTTATTAAATGTCAAAAACCTGTAATATGCTATGACATTTGAATGTAAAAGCCATTTCATAAAACTCTCTGCACGAAGTCTTATGACAAGTAGTGATGAACGACAACTCCGACGAACATGTGATGAAAGTTATACAGGCACTTTTCGCTACCTCAAAGAGTGTTGTAATTCTAAACTACCAATTTGAAGAACTTTTTAGGACAAATGTAGGAGTTCGTAAGGGGTGACCGCTCCCGCCTGTTCTCTTCAACATATTCCGCGACAACATCATGCAGAAGACTTCTCCAAGACTTCAACACCACCATATCTATTGATCTAAGTCGAATTAGTAATTGTTTTCCCCGAAAGCTATTACCTTCATGACAAGCAGCGAGAATGAACTTCAAGCTGGAAGAAAACGATACAGCTAATGGGATGGAAGTCAGCTCAGAAGAATGCAAAGTACTTCACAACGTTTCCAACCAGAAAACCAAATAGAAAAAACCCATTAATATCATGCCGAACAGCCAGAACCTTTAGGAAGTAGATTATTTCAAATACAGTTGGCCTACCTTAAGCAAAGGTGGCATATCAACAAAGGAAATCAAAATAAAGAGAGTAGTGGATATGTCTGGTATGCCTATACTTAACATCGTCAGGGAGAACAGAGATGTCAGCTTTAAAACTGAACTAAATCGCTACAGAGCATTAATAAGTTAAGTATGATCACCCTTGTCATTTCTAATATTTTTCTTATTTCTTCTTAATCTCTTTTATTCATATATATTCTCTTTTGTAGCATATAATTGTAATTCGACAGACTTGGACCGTGCTACATAAACGAACAGCTCCTTACTATCAGTTTATGCGGGTTTCTTGACTGCGAACAGTAAACACCCCAGAAAAGGTGGAGACCCTGCCTTCTGGAAATCGGCCCAGTGCCGTGGAACGAACTCCTTCAGTATATTAAACAATATAATATCACCGCATCTTTTCAAACAGTTCTGAATACACACCTTTTCAAAACTACACAACTTATTTAGTTGAGAACTCTATCGACAGAAAACTGTGTTGTAATGTAAAGCGATTTGAAAAGGCTAAAATAGCTGAAACAGAACTATATAAGACTTCAACATTATTGTTATTAATTGTAATATGTTCATTGGAAAGTTTCCATAGGTGTGTGTCTTTTAAGGCAGACTTGTTATTAATTATTTTACTGTCCATGTGGTCACAACGCCCAGCCGCCTATGGCTGGGCCACACAAAGGCTTTTGTGCGGCTTGTATTCAACGCTAGGACAAAGTCAGACACGCTATACGCCGGCAGAATATTCTTGGCCATGTTCGCACAAGGAATGTGGCAGGGATAACGGCAACATCGGCCGGGGGATAGGAATAAATATATACTATGCAACATTAGCTATCGTAACTTTACTTTATTATTGATTATAAAACGAGTACTTGTGTCGTGATAACTGAGACGTTGTTGCCTATGATTTAACGGTGGTTTTGGAGGTGTTGGATGAGGAGGTTTTGGTTGTGGTTGTGGACGTTGTTATTGTTGTTGGTGGTACCTATGTCAGTTGTGATGGTGTTGGTAAGGTGGTGGTCTTGTAACTGTAATAGCAGTAATACATGTAGTAAATAATTCATCACGTTTTATGGCGTACTGGTTTGAAAAATTAAATTTCACTTTACAGGTGTAATTAAAAAGGGACTTCTCGCATGCATTTGTAGCGATGCTAGTATGTCTTGTAACGATTACCGTGGTAATGTCTCAGTGCGTTCATCGACAAAGTAATTGTGTAAGGTTTGTTTGACAAAGCAAATGATCGCATACACACGATCCACCTCATGTTGTGATTTCTTAGATTGTCACGCTAACTCGGAGAGAACAAGTAATCCATCACCTCTTGTGGTGTACAGGTTGAAAAAACTACATTTCAACTTGGCGGTGTCATTAATATTGTGACTTGTCGAGTACATTTGTAGCGAAGCTGGAATATCAATGATTCAACTATTTAGGAGGTATCTAGGAAAAATAACACATTGGTAGGCACTTGGTATTATAGTAGGCAGAGCGTAGTCTCGAAGCGACGATTCTGATGCGCCCCGTTGTCAACTTGTACAATTTTGGCAGCGTCCACTGTGGCTGTGAAGCAGCGTCCACTGTAGCCAAAGCGGACGAACCAGGATGACAGTGGTGCTAGTGCTGCTTTTTGTTTTCGCCGCATCCTCTTCTCAGCCGCATGATGGTTTTTTATTTTCATCTGCCTTTTCAATGCCTTTGCGTGTTGCCTGACGCCAAGCAGTGCTGTCTTCGGCCACTGCTTCCCAGCCTTTGGGGCTGATGTCACAGGCCTTCATGTCGCGATTGCAGGCGTTCATGAATCTGAGGGCTGGGCGTCCCACTGGCCTCGCGCCACTGGTCAGTTGTCCATAGAGGATGTCTTTCGGCAAGCGGCCGTCCTCCAACCAGCGCAGGCGTCTCTGCCTCAGCAGTAAATACATGCTGCGGATCCTGGCACGGTCCAATATGTCGCTGTAGGGTATACGGTCCTGCCAGATGATGCCATGGATACGCGTGAGGCACCGCATGTGGAAGGTATTTAGGCGGCGCTCCTGGCACATGTATGTGGTCCACGATTTGCTGCCATAGAGGAGGGTGCTCAACACACAGGCCTGGTAGATTCTCATCTTGGTGTTCTCAGTGAGCATCTTATTTTCCCATACTCTTTTGGTCAGGTTGGCTATAGTGCAAACGGCTTTTCCGATGCGCCTGTTTATCTCAGTGTCCAGTGTGTAGTCATTGATCTTGACGGAGGGGACTTGGCTGGCATCCCGCGCAATGATGTTCGTCTTCTTCAGGCTGATTGTGGGTTCAAACTCTCTGCAGGCGTGAGCAAAGCGATTGACCAGCCTCTGGAGGGCCTCTTCTGAGTGGGCAGTGAGTGTTGCATCATCCACAAACAACATCTCCCTGACATATACATATGTCACTTTGTTTTGGCACACAGATGTGCCAGGTTGAACAGCTTCCCATCAGATCTGGTGTGCAAGTCGATACCGTCTGAGGAAGAGTCCAAGGCATATGACAGAAGGAGGGAGAAGAAGATCCCAAACAATGTTGGAGCAAGGACACAGCCTTGCTTGACACCGCTGCAGACAGGGAAGGGCTTCGATGACGAACCATCGTACACAACTGTACCCTTCATGTTCTCATGGAAGGAGACCACCATGCTGCGTAGCTTGGGAGGGCAGCCGATCTTCTCAAGTAGACAGAAGAGTCCTTTCCTGCTGACAAGATCGAAGGCCTTGTTTAAATCAATGAACGCCATGTAGAGGGACATTCCCTGTTCTCTGCAATTTGTCTGGAGTTGGCGTACTGAGAAGATTATACCGACGGTGGATCTTCCTGCTCTGAACCCGCACTGGGATTCTGGGTAGACACGTGAGGCAAGTTTCTGAAGTATGACCCGAGCGAAGTCCTTCCCCACAATGCTCCAATGTCAAAATATCGTGGTGCGTGGTTCTTCTCTTTCAGCTTCATGCAGACAGTTTTTATAATTCGTCCTTGGTACATCTGACGACAACTTCAACATAAGTTTGATGTCTTCTGTTATTTTTTTGTAAACAAAACAGCTGTATGTACTTGGAAAAATATTCTCAATTTCATTCCTCCTATTTCTCGCTGTGACGTATGTCTACTTTTTATTGATGATATCGATATCGCTTGAAGATCATTGTGTCTGCAACCTAGTAATTGACGACGTCATAACTCAACGAATACAAAACAAAGACTTCGGACTTCGGTCGCACAGACGACGTCATTGCTTAGACTTCGTATTCTTAACATATGACAGTGAAGCACGCAAGTGTCGGTGTTTGCGTGTTATTTCACCATGTTCGCTGTAGCCAGTGTTCCTGCCGCTTTTTTACTAAATATCCAAACCCTCAGTATGCTATGACATTTGAATGTAAAAGCCATTTCACAAAACATATAGTACAGGAAGAGTTGCATTTAGAAATATATATAATTGTATCACGAGACATTTTGGCGCAAAAGACGACATCTTGATGATGAAACATGCATCCAACGACACCATTCTAGTTCCCAGCTGTGAAGTCGGTCTAGTTTTTACTGATGTCATTAGCATCGCTTGACTCTCCCTGTTTCGTAATTGAAGACTTTCAACGTCAACGAATATAAAAACACAAACTTCCGACAATGCTAACGTAGTCGATATTACAGCTGGGGGTTCGTTCTGTGAAAGAATGGCAGAGAATCACGCAATCTTGGAAAGCCCGCGCAAAAACGAACAAGAAGAAAGACATCAATCCTCGATACCATGCGAAATCGCTACAGAGCACTCGCTGTATCCATCGTCCCCTCCAGATATGAGAGCTGACTCTGAAAGTAGACACAGGGAGATGCGTACAACTATTTGAAATGAAATACTGCTGTAGACCACTGCGAATTTCTTATACTGGACACAAATTATACGAATGTTTAAGATAACATGTATCTTCCCTTCCTAGAAACAAGGACAAGTGTTAGCATCGATGAAATGACGAAAGTTCTTCTGAATCAACAGACACAACAACATTTGAGAAAACCACCCACACTGGAGGAAAAGAGAAGAAGGGGCCGGCATATAGAAAACTGTCTCGATAACATACAAGAATGGACACATCGAGATCTAGCGACCCTGCTATACACAGCAAAGGACATGCCACGCTGGCGATGACTGTGTGTGAATGAGACACCTACCACCGTCCTGTCAAGGGATGAAGGTGAAGTTGATTTGTTCTTGGACTAGGACTCGAAGTAAATCCATATCTAAAAGCTTTGCTGTTTGGCTGCTACTCGCAGTTGATACACAACCCTTGTTTCTCAAATAGATGACCAATAACATGTTTCATAAATCATCGGTTTAAAGCAGTGCCACAAGGATACTGAATGCTTCGTGTTTGCCACATATTTCTATGCAGATTTCCTCCTGATTTTTAAGTTATTTTTAATCAAAACAGTTATCCCACCTAGCGGGTCTCACACAGACTATAATTTGCCGGTGGCACTAAAGCGTGGTAATGGTGGAAGCTAATTCAAAACGGAAACAAGAAAAAGGCTGATCTGATCGACGATCGTTGATATTAGGTCGATAAATTAGTAAAATTACCAAATACAATTATTTATGATGATTAGTATCTGGCAACAGACAGAGGAGTGTAGTCGAGATGGCGTTTGAATGAACAGGTCTGCCAGGGGGTGAAGTGTAAAGCACTTTGAGCAGTCCAAAGGACTGGATACTGCGCCGCTATAAGAGAACGTACTGATTATTTACTTTTGTTGTTACCATCGATAGCTGACAACAATAACTATAATATTATAGTTATTTATTTATTTATTTATTTATTTAACTATAATATTATAGTTATTTATTTATTTATTTAACTATAATATTATAGTTATTTATTTTCTATTAACTGTGTTGCATCATCACGTCAACTATTCCTATTCCTCGAGAGTTCGATACACAGTTACACCCCTAATGCTACGACTATTGCGACTATGTCTTACCTGGCCAATCATAATATGTTTTACTACATTGTCCTCTGGCATATATTTTGTTGTGCTGTTAAATTATTACTTCCGGCTACTTGGACTTGGTGCAGAGACTTGAATTTGGTGTAGATCATTTACAGAAATACGCGGAATATCAAATAGAATAAGTATCACTATTGCATATATATTATACACAAACGTATTGTAGACATATATTAGGAAACAGGTTTTGTTAATTATTAGTCAGAGGGAGTATTTTAGAGTAAGTTAGTTTCGGATTCTGTCAGGGAATTCAGCGAGCGTTAATAGGGGTGTTTACAATTCGAAAATTGAGATAACATAGTGAATAGTCAGTAACATTGAATATTGGTTAGAATAAGTATTAGTATTATAGATATATTGTTCACCAACTTCTTGTAGACATATATTAAGAAACCGTTGTTGTTAACAGAGGTAGTATTTTTTTTCCCGGATTCCAACTTAACGAGTGATAAAAGGGAGTTTGTTTACAGGTCATTCAAGATTTAACAAGATTTAACAAGATTTGCCATCCAAGCCGAAGGCCCAGATGGCAAGTGGACAAGGAAGCCATTGGCTTATCGAGAGTCCAACAATGTTCACCTACTTATAACCCGCCCTCCTGATATATGTGTCAACCTTGTTTTTAAACATATTCACGCTGCTAGCAGTTACACAATCTGTAGACAGTTTGTTCCATTCATTTACTGTCCTCTGTGAGAACAAGTGCTTCCTGATGTCCAATCTACATTGATCCTTTACTAATTTTACCTCATGTCCTCTAGTTCTGCTATCCTTCTTGAGTGAGAAAAACATATTTCTATCAATATTTTCATACCCATTCAATATCTTAAAACCTTCAATCTGATCTCCTCTTAACCTCCTTGTCTCTAGAGTTGTTAAACCACATTCTTTCAGGCGTTCTTCATAACTAAGGTCTCTAAGTTCTGGAATCATTTTAGTTGCTCTCCTTTGTATGCGTTCCAGCGTATCTATATCCTTCTTACGATATGGTCTCCATGCTTGTATACAGTATTCTAAATGAGGTCTAACTATTGCTTTATAAAGAGGTATAATTAACTTTTTTCCCTTGTATGTTATGTTTCTTCTAATCAATCCAAGAATTTGATTACCCTTTGAAGCTGCAATACCACACTGCTCTGAAACTTTCATATCAGCGCTTATTGTAACTCCAAAGTCCTTTTCTTTTACAGTAGTACCAAGAACAGTAGCTCCCATTTTATAGTTTACATTCAAGTTCCCATGTCCTGTATGTAGGCATTTACATTTCCCAAAATTTAACAGCATCTGCCATTTCTCAGACCATTTCACTAATCTGTCTAGATCGTTTTGTAAATGTTGTTTATCACCATCAGTATTAACCTTTCTAAACAGTTTTGTGTCATCCGCAAATTTCAGTACGTTACTTGTTATACTCTCGTCCAAGTCATTGATATAAATTAAGAATAATATAGGTCCTAATACTGATCCTTGAGGTACCCCACTCAAAACCGATTTCCAATTTGAAACTTCGCCATCTACTACAACTCGTTGTATTCTGTCAGTCAGCCATTGTTCTATCCAGTCAGTTATGCTATCCCCGATACCATGGGCTTTTAATTTAAGTAGCAATCTTTGATGTGCATCGAGCTATCGTTTACATTGGTTAATATATATATAAGATAAAGTGATTTATTTACTTAAATTACATACATAAGGTAATATCTGACATAGTGGTAGTCAACGTTTTCGGTAAAAAGGAATTAACAGCAGGATTTTAGCGTAAATTAGTACACACTGACTTCGTTGTTTTGTTACACAGTGTTCTCCGTATTCGCTAGGTGGCAGGATTTTTTGCCTAAAGTGTTCTTTTGATCACAAAAACAGCCTTATTCAAGGCTAACGTAGCAAACTAATTAAAACTAAATTGTATGATGGCGTCGTGCAAACGGCAGTTAAAGGCCACAAGGCACTTAATTTGTGGCAGTTGCAGTAACTGGGTGGATTTCGTCAAGTCTGGGTGCGAGAAGTCCTGGGCTGAGGTCCAGGCAGATAGTTTTAGTTTTGAGTGTAGGGGGTGCGCAAGGATGAAGGAACTAGAGGTGGAGTTGGAAGAGCTGAGGCTGCTCGTTGTGGCAATGGTGGGAAGGGAACAGGGGAGTTGTGCCAGTAGTTTCGGTGGGGGAACTGTAGACGATAAAGTGGGGAAAGACACAAGAGATGCTAGGGAGAGCTCACCTCAGCCTGGGAGGAAGCTGATAGGAGGGAAGGTGACAGGTCATAGGGAGACAGGACGTAAGGAGACGGGAAGGAAATGAACAGGAGGGAAGACAACCAGAGTGAAGGAGAGGGGAGTAGGGGAGACAGGAGGGAAGGAGAAGGGAGTGGGGGAAAGGGAGGGAAGACAACCGGAGTGAAGGAGAGGGGAGTAGCGGAGACAGGAGGGAAGGAGAAGGGAGTGGGGAGACGGGAGTGAAAACAACCGGAGTGAAGGAGAGGGGAGTAGGGGAGACAGGAGGGAAGGAGAAGGGAGTGAGGGAGACGGAAGGGAAAACAACCGGAGTGAAGGAGAGGGGAGTGGGAGAGACAAGAGCAAAGGAGTGGGAAGTGGGGAGACAGGAGGGAAGGGGCCAGGACAGAATGTGATGGAGGGATCGAAAGGAAGAGTTATTCTGCAGCAGTGATAGAGGGGGTGAGGAAGAGAGCGAGGGTGTTTGTGGGGGATTCGATAGTTAGGAAGACCGACAGAGTCTTAAACAAGGGAGATGATGTGGTGGTCTGCTTGCCTGGAGCCAAAATAGAGGCGATAACTGAGAGGTAAAAAACATCGTAGGCTCGGGTAAGGGTGGATCTGTTTTAATACACGTAGGGACAAATAACGTAGAGAGGGAGGGTACAACTGCCATAGTTAGGAAATATAGGCAGTTGGTCAGAACACTAAAACAGACGCGGGTTGAGCAGGTAATACTGTCAGGGATTTTACCTGTAATGGGAGGAGGGGTCACAAATATCGAAATTGTCGGGGGATGGCAATTAACATGTTAGTCCAGAGGCTGTGTAGGTGTCTCAAGCAGAACAAGAGGCCACTAGCACAGATAAACCAATATCAAATCATCCGAAAAACATCTCTGAAAAAGGTTATAGATGCGTATGTTTAAATGCAAGGAGCATAGTAAATAAGAAAAACGAATTAAACATTATGGTAGAAGATATTGACCCTCACATAATTGGTATAACTGAATCATGGGCCAACATAGATATAACAGATGCTGAATTAGGACTGACAGGATACGTAATGTTTAGGAAAGATCGAATGGGAAGAAGGGGCGGGGGAGTTATTTTATATGTTAAAGAATCTATTCAGGCTTATGAAATAAAACTAGAAAGGGAAGCAGATTGCGATGAAGCTGTTTGGTGCAAAATTGTTTCAGGAAATTCAAAATTAACTATTGGATTAGTTTACCGAAGTCCAAACATAAACGAAGAGGACAACACAAAAATAAAAAACGCTATAAAGGAAGTTAGTAAAGGGGAATGTATCATAATGGGACATTTTAACCATGGACACATACAATGGAATTCTCTAGAGAGCACAGGAATTGAGGATCAACAATTTCTATGTTTAATCCAGGATAGCTTTCTTACTCAGCACGTACTAGAACCAACCAGGGGAGAAAATGTATTAGATATAGTTTTTTCATCACAAAAAGAATTAGTGGACAATGTAAAAATATTTGAACCATTGGATAATAGTGACCATAATCAAATACATTTTGACATCAATGTAAAATCAGAAGGTAAAAATAAGAAAACGTACAAGAGAAACTTCCACAAAGGTAACTACAAAGATATGAGAAAATACTTAGCACAGCTAGATTGGAATAACATGCTGATGAATAAGACCGCAATTGAATGTTGGAATATTCTAAAATATGAAATTGAGAGTATCATCGATAAATTTGTTCCCTTCCGAAAACAAGGAAAACGGTGTAGAAAGAAACACTTTTCAAAAGAGGCTATTAGAAAAATAATGCTAAAACAAACTATGTGGAGGGTTTATAGGCGTACCAGAAAGGAAGAAGACTATGCAAAATACAAAGAGGCACTTAATGCAGCTACAACTGAAATCAGACAATCTAAAAGAAGCTATGAGCAAAAACTGGCATGTAACATAAAAAATGACAGCAAGAGTTTTTATGCATATGTCAGGAGTAAACAAAACGTACAAGACAAGGTTGGACCTCTACAAGACAGTGCTGGAAATATAATATCACAGGGGTGTTTAATGGCGGAAGACCTAAATGGTTACTTCAGTTCAGTGTTTACCAAAGAAGATATTAGTTCATTACCAGTTGCTGATGCTAAATTTCACGGGGCTAAATCTGAATATTTAGGACCGTTAGTTGTAACTCCAGAATTGGTAGCTAAGAAAATAAAGGCAATGAAGGATAACAAATCACCGGGAGTAGATGGGATTCCTCCAAAATTACTAATGGAAACAGTAGATCAAATCAGTATACCACTTGCAAGAGTATTCAACTTGTCATTAAAAGAGTGAGTTGTTCCGTTTGAATGGAAAGAAGCAAACATCATACCATTATTTAAAAAGGGTTCGAGAAATAAGTCAGAGAATTACAGACCAGTGAGTTTAACGTCAGTGATTTGTAAATTATTAGAAAGGTTAATTAAAGACCATATGGTGGACTTCCTCGTTAAGCATAAATTATTAAATTCATCTCAACATGGATTCCTTAAAGCGAGGTCATGCTTAACAAATATGTTATGTTTTTTGGAAGAAATCACTAAGTGGATAGACGTGGGATCGCCAGTAGATATTATCTACTTAGATTTTCAGAAAGCTTTTGACAAAGTGCCACATCAAAGATTGCTACTTAAATTAAAAGCCCATGGTATCGGGGATAGCATAACTGACTGGATAGAACAATGGCTGACTGACAGAAGACAACGAGTTGTAGTAGATGGAGAAGTTTCAAATTGGAAATCGGTTTTGCGTGGGGTACCTCAAGCATCAGTATTAGGACCTATATTATTCTTAATTTATATCAATGACTTGGACGACAGTATAACAAATAACGTACTGAAATTTGCGGATGACACAAAACTGTTTAGAAAGGTTAATACTGATGGTGATAAACAACATTTACAAAACGATCTAGACAGATTAGTGAAATGGTCTGAGAAATGGCAGATGCTGTTCAATTTTGGGAAATGTAAATGCCTACATACAGGACATGGGAACTTGAATGTAAACTATAAAATGGGAGATACTGTTCTGGGAACTACTGTAAAAAAAAGGACTTTGGAGTTACAATAAGCGCTGATATGAAAGTTTCAGAGCAGTGTGGTATTGCAGCTTCAAAGGGTAATCAAATTCTTGGATTGATTAGAAGAAACATAACATACAAGGGAAAAAAGTTAATTATACCTCTTTATAAAGCAATAGTTATACCTCATTTAGAATACTGTATACAAGCATGGAGACCATATCGTAAGAAGGATATAGATACGCTGGAACGCATACAAAGGAGAGCAACTAAAATGATTCCAGAACTTAGAGACCTTAGTTATGAAGAACGCCTGAAAGAATGTGGTTTAACAACTCTAGAGACAAGGAGGTTAAGAGGAGATAAGATTGAAGTTTTCAAGATATTGAATGGGTATGAAAATATTGATAGAAATATGTTTCTCTCACTCAAGAAAGATAGCAGAACTAGAGGACATGAGGTAAAATTAGTAAAGGATCAATGTAGATTGGACATCAGGAAGCACTCGTTCTCACAGAGGACAATAAATGAATGGAACAAATTGTCTACAGATTGTGTAACTGCTAGCAGCGTGAATATGTTTAAAAACAAGGTTGACACATATATCAGGAGGGCGGGTTATAAGTAGGTGAACATTGTTGGACTCTCGACAAGCCAATGGCTTCCTTGTCCACTTGCCATCCGGGCCTTTGGCTTGGATGGCAAATCTTGTTAAATCTTGTTAAATCTAAAGCCTTAAGATGTTATATAATGGTACATAGTCAGGTTGTGTTTATCTTAAACTCATGTTAGGTGGTATAAACTATTTATATTCTAACATATCGACCGTCCAAGGGTGGCTACCAAACCACATTTTAAAATATATTTTGATTGGTATATGATTAATTTGAATACGAACCCCATGCCACGGTGGCATTAAAAAACGTCGACAATAACATGAATTATTTTCTGCTTTCGTAGATTGGCAATATACTTCTTGGTGCGATTACCTCGGTACTGTGTAAATGCACAGTGAAACATTCCAACAGGGAAAGTCTGCTCTAAACAGCATGTATTGTTCATCAATTTTTTATTTGATGGATCCCTTTGTGGAGTTTCTTTCCAAACTTAATTTAATTATTTCTCTCTTTTACAATAATATATGTTTTCAAGCACGAAACTCCCCCTTGCTTTCCAACAAAAAATTATATAATTTAATAATTTTCTCAAACATATATCAATTGTTTGAGAAAACAATTCTTGATTGAAAATTCAATGATTGGCAATAATGCTCCGCCTAACATTGAATGAATTATCTCGCATTGTTGTCGTGTATCCATATACTCCTTTTGACTATTTTGTATTGTCTTCTAAATCATGTTAATCGATCGGTCATATTATTAATGAGAGTGGAATCATTTTCAATGCAATCGTTTGTCTTGTATTAAAGTCCGATAATTGTGAAAGTCTCGTTGCTTGCATGTCATTTCATCAATATCTTTAAAACTTCAATCTGATCTCTTCATAACCTCCTTGTCTCTAGAAATGTTAAACCACATTCTTTCAAGCGTTCTTAATAACTAAGGTCTCTCACTTCTGGAATAATTTTAATTGCTCTCCTCTTGAATAGGCTCAAATGAAAAGCACCACACCAACTGGCCGAAGAACATGTCCGTAAGAAGATGTAAGTCTGATCATATAAAATATATCTGCTTCACCAAAGACACCTGATCCACAATATCATTGATTTTAAGAATGCGATCGTCCGTATATGGCACAAAGTCTTATGACAAGTAGTGATGAACGACAACTCCGACGAACATGTGATGCAAGTTATAGAGGCAGGTTTCGCCACCTCAAACAGTGTTATACTTCTAAACTACCAATTTGGAGAACTTTTCAGGAAAAAATTTCTCTTCAACATATTCCGTGACGACATCATGCAGAAAACCCCCACAAGACGTCAACACCACCATAGCAACCCAAGCGCTCCTTACTATTAGTTTATGAGGGTTTCTTGACTGCGAACATTAAATGCCCCAGAAAAGGTGGAGACTTTGCCATCTGGAAATCGGCCCCAGTGCCGTGGAACGATCTCCTTCAGCATTTTAGACAATGTAATATCACTGCATCTTTTAAAACAGTTCTGAATACACACCTTCTCAAAACTGCACACATTAATAAGTTGAGAACTCGATCGACAGAAAACTGTGTTGTAATGTAAAGCGCTTTGAAAAGGCTAAAATAACTGAACCAGCACTATACAAGATTTCACCATTATTTTTATTAATTGTAATAATTATTTTGTTCACTGGAAAGTTTTCCTAGTTGTGTGTCTTTTCAGGCAGACTTGATATTAATTATTTTACTGTCCATGTGGTCTCAAGCCTCAAAAAAATTTAAGACCGTGCTCTCTCGAACGTTCTATGAGACGATCTCCCTTTAATACAAACTTTAATTCAAAACTGCATCCATGCATGTGTTGTAATGTAAAGCACTATGAAAAAATCATAGGACTATTGTTGCATATATTATAACGGTGGTTGTCGTGGTGTTGGTTGTAGTTGAGGAAATATAGGGTGTGGTTGTGTTGGTTGTGGTGTTATAAGGGATGGAGTTGGTGACTTTGGTGAATGTGTTGGTAATGGTGTTGGTGGTCTTTGAATAACCGCAATTGTAGTATTACTGGTAGAAAGGAAGATATATTAATATTATCATTACATAAAGTAGAAATCATGCAGAACTAGAGCTAACACTTGTGGAAGCAAATGTAGAAGACAGGCTAACCGCGGTAGTAACTTGCGATTTATTGTGACAATATGGATGGTCAACACGCCAAACATGTAATGTGCAGGTGTGGATAATATGGACGGAGTCACATAGTTGTGGGGATTTTCCTCGTGATTTCCTCAACACTATTTATTTACGATCCACAAGTAATATTCTCTACAGGATCAATATATACTTAACTTGTCACATTTGAGACGTGTACATGAGCTTTGTATTTTATACACGTTACAAGTTCGGCGGGTTGAACCTCGCAAATGTTGAAGCATTATTCCAACATACTAATTAGGTGTGGAAAAAGGATATTATTTTAAATCGTACGCTCACTGTTGATTCGTGTTTGGTATATTTGTGAGTCACACTCAGAGTTGCTTTAACGAAGTTTCTCTTCGGATACTGCCCACTTATTTCCTCGATAACTTCAAGACACAGAACATTCATTGCAAAGCAGGAGTTTTATTGTAGCATTATATTCACATAATCGTTGTGGTCACAAACGAATGTGTAGACATGTGTTCCGAAGAATCATCCATCCGCACTTGCTCGCTTGTTCCAGTTGTCTTCGAAGACCAGTGAACGCCACTGCAAAACGGTGAAAAAAGTTGTGTAATTAAAATCATTATTGTCCATAAAAATAATTTTACGATACACAATGTTTATAATTATTGTTATAACGGTTCAAACTACAATCATATGTTTGTTATCACCTTGAACAGTATAACTGCCGCGTCACAAAATATCAAATCATGAATTGTTGCCCTTCTCAAGGAAACATTGGTTACGGCATATGTGAATGTATTCACACATTAAATAGTGTGACAACTACGTTTTTGATAAGAAAGATAACATCGGACGCAGCACCTTCAATTTCCTTTCGCTGCTCTTTAATAGCGCGAGCCACAGCAGTTGTTGCACGAGCTGACACAACGACGGCGTCTGCAGTCGTAGTAACGTCTGTACCAGGGGCATCGCTTGTAGCGAAGGGGACGTCCGTACTTGCACATAACGTAGCTGCCGCAACCGTTGCACACGGTCGACTGCCAGCCCGAGTACTTCTCACAGTAATTCTCTCTGCAGCCTGTGGCAAAGGTTACGTATCCATGTTACTTATAGTGTCACTGTATTCAATCGGAACATAAAGAAACCCGCAGATGATTAATTATTTCCATAAAAGTAATCAATAAATAATGTAATTAAGTATTCTTACAATAATATGTCGTGTAGTACAACATCACGTGGAGTCAATGTAAGCAGTAATGCTACTACTAGGCTTTTCCGTTTTTCAATAATCAAAACGTTAAAGTCAGTATAGTTATGGTGCATTACCATTCGGTTGTACCAATTGTGTATAAGGTTTCTCACTCAGCGATAACAAACATGAACAGTATTACGTTAATGTGAATAATGAAGTAGATACGCACCGCAACGACCACGACCAGGATAGTAGGATTGATTATTTCCACAAGAGTGGTAGGACATAGCGCCACGGTTGCATTCGTAGTAGTAACGACCAACGAAGTATGACGATGAGTAGGAGTGCATGTTTCGGGAGTATGCGCAGCGATCATTGCACATTCCTTGAAAACAAAACATAACTTATTATAGTACATAATATAATTTTTTTTGAAGTATTGATTTGATAAGGAATTGAAGTTTACAAGTAAGAATAGCATTGATACAGGTTTATGTATATAACATAATTTTTATAATGCAATTTTTATGATATGAAAATAATACGCATATGTCAGTGTTTGTCTTAATAGAAAATTGTAGACGATGTGTACATTTATATACAAATATTGCAATATTTTAGACCAACTGTTAAATGCCTCACCATAGCACGATTGTTTCGAGAGAAAAACAGACAGTCGAACTACCAAATTAATTAAAGACGAAGTAATCGATACACATACCACAGCTTCCAGAAACAGTTACGCATTGGTTCGTAGGGCAACGGCCATACTGTACTCTCCTGTTTTGACAGTAGTAGTAGTAGGGCATCGGCTTTGACAGGGATGGGTAGAAGAAGTTGGAACGACGATTGTTGCAGCAATCGTAGTTGAAGCCATTATAGCAGCCATCGTAGTTCGCTGAAAAGAGAAACATGTGGTAATTGTTAGATTAACTTTTTATATAAAATTCCCGCAATGCATCAATGAATGCTCGCACAGGTATATACGTTCACATGTACGTACACACAAACAAATTGACATATTCGTAATCATATCATACCTTCAGCTGCATATATCGCAACAAGCACCAACAATGCAACGAAAAACTTCGCCATGACGTCTGGTTTTCTTCTGAAACACATAGAGATGTCATACGATATTACTATTTCGTTGTTACTCTTATTCACCTCTCGCTATTATGAATAGTGCAATATTAGGGAAATGGGTAGGATACCGTTTGCAAACATTGCCATCGAAAGCATTAGACTCCATGGCATATGGGCAAGATAGACAATAGAGACATCAATCAACATTTTGTGAACAATGTGTAGCTCACACTGTTCAACTAGCTGTCAGTCATAGGGCGTAAGATACTGTCACAACTCGCTAATTACATAATAAGTAAATAACTTATTATTGCAATTGCGCACTGTTCTGTTGAAAACGTATACATCGAGCTTTTAATTCTGCTATATTATATAATGTTGAAAAAAATATGTAGAGAAATATATAATTCTTTTGTCTCCTCTCCATCTCCTCATATGCATGAATTTGATATTGTACCATTTTATTTCTTCCATATTCAGTTTTCAGTTCTGGAATTAGTTTATTTTTTACTATATATATGTTTATTCTTGACGGTTATCTATGTCTTGATGGCGTTACATCGTCAAACACACACACACACACACACACACACACACACACACACACACACACACACACACACACACACACACACACACACACACACACACACACACACAAACCCACACACACTCAAATAAACATAAACACACAAACACTCACATGTAACATTACACGTTCAAACGTTCTCGTTTAGTTCAGGCGGAATTATTTTTTCCTAAATTAAAATACTGCACTAACAATGTGCGCCTGAAACATGCAGTGAATGTTATGATGCGTTGCGTAAACATTGCATATATATTTCAAATGTTATCAAAAATCTTCGCGCACGTTTCCTGAAAATGGGACAATATCTACTAAGACCCGAAATGGCAATATTTATTTACTATTACGCTTCCCTTTGTGTTATAATGAGACAGTAAAATGAGACATTTGTTAACGTCATATACGACTACGTATAACACATGTGTTATTGAACAATACGATATTAAAATATCATTAAGGTGTAAAAAAATCGAATCTAGAAAACAGGTAGTTACAAGATCCGTTCATTACTGTATAAACGGAACAAACGAAACGTTTTACTTACCGAGCAGACAACAGATCTTCCTATGAAGCCAATGGTGCTCAAGTCTGCCAATGTCTCTCAATATATACACAACTGTGCCTGAATCAACTATGCATCTTCACACGTCATAGCCGTTTTTAGGAAGTGCTTCCAGTCTTCACGGATCAGAATACAAAGGGGTGTCTGGGTTGCATATACCAAACTTCCATAACATGAAATTTGGTATTAGTTAAATTTCCTGCACAACTTTCCATCAGCCAGCCTTTCCCTTAACTATAATCATATGAACGGAATTGTGTCGGGTTGGTTTAACAAATTAACTAACCGCACACACCTGTTCCACCTCAATTCCTACTTTCTTAGATTGTCATGATCACTCGGAGTAGAAAACGTAATTTATCATGTATAATGGCTTTGGTTGGTGAAAAACTTCAACGAATAGAAAACAAAGACTACGGTCGGCGGTCGCACAGACGACGTCATAGCTTAGACTTCGTGTTCTTACATATGATAGTGAAGCACGCAAACTGGGAAAGTCTGCGCGAAAAAATGTCCAATGTTCATCGTCTTTTTCGTGGTTGAATGCTGTTTGGAAAAAAGCGTCGACAATAACATGAATTATTTTCTGCTTTCGTAGATTGGCAATTTACCTCGGAAAGAACAAGTCATTTATCACATCTTGTGGTGTACTGGGTTAAAAACTACTTTTCAACTTAATGGTGTAATAAAAAAATGGACTTCTCGCATAAATTCGTAGCGATGCTAGTATGTCTCTTGGTGCGATTACCTCGGTACTGTGTAAATGCACAGTGAAACAGGCCAACAGGGAAAGTCTGCTCTAAACAGCATATATTGTTCACCACCTTTTTATTCGATGGATCCCTTTGTGGAGTTTCTTCCTATTTTAATTAATTTAATTCTTTCTCACTTTTACAATGATATATGTTTTCATGCACGAAACTCCCCCGCTTACCGGCAAGAAATGATATAATTTAATAATTTCTCAAACATATATTTTTATTACAATTCAATGATTGGCAATAATCCTCCGCCTAGCATTGAATGAATTATCTCGCATTGTTGTCGTATATCCATATACTCCTTTTGACTATTTTGTCTTGTCTTCTAAATCAGGTTAATCGATCGGTCATATTATTAATGAGAGTGGAATCATTTTCAATGCAATCGTTTGTCTTGTATTAAAGTCCAATAATTGTGAAAGTCTCGTTGCTTGCATGTCATTTCATCAAGTTCGCTTCAGCCATTGTTGATCGCGCTTCTTTTTATTAAATGTCAAAAACCTGTAATATGCTATGACATTTGAATGTAAAAGCCATTTCATAAAACTCTCTGCACGAAGTCTTATGACAAGTAGTGATGAACGACAACTCCGACGAACATGTGATGAAAGTTATACAGGCACTTTTCGCTACCTCAAAGAGTGTTGTAATTCTAAACTACCAATTTGAAGAACTTTTTAGGACAAATGTAGGAGTTCGTAAGGGGTGACCGCTCCCGCCTGTTCTCTTCAACATATTCCGCGACAACATCATGCAGAAGACTTCTCCAAGACTTCAACACCACCATATCTATTGATCTAAGTCGAATTAGTAATTGTTTTCCCCGAAAGCTATTACCTTCATGACAAGCAGCGAGAATGAACTTCAAGCTGGAAGAAAACGATAGAGCTAATGGGATGGAAGTCAGCTCAGAAGAATGCAAAGTACTTCACAACGTTTCCAACCAGAAAACCAAATAGAAAAAACCCATTAATATCATGCCGAACAGCCAGAACCTTTAGGAAGTAGATTATTTCAAATACAGTTGGCCTACCTTAAGCAAAGGTGGCATATCAACAAAGGAAATCAAAATAAAGAGAGTAGTGGATATGTCTGGTATGCCTATACTTAACATCGTCAGGGAGAACAGAGATGTCAGCTTTAAAACTGAACTAAATCGCTACAGAGCATTAATAAATTAAGTATGATCACCCTTGTCATTTCTAATATTTTTCTTATTTCTTCTTAATCTCTTTTATTCATATATATTCTCTTTTGTAGCATATAATTGTCATTCGACAGACTTGGACCGTGCTACATAAACGAACAGCTCCTTACTATCAGTTTATGCGGGTTTCTTGACTGCGAACAGTAAACACCCCAGAAAAGGTGGAGACCCTGCCTTCTGGAAATCGGCCCAGTGCCGTGGAACGAACTCCTTCAGTATATTAAACAATATAATATCACGGCATCTTTTCAAACAGTTCTGAATACACACCTTTTCAAAGCTACACAACTTATTTAGTTGAGAACTCTATCGACAGAAAACTGTGTTGTAATGTAAAGCGATTTGAAAAGGCTAAAATAGCTGAAACAGAACTATATAAGACTTCAACATTATTGTTATTAATTGTAATATGTTCATTGGAAAGTTTCCATAGGTGTGTGTCTTTTAAGGCAGACTTGTTATTAATTATTTTACTGTCCATGTGGTCACAACGCCCAGCCGCCTATGGCTGGGCCACACAAAGGCTTTTGTGCGGCTTGTATTCAACGCTAGGACAAAGTCAGACACGCTATACGCCGGCAGAATATTCTTGGCCATGTTCGCACAAGGAATGTGGCAGGGATAACGACAACATCGGCCGGGGGATAGGAATAAATATATACTATGCAACATTAGCTATCGTAACTTTACTTTATTATTGATTATAAAAACGAGTACTTGCGTCGTGATCACTGCGACGTTGTTGCCTATGATTTAACGGTGGTTTTGGAGGTGTTGGATAAGGAGGTTTTGGTTGTGGTGGTGGACGTTGTTATTGTTGTTGGTGGTACCTATGTCAGTTGTGATGGAGTTGGTAAGGTGGTGGTCTTGTAACTGTAATAGCAGTAATACATGTAGTAAATAATTCATCACGTTTTATGGCGTACTGGTTTGAAAAATTAAATTTCACTTTACAGGTGTAATTAAAAAGGGACTTCTCGCATGCATTTGTAGCGATGCTAGTATGTCTTGTAACGATTACCGTGGTAATGTCTCAGTGCGTTCATCGACAAAGTAATTGTGTAAGGTTTGTTTGACAAAGTAAATGATCGCACACACACGATCCACCTCATGTTGTGATTTCTTAGATTGTCACGCTAACTCGGAGAGAACAAGTAATCCATCACCTCTTGTGGTGTACAGGTTGAAAAAACTACATTTCAACTTGGCGGTGTCATTAATATTGTGACTTGTCGAGTACATTTGTAGCGAAGCTGGAATATCAATGATTCAACTATTTAGGAGGTATCTAGGAAAAATAACACATTGGTAGGCACTTGGTATTATAGTAGGCAGAGCGTAGTCTCGAAGCGACGATTCTGATGCGCCCCGTTATCAACTTGTACAATTTTGGCAGCGTCCACTGTGGCTGTGAAGCAGCGTCCACTGTAGCCAAAGCGGACGAACCAGGATGACAGTGGTGCTAGTGCTGCTTTTTGTTTTCGCCGCATGCTCTTCTCAGCCGCATGCTGGTTTTTATTTTCATCTGCCCTTTCAATGCCTTTGCGTGTTGCCTGACGCCAAGCAGTGCTGTCTTCGGCCACTGCTTCCCAGCCTTTGGGGCTGATGTCACAGGCCTTCATGTCGCGATTGCAGGCGTTCATGAATCTGAGGGCTGGGCGTCCCACTGGCCTCGCGCCACTGGTCAGTTGTCCATAGAGGATGTCTTTCGGCAAGCGGCCGTCCTCCAACCAGCGCAGGCGTCTCTGGCTCAGCAGTAAATACATGCTGCGGATCCTGGCACGGTCCAATATGTCGCTTTAGGGTATACGGTCCTGCCAGATGATGCCGAGGATACGCTTGAGGCACCGCATGTGGAAGGTATTTAGACGCGCTCCTGGCACATGTATGTGGTCCACGATTCGCTGCCATAGAGGAGGGTGCTCAACACACAGGCCTGGTAGATTCTCATCTTGGTGTTCTCAGTGAGCATCTTATTTTCCCATACTCTTTTGGTCAGCTTGGCTATAGTGCATACGGCTTTTCCGATGCGCCTGTTTATCTCAGTGTCCAGCGAAACGTTGTTCGAGATGTTTGACCCGAGGTAGGTGAGATCTTCTACTACCTCCAGTGTGTAGTCACTGATCTTGACGGAGGGGACTTGGCTGGCATCCCGCGCAATGATGTTCGTCTTCTTCAGGCTGATTGTGGGTTCAAACTCTCTGCAGGCGTGAGCAAAGCGATTGACCAGCATCTGGAGGGCCTCTCCTGAGTGGGCAGTGAGTGTTGCATCATCCACAAACAACATCTCCCTGACATATACATATGTCACCTTTGTTTTGGCACACAGATGTGCCAGGTTGAACAGCTTCCCATCAGATCTGGTGTGCAAGTCGATACCGTCTGAGGAAGAGTCCAAGGCATATGACAGAAGGAGGGAGAAGAAGATCCCAAACAATGTTGGAGCAAGGACACAGCCTTGTTTGACCCCGTTGCAGACAGGGAAGGGCTACGATGACGAACCATCGTACACAACTGTACCCTTCATGTTCTCATGGAAGGAGACCACCATGCTGCGTAGCTTGGGAGGGCAGCCGATCTTCTCAAGTAGACAGAAGATTCCCTTCCTGCTGACAAGATCGAAGGCCTTGTTTAAATCAATGAACGCCATGTAGAGGGACATTCCCTGTTCTCTGCAATTTGTCTGGAGCTGGCGTACTGAGAAGATTATACCGACGGTGGATCTTCCTGCTCTGAACCCGCACTGGGATTCTGGGTAGACACGTGAGGCAAGTTTCTGAAGTATGACCCGAGCGAAGTCCTTCCCCACAATGCTCCAATGTCAAAATATCGTGGTGCGTGGTTCTTCTCTTTCAGCTTCATGCAGACAGTTTTTATAATTCGTCCTTGGTACATCTGACGACAACTTCAACATAAGTTTGATGTCTTCTGTTATTTTTTGTAAACAAAACAGCTGTATGTACTTGGAAAAATATTCTCAATTTCATTCCTCCTATTTCTCGCTGTGACGTATGTCTACTTTTTATTGATGATATCGATATCGCTTGAAGATCATTGTGTCTGCAACCTAGTAATTGACGACGTCATAACTCAACGAATACAAAACAAAGACTTCGGACTTCGGTCGCACAGATGACGTCATAGCTTCGTATTCTTAACATATGACAGTGAAGCACGCAAGTGTCGGTGTTTGCGTGTTATTTCACCATGTTCGCTGTAGCCAGTGTTCCTGCCGCTTTTTTACTAAATATCCAAACCCTCAGTATGCTATGACATTTGAATGTAAAAGCCATTTCACAAAACATATAGTACAGGAAGAGTTGCATTTAGAAATATATATAATTGTATCACGAGACATTTTGGCGCAAAAGACGACATCTTGATGATGAAACATGCATCCAACGACACCATTCTAGTTCCCAGCTGTGAAGTCGGTCTAGTTTTTACTGATGTCATTAGCATCGCTTGACTCTCCCTGTTTCGTAATTGAAGACTTTCAACGTCAACGAATATAAAAACACAAACTTCGGACAATGCTAACGTAGTCGATGTTACAGCTGGGGGTTCGTTCTGTGAAAGAATGGCAGAGAATCACGCAATCTTGGAAAGCCCGCGCAAAAACGAACAAGAAGAAAGACATCAATCCTCGATACCATGCGTAATCGCTACAGAGCACTCGCTGTATCCATCGTCCCCTCCAGATAGGAGAGCTGACTCTGAAAGTAGACACAGGGAGATGCGTACAACTATTTGAAATGAAATACTGCTGTAGATCATTGCGAATTTCTTATACTGGACACAAAACATACGAATGTTTAAGATAACATGTATCTTCCCTTCCTAGAAACAAGGACCCGTGTTAGCATCGATGAAACGACGAAAGCTCTCCTGAATCAACAGACACAACAACATTTGAGAAAACCATGCACACTGGAGGGAAAGAGAAGAATGGGCCGCCATATAGAGAACTGTCTATATAACATACAAGAATTGACACATCGAGAACTAGCGAACCTGCTACGCACAGCAGAGGACATGCAACGCTGGCGATGACTGTGTGTGAATGAGACACCTACCACCGTCCTGTCAAGGGATGAAGGTGAAGTTGATTTGTTCTTGGACTAGGACTCGAAGTAAATCCATATCTAAAAGCTTTGCTGTTTGGCTGCTGCTCGCAGTTGATGCACAACCCTTGTTTCTCGAATAGATGACCAATAACATGATTCATAAATCATCGGTTTAAAGCAGTGCCACAAGGATACTGAATGCTTCGTGTTTGCCACATATTTCTATGCAGATTTCCTCCTGATTTTTAAGTTATTTTTAATCAAAACAGTTACCCCACCTAGCGGGTCTCACACAGACTATAATTTGCCGGTGGCGCTAAAGCGTGGTAATGGTGGAAGCTAATTCAAAACGGAAACAAGAAAAAGGCTGATCTGATCGACGATCGTTGATATTAGGTCGATAAATTAGTAAAATTACCAAATACAATTATTTATGATGATTAGTATCTGGCAACAGACAGAGGAGTGTACTCGAGATGGCGTTTGAATGAACAGGTCTGCCAGGGGGTGAAGTGTAAAGCACTTTGAGCAGTCCAAAGGACTGGATACTGCGCCGCTATAAGAGAACGTACTGATTATTTACTTTTGTTGTTACCATCGATAGCTGACAACAATAACTATAATATTATAGTTATTTATTTATTTATTTAACTATAATATTATAGTTATTTATTTTCTATTAACTGTGTTGCATCATCACGTCAACTATTCCTATTCCTCGAGAGTTCGATACACAGTTACACCCCTAATGCTACGACTATTGCGACTATGTCTTACCTGGCCAATCATAATATGTTTTACTACATTGTCCTCTGGCATATATTTTGTTGTGCTGTTAAATTATTACTTCCGGCTACTTGGACTTGGTGCAGAGACTTGAATTTGGTGTAGATCATTTACAGAAATACGCGGAATATCAAATAGAATAAGTATCACTATTGCATATATATTATACACAAACGTATTGTAGACATATATTAGGAAACAGGTTTTGTTAATTATTAGTCAGAGGGAGTATTTTAGAGTAAGTTAGTTTCGGATTCTGTCAGGGAATTCAGCGAGCGTTAATAGGGGTGTTTACAATTCGAAAATTGAGATAACATAGTGAATAGTCAGTAACATTGAATATTGGTTAGAATAAGTATTAGTATTATAGATATATTGTTCACCAACTTCTTGTAGACATATATTAAGAAACCGTTGTTGTTAACAGAGGTAGTATTTTTTTTTCCCGGATTCCAACTTAACGAGTGATAAAAGGGAGTTTGTTTACAGGTCATTCAAGATTTAACAAGATTTAACAAGATTTGCCATCCAAGCCGAAGGCCCAGATGGCAAGTGGACAAGGAAGCCATTGGCTTATCGAGAGTCCAACAATGTTCACCTACTTATAACCCGCCCTCCTGATATATGTGTCAACCTTGTTTTTAAACATATTCACGCTGCTAGCAGTTACACAATCTGTAGACAGTTTGTTCCATTCATTTATTCTCCTCTGTGAGAACAAGTGCTTCCTGATGTCCAATCTACATTGATCCTTTACTAATTTTACCTCATGTCCTCTAGTTCCGCTATCCTTCTTGAGTGAGAAAAACATATTTCTATCAATATTTTCATACCCATTCAATATCTTAAAACCTTCAATCTGATCTCCTCTTAACCTCCTTGTCTCTAGAGTTGTTAAACCACATTCTTTCAGGCGTTCTTCATAACTAAGGTCTCTAAGTTCTGGAATCATTTTAGTTGCTCTCCTTTGTATGCGTTCCAGCGTATCTATATCCTTCTTACGATATGGTCTCCATGCTTGTATACAGTATTCTAAATGAGGTCTAACTATTGCTTTATAAAGAGGTATAATTAACTTTTTTCCCTTGTATGTTATGTTTCTTCTAATCAATCCAAGAATTTGATTACCCTTTGAAGCTGCAATACCACACTGCTCTGAAACTTTCATATCAGCGCTTATTGTAACTCCAAAGTCCTTTTCTTTTACAGTAGTACCAAGAACAGTAGCTCCCATTTTATAGTTTACATTCAAGTTCCCATGTCCTGTATGTAGGCATTTACATTTCCCAAAATTTAACAGCATCTGCCATTTCTCAGACCATTTCACTAATCTGTCTAGATCGTTTTGTAAATGTTGTTTATCACCATCAGTATTAACCTTTCTAAACAGTTTTGTGTCATCCGCAAATTTCAGTACGTTACTTGTTATACTCTCGTCCAAGTCATTGATATAAATTAAGAATAATATAGGTCCTAATACTGATCCTTGAGGTACCCCACTCAAAACCGATTTCCAATTTGAAACTTCGCCATCTACTACAACTCGTTGTCTTCTGTCAGTCAGCCATTGTTCTATCCAGTCAGTTATGCTATCCCCGATACCATGGGCTTTTAATTTAAGTAGCAATCTTTGATGTGCATCGAGCTATCGTTTACATTGGTTAATATATATATATAAGATAAAGTGATTTATTTACTTAAATTACATACATAAGGTAATATCTGACACAGTGGTAGTCAACGTTTTCGGTAAAAAGGAATTAACAGCAGGATTTTAGCGTAAATTAGTACACACTGACTTCGTTGTTTTGTTACACAGTGTTCTCCGTATTCGCTAGGTGGCAGGATTTTTTGCCTAAAGTGTTCTTTTGATCACAAAAACAGCCTTATTCAAGGCTAACGTAGCAAACTAATTAAAACTAAATTGTATGATGGCGTCGTGCAAACGGCAGTTAAAGGCCACAAGGCACTTAATTTGTGGCAGTTGCAGTAACTGGGTGGATTTCGTCAAGTCTGGGTGCGAGAAGTCCTGGGCTGAGGTCCAGGCAGATAGTTTTAGTTTTGAGTGTAGGGGGTGCGCAAGGATGAAGGAACTAGAGGTGGAGTTGGAAGAGCTGAGGCTGCTCGTTGTGGCAATGGTGGGAAGGGAACAGGGGAGTTGTGCCAGTAGTTTCGGTGGGGGAACTGTAGACGATAAAGTGGGGAAAGACACAAGAGATGCTAGGGAGAGCTCACCTCAGCCTGGGAGGAAGCTGATAGGAGGGAAGGTGACAGGTCATAGGGAGACAGGACGTAAGGAGACGGGAAGGAAATGAACAGGAGGGAAGACAACCAGAGTGAAGGAGAGGGGAGTAGGGGAGACAGGAGGGAAGGAGAAGGGAGTGGGGGAAAGGGAGGGAAGACAACCGGAGTGAAGGAGAGGGGAGTAGCGGAGACAGGAGGGAAGGAGAAGGGAGTGGGGGAGACGGGAGTGAAAACAACCGGAGTGAAGGAGAGGGGAGTAGGGGAGACAGGAGGGAAGGAGAAGGGAGTGGGGGAGACGGAAGGGAAAACAACCGGAGTGAAGGAGAGGGGAGTGGGAGAGACAAGAGCAAAGGAGTGGGAAGTGGGGGAGACAGGAGGGAAGGGGCCAGGACAGAATGTGATGGAGGGGATCGAAAGGAAGAGTTATTCTGCAGCAGTGATAGAGGGGGTGAGGAAGAGAGCGAGGGTGTTTGTGGGGGATTCGATAGTTAGGAAGACCGACAGAGTCTTAAACAAGGGAGATGATGTGGTGGTCTGCTTGCCTGGAGCCAAAATAGAGGCGATAACTGAGAGGTAAAAAACATCGTAGGCTCGGGTAAGGGTGGATCTGTTTTAATACACGTAGGGACAAATAACGTAGAGAGGGAGGGTACAACTGCCATAGTTAGGAAATATAGGCAGTTGGTCAGAACACTAAAACAGACGCGGGTTGAGCAGGTAATACTGTCAGGGATTTTACCTGTAATGGGCAGGAGGGGTCACAAATATCGAAATTGTCGGGGGATGGCAATTAACATGTTAGTCCAGAGGCTGTGTAGGTGTCTCAAGCAGAACAAGAGGCCACTAGCACAGATAAACCAATATCAAATCATCCGAAAAACATCTCTGAAAAAGGTTATAGATGCGTATGTTTAAATGCAAGGAGCATAGTAAATAAGAAAAACGAATTAAACATTATGGTAGAAGATATTGACCCTCACATAATTGGTATAACTGAATCATGGGCCAACATAGATATAACAGATGCTGAATTAGGACTGACAGGATACGTAATGTTTAGGAAAGATCGAATAGGAAGAAGGGGCGGGGGAGTTATTTTATATGTTAAAGAATCTATTCAGGCTTATGAAATAAAACTAGAAAGGGAAGCAGATTGCGATGAAGCTGTTTGGTGCAAAATTGTTTCAGGAAATTCAAAATTAACTATTGGATTAGTTTACCGAAGTCCAAACATAAACGAAGAGGACAACACAAAAATAAAAACGCTATAAAGGAAGTTAGTAAAGGGGAATGTATCATAATGGGACATTTTAACCATGGACACATACAATGGAATTCTCTAGAGAGCACAGGGATTGAGGATCAACAATTTCTATGTTTAATCCAGGATAGCTTTCTTACTCAGCACGTACTAGAACCAACCAGGGGAGAAAATGTATTAGATATAGTTTTGTCATCACAAAAAGAATTAGTGGACAATGTAAAAATATTTGAACCATTGGATAATAGTGACCATAATCAAATACATTTTGACATCAATGTAAAATCAGAAGTTAAAAATAAGAAAACGTACAAGAGAAACTTCCACAAAGGTAACTACAAAGATATGAGAAAATACTTAGCACAGCTAGATTGGAATAACATGCTGTTGAATAAGACCGCAATTGAATGTTGGAATATTCTAAAATATGAAATTGAGAGTATCATCGATAAATTTGTTCCCTTCCGAAAACAAGGAAAACGGTGTAGAAAGAAACACTTTTCAAAAGAGGCTATTAGAAAAATAATGCTAAAGCAAACTATGTGGAGGGTTTATAGGCGTACCAGAAAGGAAGAAGACTATGCAAAATACAAAGAGGCACTTAATGCAGCTACAACTGAAATCAGACAATCTTAAAGAAGCTATGAGCAAAAACTGGCCTTTAACATAAAAAATGACAGCAAGAGTTTTTATGCATATGTCAGGAGTAAACAAAACGTACAAGACAAGGTTGGACCTCTACAAGACAGTGCTGGAAATATAATATCACAGGGGTGTTTAATGGCGGAAGACCTAAATGGTTACTTCAGTTCAGTGTTTACCAAAGAAGATATTAGTTCATTACCAGTTGCTGATGCTAAATTTCACGGGGCTAAATCTGAATATTTAGGACCGTTAGTTGTAATTCCAGAATTGGTAGCTAAGAAAATAAAGGCAATGAAGGATAACAAATCACCGGGAGTAGATGGGATTCCTCCAAAATTACTAATGGAAACAGTAGATCAAATCAGTATACCACTTGCAAGAGTATTCAACTTGTCATTAAAAGAGTGAGTTGTTCCGTTTGAATGGAAAGAAGCAAACATCATACCATTATTTAAAAAGGGTTCGAGAAATAAGTCAGAGAATTACAGACCAGTGAGTTTAACGTCAGTGATTTGTAAATTATTAGAAAGGTTAATTAAAGACCATATGGTGGACTTCCTCGTTAAGCATAAATTATTAAATTCATCTCAACATGGATTCCTTAAAGCGAGGTCATGCTTAACAAATATGTTATGTTTTTTGGAAGAAATCACTAAGTGGATAGACGTGGGATCGCCAGTAGATATTATCTACTTAGATTTTCAGAAAGCTTTTGACAAAGTGCCACATCAAAGATTGCTACTTAAATTAAAAGCCCATGGTATCGGGGATAGCATAACTGACTGGATAGAACAATGGCTGACTGACAGAAGACAACGAGTTGTAGTAGATGGAGAAGTTTCAAATTGGAAATCGGTTTTGCGTGGGGTACCTCAAGCATCAGTATTAGGACCTATATTATTCTTAATTTATATCAATGACTTGGACGACAGTATAACAAATAACGTACTGAAATTTGCGGATGACACAAAACTGTTTAGAAAGGTTAATACTGATGTTGATAAACAACATTTACAAAACGATCTAGACAGATTAGTGAAATGGTCTGAGAAATGGCAGATGCTGTTCAATTTTGGGAAATGTAAATGCCTACATACAGGACATGGGAACTTGAATGTAAACTATAAAATGGGAGATACTGTTCTGGGAACTACTGTAAAAGAAAAGGACTTTGGAGTTACAATAAGCGCTGATATGAAAGTTTCAGAGCAGTGTGGTATTGCAGCTTCAAAGGGTAATCAAATTCTTGGATTGATTAGAAGAAACATAACATACAAGGGAAAAAAGTTAATTATACCTCTTTATAAAGCAATAGTTAGACCTCATTTAGAATACTGTATACAAGCATGGAGACCATATCGTAAGAAGGATATAGATACGCTGGAACGCATACAAAGGAGAGCAACTAAAATGATTCCAGAACTTAGAGACCTTAGTTATGAAGAACGCCTGAAAGAATGTGGTTTAACAACTCTAGAGACAAGGAGGTTAAGAGGAGATAAGATTGAAGTTTTCAAGATATTGAATGGGTATGAAAATATTGATAGAAATATGTTTCTCTCACTCAAGAAGGATAGCAGAACTAGAGGACATGAGGTAAAATTAGTAAAGGATCAATGTAGATTGGACATCAGGAAGCACTCGTTCTCACAGAGGACAATAAATGAATGGAACAAATTGTCTACAGATTGTGTAACTGCTAGCAGCGTGAATATGTTTAAAAACAAGGTTGACACATATATCAGGAGGGCGGGTTATAAGTAGGTGAACATTGTTGGACTCTCGACAAGCCAATGGCTTCCTTGTCCACTTGCCATCTGGGCCTTTGGCTTGGATGGCAAATCTTGTTAAATCTTGTTAAATCTAAAGCCTTAAGACGTTATATAATGGTACATAGTCAGGTTGTGTTTATCTTAAACTCATGTTAGGTGGTATAAACTATTTATATTCTAACATATCGACCGTCCAAGGGTGGCTACCAAACCACATTTTAAAATATATTTTGATTGGTATATGATTAATTTGAATACGAACCCCATGCCACGGTGGCATTAAAAAACGTCGACAATAACATGAATTATTTTCTGCTTTCGTAGATTGGCAATATACTTCTTGGTGCGATTACCTCGGTACTGTGTAAATGCACAGTGAAACATTCCAACAGGGAAAGTCTGCTCTAAACAACATGTATTGTTCATCAATTTTTTATTTGATGGATCCCTTTGTGGAGTTTCTTTCCAAACTTAATTTAATTATTTCTCTCTTTTACAATAATATATGTTTTCAAGCACGAAACTCCCCCTTGCTTTCCAACAAAAAATTATATAATTTAATAATTTTCTCAAACATATATCAATTGTTTGAGAAAACAATTCTTGATTGAAAATTCAATGATTGGCAATAATGCTCCGCCTAACATTGAATGAATTATCTCGCATTGTTGTCGTGTATCCATATACTCCTTTTGACTATTTTGTATTGTCTTCTAAATCAGGTTAATCGATCGGTCATATTATTAATGAGAGTGGAATCATTTTCAATGCAATCGTTTGTCTTGTATTAAAGTCCGATAATTGTGAAAGTCTCGTTGCTTGCATGTCATTTCATCAATATCTTTAAAACTTCAATCTGATCTCTTCATAACCTCCTTGTCTCTAGAAATGTTAAACCACATTCTTTCAAGCGTTCTTAATAACTAAGGTCTCTCACTTCTGGAATAATTTTAATTGCTCTCCTCTTGAATAGGCTCAAATGAAAAGCACCACACCAACTGGCCGAAGAACATGTCCGTAAGAAGATGTAAGTCTGATCATATAAAATATATCTGCTTCACCAAAGACACCTGATCCACAATATCATTGATTTTAAGAATGCGATCGTCCGTATATGGCACAAAGTCTTATGACAAGTAGTGATGAACGACAACTCCGACGAACATGTGATGCAAGTTATAGAGGCAGGTTTCGCCACCTCAAACAGTGTTATACTTCTAAACTACCAATTTGGAGAACTTTTCAGGAAAAAATTTCTCTTCAACATATTCCGTGACGACATCATGCAGAAAACCCTCACAAGACGTCAACACCACCATGTCTATTGGTCTAAGTCGAATTAGTAATTTTCATTTTCTGAAAGCTATTACCTTCATGACAAGCAGCGAGAATGAAAGTCAAGCTTGAAGAAAACGATAGAGCTAACGGGATGGAAGTCAGCTCAGAAGAATGCAAAGTACTTGACAACGTTTCCAACCAAAAAAACTCCCATTAATATTATGCTGAACAGCCAGAATCTTTAGGAAGTAGACTGTTTCAAATACAGTGGGCCTACCTGAAGCAAAGGTGGCATCTCAGCAAAGGAAATCAAAATAAAGATAGTAGTGGATATGTCTGGTATGCCAATACTTAAACATCATCAGTGAGAACAGAGATATCAGTTTTCAAACCGAACTTAATCGCCACAGAGCACTAATAAACTAAGCATGATCACCCTTGTCATTTCTAATATCTCAAAACAATATCAGTTTCTTCTTAATCTGTTTTTTTTATAGATATTCTCTTTTGTAGCATATAATTGGCATTCCACATAGTTGGACGGTGCTACACTACGGAACAGAATAGCAACCCAAGCGCTCCTTACTATTAGTTTATGAGGGTTTCTTGACTGCGAACATTAAATGCCCCAGAAAAGGTGGAGACTTTGCCATCTGGAAATCGGCCCCAGTGCCGTGGAACGATCTCCTTCAGCATTTTAGACAATGTAATATCACTGCATCTTTTAAAACAGTTCTGAATACACACCTTCTCAAAACTGCACACATTAATAAGTTGAGAACTCGATCGACAGAAAACTGTGTTGTAATGTAAAGCGCTTTGAAAAGGCTAAAATAACTGAACCAGCACTATACAAGACTTCACCATTATTTTTATTAATTGTAATAATTATTTTGTTCACTGGAAAGTTTTCCTAGTTGTGTGTCTTTTCAGGCAGACTTGATATTAATTATTTTACTGTCCATGTGGTCTCAAGCCTCAAAAAAATTTAAGACCGTGCTCTCTCGAACGTTCTATGAGACGATCTCCCTTTAATACAAACTTTAATTCAAAACTGCATCCATGCATGTGTTGTAATGTAAAGCACTATGAAAAAACCATAGGACTATTGTTGCATGTATTATAACGGTGGTTGTCGTGGTGTTGGTTGTAGTTGAGGAAATATAGGGTGTGGTTGTGTTGGTTGTGGTGTTATAAGGGATGGAGTTGGTGACTTTGGTGAATGTGTTGGTAATGGTGTTGGTGGTCTTTGAATAACCGCAATTGTAGTATTACTGGTAGAAAGGAAGATATATTAATATTATCATTACATAAAGTAGAAATCATGCAGAACTAGAGCTAACACTTGTGGAAGCAAATGTAGAAGACGGGCTAACCGCGGTAGTAACTTGCGATTTATTGTGACAATATGGATGTTCAACACGCCAAACATGTAATGTGCAGGTGTGGATAATATGGACGGAGTCACATAGTTGTGGGGATTTTCCTCGTGATTTCCTCAACACTATTTATTTACGATCCACAAGTAATATTCTCTACAGGATCAATATATACTTAACTTGTCACATTTGAGACGTGTACATGAGCTTTGTATTTTATACACGTTACAAGTTCGGCGGGTTGAACCTCGCAAATGTTGAAGCATTATTCCAACATACTAATTAGGTGTGGAAAAAGGATATTATTTTAAATCGTACGCTCACTGTTGATTCGTGTTTGGTATATTTGTGAGTCACACTCAGAGTTGCTTTAACGAAGTTTCTCTTCGGATACTGCCCACTTATTTCCTCGATAACTTCAAGACACAGAACATTCATTGCAAAGCAGGAGTTTTATTGTAGCATTATATTCACATAATCGTTGTGGTCACAAACGAATGTGTAGACATGTGTTCCGAAGAATCATCCATCCGCACTTGCTCGCTTGTTCCAGTTGTCTTCGAAGACCAGTGAACGCCACTGCAAAACGGTGAAAAAGTTGTGTAATTAAAATCATTATTGTCCATAAAAATAATTTTACGATACACAATGTTTATAATTATTGTTATAACGGTTCAAACTACAATCATATGTTTGTTATCACCTTGAACAGTATAACTGCCGCGTCACAAAATATCAAATCATGAATTGTTGCCCTTCTCAAGGAAACATTGGTTACGGCATATGTGAATGTATTCACACATTAAATAGTGTGACAACTACGTTTTTGATAAGAAAGATAACATCGGACGCAGCACCTTCAATTTCCTTTCGCTGCTCTTTAATAGCGCGAGCCACAGCAGTTGTTGCACGAGCTGACACAACGACGGCGTCTGCAGTCGTAGTAACGTCTGTACCAGGGGCATCGCTTGTAGCGAAGGGGACGTCCGTACTTGCACATAACGTAGCTGCCGCAACCGTTGCACACGGTCGACTGCCAGCCCGAGTACTTCTCACAGTAATTCTCTCTGCAGCCTGTGGCAAAGGTTACGTATCCATGTTACTTATAGTGTCACTGTATTCAATCGGAACATAAAGAAACCCGCAGATGATTAATTATTTCCATAAAAGTAATCAATAAATAATGTAATTAAGTATTCTTACAATAATATGTCGTGTAGTACAACATCACGTGGAGTCAATGTAAGCAGTAATGCTACTACTAGGCTTTTCCGTTTTTCAATAATCAAAACGTTAAAGTCAGTATAGTTATGGTGCATTACCATTCGGTTGTACCAATTGTGTATAAGGTTTCTCACTCAGCGATAACAAACATGAACAGTATTACGTTAATGTGAATAATGAAGTAGATACGCACCGCAACGACCACGACCAGGATAGTAGGATTGATTATTTCCACAAGAGTGGTAGGACATAGCGCCACGGTTGCATTCGTAGTAGTAACGACCAACGAAGTATGACGATGAGTAGGAGTGCATGTTTCGGGAGTATGCGCAGCGATCATTGCACATTCCTTGAAAACAAAACATAACTTATTATAGTACATAATATAATTTTTTTGAAGTATTGATTTGATAAGGAATTGAAGTTTACAAGTAAGAATAGCATTGATACAGGTTTATGTATATAACATAATTTTTATAATGCAATTTTTATGATATGAAAATAATACGCATATGTCAGTGTTTGTCTTAATAGAAAATTGTAGACGATGTGTACATTTATATACAAATATTGCAATATTTTAGACCAACTGTTAAATGCCTCACCATAGCACGATTGTTTCGAGAGAAAAACAGACAGTCGAACTACCAAATTAATTAAAGACGAAGTAATCGATACACATACCACAGCTTCCAGAAACAGTTACGCATTGGTTCGTAGGGCAACGGCCATACTGTACTCTCCTGTTTTGACAGTAGTAGTAGTAGGGCATCGGCTTTGACAGGGATGGGTAGAAGAAGTTGGAACGACGATTGTTGCAGCAATCGTAGTTGAAGCCATTATAGCAGCCATTGTAGTTGAAAGCTGAAAAGAGAAACATGTGGTAATTGTTAGATTAACTTTTTATATAAAATTCCCGCAATGCATCAATGAATGCTCGCACAGGTATATACGTTCACATGTACGTACACACAAACAAATTGACATATTCGTAATCATATCATACCTTCAGCTGCATATATCGCAACAAGCACCAACAATGCAACGAAAAACTTCGCCATGACGTCTGGTTTTCTTCTGAAACACATAGAGATGTCATACGATATTACTATTTCGTTGTTACTCTTATTCACCTCTCGCTATTATGAATAGTGCAATATTAGGGAAATGGGTAGGATACCGTTTGCAAACATTGCCATCGAAAGCATTAGACTCCATGGCATATGGGCAAGATAGACAATAGAGACATCAATCAACATTTTGTGAACAATGTGTAGCTCACACTGTTCAACTAGCTGTCAGTCATAGGGCGTAAGATACTGTCACAACTCGCTAATTACATAATAAGTAAATAACTTATTATTGCAATTGCGCACTGTTCTGTTGAAAACGTATACATCGAGCTTTTAATTCTGCTATATTATATAATGTTGAAAAAAATATGTAGAGAAATATATAATTCTTTTGTCTCCTCTCCATCTCCTCATATGCATGAATTTGATATTGTACCATTTTATTTCTTCCATATTCAGTTTTCAGTTCTGGAATTAGTTTATTTTTTACTATATATATGTTTATTCTTGACGGTTATCTATGTCTTGATGGCGTTACATCGTCAAACACACACACACACACACACACACACACACACACACACACACACACACACACACACACACACACACACACACACACACACACACACACACACACACACACACACACACACACACACACACACACACACACACACACACACACACACACACACACACACACACACACACACACACACACACACACACACACACACACACACACACACACACACACACACACACAAACCCACACACACTCAAATAAACATAAACACACAAACACTCACATGTAACATTACACGTTCAAACGTTCTCGTTTAGTTCAGGCGGAATTATTTTTTCCTAAATTAAAATACTGCGCTAACAATGTGCGCCTGAAACATGCAGTGAATGTTGTGATGCGTTGCGTAAACATTGCATATATATTTCAAATGTTATCAAAAATCTTCGCGCACGTTTCCTGAAAATGGGACAATATCTACTAAGACCCGAAATGGCAATATTTATTTACTATTACGCTTCCCTTTGTGTTATAATGAGACAGTAAAAGGAGACATTTGTTAACGTCATATACGACTACGTATAACACATGTGTTATTGAACAATACGATATTAAAATATCATTAAAGTGTAAAAAAATCGAATCTATAAAACGGGTAGTTACAAGATCCGTTCATTACTGTATAAACGGAACAAACGAAACGTTTTACTTACCGAGCAGACAACAGATCTTCCTATGAAGCCAATGGTGCTCAAGTCTGCCAATGTCTCTCAATATATACACAACTGTGCCTGAATCAACTATGCATCTTCACACGTCATAGCCGTTTTTAGGAAGTGCTTCCAGTCTTCACGGATCAGAATACAAAGGGGTGTCTGGGTTGCATATACCAAACTTCCATAACATGAAATTTGGTATTAGTTAAATTTCCTGCACAACTTTCCATCAGCCAGCCTTTCCCTTAACTATAATCATATGAACGGAATTGTGTCGGGTTGGTTTAACAAATTAACTAACCGCACACACCTGTTCCACCTCAATTCCTACTTTCTTAGATTGTCATGATCACTCGGAGTAGAAAACGTAATTTATCATGTATAATGGCTTTGGTTGGTGAAAAACTTCAACGAATAGAAAACAAAGACTACGGTCGGCGGTCGCACAGACGACGTCATAGCTTAGACTTCGTGTTCTTACATATGATAGTGAAGCACGCAAACTGGGATAGTCTGCGCGAAAAAGTGTTTAATGTTCATCGTCTTTTTCGTCGTTGAATCTGTTTGGAAAAAAGTGTCGACAATAACATGAATTATTTTCTGCTTTCGTAGATTGGCAATTTACCTCGGAAAGAACAAGTCATTTATCACATCTTGTGGTGTACTGGGTTAAAAACTACTTTTCAACTTAATGGTGTAATAAAAAAATGGACTTCTCGCATAAATTCGTAGCGATGCTAGTATGTCTTGGTGCGATTACCTCGGTACTGTGTAAATGCACAGTGAAACAGGCCAACAGGGAAAGTCTGCTCTAAACAGCATATATTGTTCACCACCTTTTTATTCGATGGATCCCTTTGTGGAGTTTCTTCCTATTTTAATTAATTTAATTCTTTCTCACTTTTACAATGATATATGTTTTCATGCACGAAACTCCCCCCGCTTACCGGCAAGAAATGATATAATTTAATAATTTCTCAAACATATATTTTTTATTACAATTCAATGATTGGCAATAATCCTCCGCCTAGCATTGAATGAATTATCTCGCATTGTTGTCGTATATCCATATACTCCTTTTGACTATTTTGTCTTGTCTTCTAAATCAGGTTAATCGATCGGTCATATTATTAATGAGAGTGGAATCATTTTCAATGCAATCGTTTGTCTTGTATTAAAGTCCAATAATTGTGAAAGTCTCGTTGCTTGCATGTCATTTCATCAAGTTCGCTTCAGCCATTGTTGATCGCGCTTCTTTTTATTAAATGTCAAAAACCTGTAATATGCTATGACATTTGAATGTAAAAGCCATTTCATAAAACTCTCTGCACGAAGTCTTATGACAAGTAGTGATGAACGACAACTCCGACGAACATGTGATGAAAGTTATACAGGCACTTTTCGCTACCTCAAAGAGTGTTGTAATTCTAAACTACCAATTTGAAGAACTTTTTAGGACAAATGTAGGAGTTCGTAAGGGGTGACCGCTCCCGCCTGTTCTCTTCGACATATTCCGCGACAACATCATGCAGAAGACTTCTCCAAGACTTCAACACCACCATATCTATTGATCTAAGTCGAATTAGTAATTGTTTTCCCCGAAAGCTATTACCTTCATGACAAGCAGCGAGAATGAACTTCAAGCTGGAAGAAAACGATAGAGCTAATGGGATGGAAGTCAGCTCAGAAGAATGCAAAGTACTTCACAACGTTTCCAACCAGAAAACCAAATAGAAAAAAACCCATTAATATCATGCCGAACAGCCAGAACCTTTAGGAAGTAGATTATTTCAAATACAGTTGGCCTACCTTAAGCAAAGGTGGCATATCAACAAAGGAAATCAAAATAAAGAGAGTAGTGGATATGTCTGGTATGCCTATGCTTAACATCGTCAGGGAGAACAGAGATGTCAGCTTTAAAACTGAACTAAATCGCTACAGAGCATTAATAAGTTAAGTATGATCACCCTTGTCATTTCTAATATTTTTCTTATTTCTTCTTAATCTCTTTTATTCATATATATTCTCTTTTGTAGCATATAATTGTCATTCGACAGACTTGGACCGTGCTACATAAACGAACAGCTCCTTACTATCAGTTTATGCGGGTTTCTTGACTGCGAACAGTAAACACCCCAGAAAAGGTGGAGACCCTGCCTTCTGGAAATCGGCCCAGTGCCGTGGAACGAACTCCTTCAGTATATTAAACAATATAATATCACCGCATCTTTTCAAACAGTTCTGAATACACACCTTTTCAAAACTACACAACTTATTTAGTTGAGAACTCTATCGACAGAAAACTGTGTTGTAATGTAAAGCGATTTGAAAAGGCTAAAATAGCTGAAACAGAACTATATAAGACTTCAACATTATTGTTATTAATTGTAATATGTTCATTGGAAAGTTTCCATAGGTGTGTGTCTTTTAAGGCAGACTTGTTATTAATTATTTTACTGTCCATGTGGTCACAACGCCCAGCCGCCTATGGCTGGGCCACACAAAGGCTTTTGTGCGGCTTGTATTCAACGCTAGGACAAAGTCAGACACGCTATACGCCGGCAGAATATTCTTGGCCATGTTCGCACAAGGAATGTGGCAGGGATAACGGCAACATCGGCCGGGGGATAGGAATAAATATATACTATGCAACATTAGCTATCGTAACTTTACTTTATTATTGATTATAAAACGAGTACTTGCGTCGTGATAACTGAGACGTTGTTGCCTATGATTTAACGGTGGTTTTGGAGGTGTTGGATGAGGAGGTTTTGGTTGTGGTTGTGGACGTTGTTATTGTTGTTGGTGGTACCTATGTCAGTTGTGATGGTGTTGGTAAGGTGGTGGTCTTGTAACTGTAATAGCAGTAATACATGTAGTAAATAATTCATCACGTTTTATGGCGTACTGGTTTGAAAAATTAAATTTCACTTTACAGGTGTAATTAAAAAGGGACTTCTCGCATGCATTTGTAGCGATGCTAGTATGTCTTGTAACGATTACCGTGGTAATGTCTCAGTGCGTTCATCGACAAAGTAATTGTGTAAGGTTTGTTTGACAAAGCAAATGATCGCACACACACGATCCACCTCATGTTGTGATTTCTTAGATTGTCACGCTAACTCGGAGAGAACAAGTAATCCATCACCTCTTGTGGTGTACAGGTTGAAAAAACTACATTTCAACTTGGCGGTGTCATTAATATTGTGACTTGTCGAGTACATTTGTAGCGAAGCTGGAATATCAATGATTCAACTATTTAGGAGGTATCTAGGAAAAATAACACATTGGTAGGCACTTGGTATTATAGTAGGCAGAGCGTAGTCTCGAAGCGACGATTCTGATGCGCCCCGTTGTCAACTTGTACAATTTTGGCAGCGTCCACTGTGGCTGTGAAGCAGCGTCCACTGTAGCCAAAGCGGACGAACCAGGATGACAGTGGTGCTAGTGCTGCTTTTTGTTTTCGCCGCATCCTCTTCTCAGCCGCATGCTGGTTTTTTATTTTCATCTGCCTTTTCAATGCCTTTGCGTGTTGCCTGACGCCAAGCAGTGCTGTCTTCGGCCACTGCTTCCCAGCCTTTGGGGCTGATGTCACAGGCCTTCATGTCGCGATTGCAGGCGTTCATGAATCTGAGGGCTGGGCGTGCCAATGGCCTCGCGCCACTGGTCAGTTGTCCATAGAGGATGTCTTTCGGCAAGCGGCCGTCCTCCAACCAGCGCAGGCGTCTCTGCCTCAGCAGTAAATACATGCTGCGGATCCTGGCACGGTCCAATATGTCGCTGTAGGGTATACGGTCCTGCCAGATGATGCCGAGGATACGCGTGAGGCACCGCATGTGGAAGGTATTTAGGCGGCGCTCCTGGCACATGTATGTGGTCCACGATTTGCTGCCATAGAGGAGGGTGCTCAACACACAGGCCTGGTAGATTCTCATCTTGGTGTTCTCAGTGAGCATCTTATTTTCCCATACTCTTTTGGTCAGGTTGGCTATAGTGCAAACGGCTTTTCCGATGCGCCTGTTTATCTCAGTGTCCAGTGTGTAGTCATTGATCTTGACGGAGGGGACTTGGCTGGCATCCCGCGCAATGATGTTCGTCTTCTTCAGGCTGATTGTGGGTTCAAACTCTCTGCAGGCGTGAGCCAAGCGATTGACCAGCCTCTGGAGGGCCTCTTCTGAGTGGGCAGTGAGTGTTGCATCATCCACAAACAACATCTCCCTGACATATACATATGTCACTTTGTTTTGGCACACAGATGTGCCAGGTTGAACAGCTTCCCATCAGATCTGGTGTGCAAGTCGATACCGTCTGAGGAAGAGTCCAAGGCATATGACAGAAGGAGGGAGAAGAAGATCCCAAACAATGTTGGAGCAAGGACACAGCCTTGCTTGACACCGCTGCAGACAGGGAAGGGCTTCGATGACGAACCATCGTACACAACTGTACCCTTCATGTTCTCATGGAAGGAGACCACCATGCTGCGTAGCTTGGGAGGGCAGCCGATCTTCTCAAGTAGACAGAAGAGTCCTTTCCTGCTGACAAGATCGAAGGCCTTGTTTAAATCAATGAACGCCATGTAGAGGGACATTCCCTGTTCTCTGCAATTTGTCTGGAGTTGGCGTACTGAGAAGATTATACCGACGGTGGATCTTTCTGCTCTGAACCCGCACTGGTATTCTGGGTAGACACGTGAGGCAAGTTTCTGAAGTATGACCCGAGCGAAGTCCTTCCCCACAATGCTCCAATGTCAAAATATCGTGGTGCGTGGTTCTTCTCTTTCAGCTTCATGCAGACAGTTTTTATAATTCGTCCTTGGTACATCTGACGACAACTTCAACATAAGTTTGATGTCTTCTGTTATTTTTTGTAAACAAAACAGCTGTATGTACTTGGAAAAATATTCTCAATTTCATTCCTCCTATTTCTCGCTGTGACGTATGTCTACTTTTTATTGATGACATCGATATCGCTTGAAGATCATTGTGTCTGCAACCTAGTAATTGACGACGTTATAACTCAACGAATACAAAACAAAGACTTCGGACTTCGGTCGCACAGACGACGTCATTGCTTAGACTTCGTATTCTTAACATATGACAGTGAAGCACGCAAGTGTCGGTGTTTGCGTGTTATTTCACCATGTTCGCTGTAGCCAGTGTTCCTGCCGCTTTTTTACTAAATATCCAAACCCTCAGTATGCTATGACATTTGAATGTAAAAGCCATTTCACAAAACATATAGTACAGGAAGAGTTGCATTTAGAAATATATATAATTGTATCACGAGACATTTTGCCGCAAAAGACGACATCTTGATGATGAAACATGCATCCAACGACACCATTCTTGTTCCCAGCTGTGAAGTCGGTCTAGTTTTTACTGATGTCATTAGCATCGCTTGACTCTCCCTGTTTCGTAATTGAAGACTTTCAACGTCAACGAATATAAAAACACAAACTTCCGACAATGCTAACGTAGTCGATATTACAGCTGGGGGTTCGTTCTGTGAAAGAATGGCAGAGAATCACGCAATCTTGGAAAGCCCGCGCAAAAACGAACAAGAAGAAAGACATCAATCCTCGATACCATGCGTAATCGCTACAGAGCACTCGCTGTATCCATCGTCCCCTCCAGATATGAGAGCTGACTCTGAAAGTAGACACAGGGAGATGCGTACAACTATTTGAAATGAAATACTGCTGTAGACCACTGCGAATTTCTTATACTGGACACAAAACATACGAATGTTTAAGATAACATGTATCTTCCCTTCCTAGAAACAAGGACCCGTGTTAGCATCGATGAAATGATGAAAGCTCTACTGAATCAACAGACACAACAACATTTGAGAAAACCACCCACACTGGAGGGAAAGAGAAGAAGGGGCCGCCGTATAGAAAACTGTCTCGATAACATACAAGAATGGACACATCGAGAACTACGACCCTGCTACGCACAGCAGAGGACATGCAACGCTGGCGATGACTGTGTGTGAATGAGACACCTACCACCATCCTGTCAAGGGATGAAGGTGAAGTTGATTTGTTCTTGGACTAGGACTCGAAGTAAACCCATATCTAAAAGCTTTGCTGTTTGGCTGCTGCTCGCAGTTGATGCACAACCCTTGTTTCTCGAATAGATGACCAATAACATGATTCATAAATCATCGGTTTAAAGCAGTGCCACAAGGATACTGAATGCTTCGTGTTTGCCACATATTTCTATGCAGATTTCCTCCTGATTTTTAAGTTATTTTTCCGATTTGTTTTCAGGAATTCATGCTGCCTTCATTTTCATGAGTACAGCAAAATGTTATAATAATAACAATATACTGTGTGGTGTCGACAGCAATTGAGGCGATTATGTTGGAGGTGTTAATACACAATGCCATCTCGTCTGAATAGAACATAACATGGAGATATAATAGATAGTTGTAATCATTTGTAGACGACTTAGGTCTGAGTCAGGGTGTCGTACTTAGTAGAGCAGCGATCTATTGAGACTAAGCCTTTCGACTCGGGGATTTGTCCGCTTCTAGACGGATCCATCCTCGACGACGTCGATCGCAGTGTGCGCGCGCCACCGGTCGGCCCGTACGACCGTTTGTCGGGCTTGGGTCTGCATTTTCTTTTTATTTTTCTTTCTGATGATATATTGACCGAGTGGGCACTTGGTCGTTTTCTTTTTATTTTTTTCAAAAAAAATTCCTTCGGATGATATATTGACCGAGTTGGCACTTGGTCGTTTTCTTTTTTATTTTTTTCAACAAATATTCCTTCGGATGATATATTGACCGAGTGGGCACTTGGTCGTTTTCTTTTTTATTTTTTTCAAAAAAAATTCCTTCGGATGATATATTGACCGAGTTGGCACTTGGTCGTTTTCTTTTTATTTTTTTTTAAATTCCTTCGGATGATATATTAACAGAGTTGGCACTTGGTCGTTTTCTTTTTTATTTTTTTCAACAAAAAATCCTTCGGATGATATATTGACCGAGTTGGCACCTGGTCGTTTTCTTTTTAATTTTTTCAACAAAAATCCTTCGGATGATATATTGACCGAGTTGGCACTTGGTCGTTTTCTTTTTATTTTTTTCAAAAAAATCCTTCGGATGATATATTGATCGAGTTGGCACTTGGTCGTTTTCTTTTTTATTTTTTTCAACAAAAATTCCTTCGGATGATATATTGACCGAGTTGGCACTTGGTCGTTTTCTTTTTATTTTTTTCAAAAAATTCCTTCGGATGATATATTAACAGAGTTGGCACTTGGTCGTTTTCTTTATTTTTTTCAAAAAAAATTCCTTCGGATGATATATTGACCGAGTGGACACTTGGTGTTTTTCTTTTTTTCAACAAATATTCCTTCGGATGATATATTGACCGAGTGGGCACTGTCGTTTTCTTATTATTTGATCACTGAGACGTTGTTGCCTATGGTTTAACAGTGGTTTTGGAGGTGTTGAGTGTGGAGGTTTTGGTTGTGGTGGTGGACGTTGTGGTATTACAGTTGCTGTTGGTGGTACCTATGTCAGTGGTGATGGTGTTGGTAAGGATAGTGGTGGTTGTCTTGTAATTGTAATAGCAGTAATAAATGTAGTAAATAATTCATCACGTTTTATGGCGTGGTGGTTTGAAAAACTACATTTCACCTTACCAGTGTAAGTAAAAAGGGACTTTTCGCATGCATTTGTAGCAATCCTAGTATGTCGTGTAACGATTACCCCGATACTGTCTCAGTGCGTTGATCGACCCAAAGCAAATTACAATATGAATCGTACTTAAGTATCCAGGAAGAAATAACCCATTTGAGTATTCTTGTAAAATACGTCTTTAAATGTTTTAAATGCAGGGGTGTGTGGCTTACCGACATTTTTTATAGGTCCAAATCTTCATAGATTGTCCGCCTTGTATTTCAAACGAACAAAGTATATCACTAAACATCATAATTACCCAGACATAATTTGATATTTTGGATCAGCAACACTTCCACTGTTTGATATGGAATATTACAATTATATTAAATTGATTAAACTAACCGGAAATTAATTTGTGTTTGATCAATTGGATACATTATACTACGTAACACTTCTGCTTAAAGTTACATTATATTGGGGTGTGCATGCCAAGCCGTTTACCTTCTATCACAGTATTCAAATAAAGATAGTTAAAAACATTAATTGCCCATCATCCACTAGTGGCCATATTTTTCTTCGTCGCTTCGTAAACCATAGGTCAATAGAATCATCTCACATATTCACTAACCGCCCATTAGTCGCATACCCATCATTGTGTCTTGGAAAGAATTATTAGTAACATTGGATTATTTCGTGTGTAATGCAATAGTTTGCTCTGTTTTCTCAATTTATATCAGTTAATGTCCGCCCAAAGTCAAAATGTATTGACTTAGGGCCTACGTGTTTTTTTCATGCAGCTCACTGTAGCCTGTTTTCATCGCACATTCATTGTACGTCTAACGACACCCTGAGGATGGGTTTTGTGTTCTCTGTTCTATGGTAAAAACAGTTATACGTACTTGGAAAAAAGATCAATCTTGTACCGCCATTTTCTCGCCGTGGTGGTCTACTTTTTATTGATGACATCTATTTTGCTTTAAGTTCCTTGTGTTTGAAGCCTCGTAAATGACGTCAATGTTCAACGAATAGAAAACAAAGACTTCGGTCGGCGATGGCACTGACGACATCGTAGCTTAGTCAGCGCTAAAAAGCGTGCACTGTTCAGAATGTGTCGAGAAAAACATAAATCATTTTTTACTTTCGTAGATTGGCACATTACCTCGGAGAGAACAAGTAATTCATCAGGTTTTGTGGTGTGCTGAGGTGAAAAACTACTTTTTAACTTAACGGTGTAATTAAAAAATGGACTTGTCGCATACATTCGTAGCGATGCTAGTATGTTTTGATGCGATTACGTCGGTACTGTCCAAATGCACATTGAAGCATGCCAACAGGGAAAGTCTGCTATAAAGAGCGTGCATTGTTCGCCAACGTTTTCGTGGATGGATGCCTTTTTGGAGTTTTTTATGTTTTAATTTATTTCGATATTTCGCACTTTACAGTTATGTATGTTTTAATGCATGAAACTCTCCCTTATTTCCCCTCAAGAAACGATGTAATGTAATCGTTTTCTCAAATATTTATCAATCCTGATTGACAGTAAGCCTCCGTCTAACATTGAACGAATTGTCTGGCTTTGTTGACTTGTCTATTTTGTCCTGTCATCTATATCAGGTTAATCGATCCGTCGTATCGTGCAGGAACGGATAACTAACAACAGTGGAATCGTTTGTCTTGTTTTAAAGTCCAATAATCTCGTTGAGTGCCTGTAATTTCATCAAATTCGCTTTAGCCACTGTTTATCCCGCTTCTTTTTATTAAATCCTTCAAACCCTTAATATGCTATGACATTCGAATTTCAAACTATTTCGCAAAAAACCTTGGTAATGAGATATGTGTTCTCTGAAATGTTAAGAAAAACAGTTAGGTACATAAAAAAGATACTAAGCATCATACAACATCTTGGTGTGCGTGCGTGCGTGCGTGCGTGCGTGCGTGCGTGCGTGCGAGTGGTTTAGTTATGAGCGAAATTCTATCATTACATATTACCCTAAATTTCGATCGATGTTGTTTTGTCGACAACAAGAAAGTGGTATTACTATGAATACCAAAAAAGCTTTGCCTCCGTCTTGAATAAAATTCGCTTGCACAGTTGTCGCGCTTTTTATCAGAATGGATAAAAACGCTAGACTTGACTTGCGCAATAGTGGCATGGGACTTGACTGCTTCGTATTAGACAACGACTGGATACTTGACTTGAATTTGCATCCTATGCTATGAATCTAATCAAACATCAAAAAAACATCAGCCTCACTAGTCACCCAAGCAAGATTGTGCCACGAGACTTCTTAAATAGACTGAAGGAAAATCAGAAGAAATACTGGCTGAAGAAAAAGCAATATTTATGGCCGGCAAAAGCACCACTGAGCAGATCTTCAATGTAAGACTGATAACATAAAAAACATCTGCTTATCCAAAGAGACATGATCCACAATTTCACTGACTTGACGAACGCGTTTTACCGTATCTGGCACGATGGCTTATGTCAAGAAACTAAAATTTCGACAAAGATTTCATATAAGTGATACAGGCACTGAACGCCAACTCAAACAGTACTGTACTTCTCAACTTGGATACATTTTCAGGAAAACTGTACGCCTCGTCAGGGGAGCCCACTCGTGTCTGTTCTCTTCGGCATATTCGTCCAGAATATCATGCAGGAGACCCTCCAATTCCACACCTCCAAATATATTGGTGAAAGGCCAATTTGTAATCTTCGTTTTGTGGAGGATATTAACTTAATGGGAGGCAGCGAGAATGAACTTCAGGACCTCTCTACCAGAGTGGAAGAATAGGAAAGAGCTAATTGGATGGAAATTAGCTCAGAGGAATGCAAAGTACTTGACAACGGTTCCAACCAGAACACACTTATTAACATCATGGTGAACCTTTAGGAAGTAGACAGTTTCAAATGTATTGGGCCTAACTTAAGCAAAGATGGCATCGCAACAAAGGAAATCAGAATAATTATAACAGTGGCTATGTCTTGTATGCCAAGAGTTAATATCATCAGGAAGAACATAGACATCGACTTCCATACCAAGCTTAATCTCTACAGAGCACTGGCTGTACCAAACCTCCTCTACAGATGCAACAAAAGCAACAGGGAGATACGTATACGTATTTGAAACGAAATGATTCAGGAGACTCCTCCGCTATTCGTATTTTGGACACAAAACAAACGAAAATGCGAGACAACGGGTGGACCCCTCGCTGGAAAGTAAGAAACTTTGGTGGCAACGATGAAACGACGAAAGTTCTCGTTGTTTCGCCACATCTCCCGACACAACACCATTTCAAAAAAACATCCTTCAGGTCACCCTGGAGGGCAAGAGAAGACGGGGCCGCTAGAGAAAAAACTTACTAACAAAATTTACACATCGAGACCTATCACTACACTAGTTATGTGAGTTTATTGAACGTAAGTTGTGATGAATATTTTGACCCACAATTTGAGTAAAAAATTAAAACGAACTACCGGACGATAAAAGGCATGCCGCCAAATAATCGAAAATTCGATACCCATTTGGGTTCGCAGACGTCCGTCATACATGTACATCGTCATAATGACAGCGTCACACTCCAGTGGCTTCTTTCGGTATTGACATGTTTGAAGGCTCGCCGAAGTCGAAAGTCTGACATTTCTTTTCGCAACGTTCTCTTGTGGAACTAATCAATTGTTATATCCTGGTCGCAGTCGTTGTGGTTCGTATCTATTTTATTCTTCACATTACCGTAATAATGTTCTCTTCGTTATCGCCGAGTGAGAAACATTACAGACACTTGAGGCAACCGAACGCTGATGCACAATACCTATGATAACTTGAACGTTATTGTAATTAAGAAACGGAATGGCCTAATCGTGGCGTTACTGTTTACATAGTCTCCATGTGATGTCATTAATCGGCGGTATGTTGCGTTATGTTCCGATTGAATGTAATGACTAGATATAAAACAGATGAGTAACCTTTGCCACAGGATGTAGTCTTAGTGTGAGAGGTGCTAGGGCTGGCATTCGACCGTGTGCAACGGTTGCGGCAGCTACGTTATGTGCAAGTACGGACCCTGGTACAGATGCAACTATGACTGCAGACGCCATCGCTGTGTCAGCTCGTGCAACAACTGCTGTGGTACGCGATAAACATACACCAAAAAGTTAACTTTAAGGTACTGTGTTAGTCGTCATTACTTACTTATGCCCGTCGTCCCTCTTGGGGCATAGGCCGTCGACAACAGATCGCCAGAGTCCCCTGTCCTGGGCCATCCTCTCTAACTGGTTCCAGGTGTAGCCCATCTTCCTGGTGTCTGCCTGGAGGTCCCGTCGCCACGTGTTTATTGGTCGTCCTCTTCTCCGTTTGCCTTGAGGATTCCATGTCAGCGCTTGCCTGGTGGTGCTTGTTACTGGTTTTCGGAGCGAGTGGCCAATCCAGGCCCATCTTCTTCTTCTGATTTCCTCTTCGACAGGTCGTTGTTGTGTCTTTTCCCACAATTCACTGTTGCTGATGGTGTCTGGCCAGTGGATCTGGAGGATTCTTCTCAGGCAGTTGTTGACAAAGGTCTGCACTTTGTTGATGGTGGTGTTGGTTATCCTCCATGTCTCTGCTCCATACAACAAGACCATCTTCACGTTGGAGTTGAACAACCGGATCTTTGTGCGTGATGACAGTACCCTGGAGCTCCAGATGTTCTTCAGTTGCAGGAATGCCACTCTTGCCTTGAGGTTATCATTTCCATCACATAAGCAGTTCTCGTCCTAAATATGATGAAAACAGATTAGTTGATACAACCACGTATATTTTTGTGGTATTCATTCAACGTTATTCCGAGTACAATTATTTGTATCCTGTTGTACGTCGCCGTCTTCTGATGTTATCAGTACCATCACATGGGCATTCGTCGCCATAATTATGATGGAAATACATGCATATGAAAATTATGTTTCTGAGAAAAGGGGTGTGTACATGAAAGTAATCCAACGATTTGCGAATTGATATTTTGCCACGTGGCAGGTACATTCTTCAAAGCGATGTCACACATACGATTGTAGTTTCAACCGTTATCACAAATATTATATCTATTTTTATCCTAATATTATTTTACGGGCAATAGTATCATTAATTAATCACTTAATTGCCCGTTTTGAAGTGGCGATCACTGGTCCCTGTTTCCATGCGAAGACAACTGGAAAAAGCGAGCCAGTAAGGATAGATCTCCTAACACACGTCAACATGTTCGTTTGTTCGATCCAGCACGACTATGTGAAGATTCCGCCATAATAAAGCTCCTGCTCTGATGAATCAAAGTTCTGTCTGTGTTTGTATGTTAAATACGGCACCGGCAATCCTCAGGAAAAGCTGCCCACGCGTTTTGTTGAGGTAGTCCACATTTCTTACATATACACGTTACAAGTTTGGCGTGTAGACCTTCCCAGTTGTCCAGACCTGGGGCCAAGTACATTGTCATGAGTAAAGTACGAGTACGAGTACAAGTACATTTGCACGAGTGCATTCCTCTGAGAACGGGTACGAGAACATTTTCACGAGTACATCTTGTATGATATTATAATAACTCTGTATAGTAACAATAACGTATTTTAAAACTAAACTTGTGAATTAATTTGTATAATTCATGAAGAGTTGACTATGCAACAGCAGTTAATCAGACTTTTTCATGCAGAAAAAGTGTTCCACGGAACGAATTTGTGAAAATACGTTAATATCACGTAAAAATGAAATCACTACTAAATGTAACAATGATAATTATTGCAAATCAGTGCCTATTACATTACAATTAATATCATGGTTGTTGCAATATAATTGACATAATAAAAGTGTTTTTAATGACCTGTATTAGAAAACATATAAAACTCAGCTAAGATGCATGCAAGAACATAAAAAACGTTTATTAGATTCATATGCAGGTAATACAATTTGCTACCATACTTTTTGAAATTATGGTTGTAGTTGTTAATGATTTTATAAAATAAGAAATAAAATAATTTTCACAATATCATATAAAAAGTACTCAGATGTACTCGTAAAATCTGAGTACATTGAACACGAGTATGAGTACGAGTACATGACCACAATTTGTATGAGTACGAGTATTGCAAAATTGTACTCGACTACACAATTACATGAGTACCATGTACTTCGGCCCTAGGTCTGCAATTGTCATAAAAAATTTTGTTCGTTCTAAGTTTACCTCTGCTTGAGCTTCCACATAATTTACTATTATCAGTAATGGTAGTACTAATACATTTTCCTTACAAGTAGTACTACTATTATTATCAACTTACCACTTCCATCACTACCAACACCACCACCACCATTACAAACGCAGTCATCGTCACCACTACTGTCTCAAGCACCGCCACCAATAACTCTATCAGCAATACAACTTAACAACACAACCACAGTTAAAACATGCAACAATGTTTAGTGGTGACAACGCAAGTACACCTTGCAGTATCAGTTATCAAGCATAGTTACGAAACTTAATTAAAATTAAGCGAACCACTGTCTACAATTAAGCTTGTGTACATCCGACAACATCTGATACTTCTAATTATGTTCACTGTGATGAGGTGCTCGTTTAATGTTATACACGTTTTCGTCTGGAGAAGCGTTGTAAACCTTATTTCAAACATATGCCCGCTATCCGGTACGATATAATTTGCAGTGTAATACATAAAGTATAACATATGACTGCGTTGAAAAGTTCTCCTCATTTGACAAACCTTAAAGAGACATTGTTAGACGTCGTTCGCAAGCGCTGGTGTAGCATCACGTTCCTCATCCAAGACAGTTTCCTTGGAGTCCTCAAGATGCACCGTCAGTCGGTCGGCTTGGGGCGTGATAACAGCAAACACCCAACCAAGGATTGCCGCAATCCCTCGTGTCATGTTCAGTATCCACCATATGCGCATGGTAAAATCTCTCTCCTGCAATCAAGCTACTTTGTTAAATCCTTTCTATGCTAACTTATTCGGTTATACTTAATTCGGGTTTCCTTGGCAGCACCAGAACAGAATTTGCGTTCCTCTGGTTAGGACGCCTAAAGGTCCATAGCCAGAAATTTCCTGTCTTAGGAATTAATGGTACTGTGATCAAACGTGGCTCATCACGACAAACAATACTGATAAAACTATATTGCCAAATATTGCAGAATGGCTAGCTACACGAAATTGTTGGACTCTCGATAAGCCGATGGGTTCCTTGTTCCCCTGTCATCTGTGTGTTTTGCTTGGATGGCAATCTTGTTAAACACCAGTGAACATCGCGGTATCCAATCCTTAAGACTTCTCAAAGTTTCATCCCCTGGCAGACCTGTTCCTTTACACTTCACCCCCTGGCAGACCTATTCCTTTACACTTCACCCCCTGGCAGAACTGTTCCTTTACACTTAACCCCCTGGCAGACCTGTTCCTTTACACTTCACCCCCTGGCAGACCTGTTCCTTTACACTTCACCCCCTGGCAGACCTGTTCTTTCCAACGCCATTTCGGAAGCATTCGGCCGGCATTTGTAGAATGCGTTGTGGCGTGTAGTGGTTATTACATCACTGAAATATATTCTGCAAGAGTTCCAACTGTTTTACATTACTCCTACGTGATTTTTATTTTGCCAGGAAATTCCCTCGTCAGTACGAGGCTTGACCTGTATAGAGACGGTGGGTAGATACGTGTTAATTTACTGTTATCTGCGCCTAATGTGTCGCAGAAACTGACAGCACGACTACATTATACACAATCCACTTTATAACACAACGAGTGTGTAACTTTATCACTGATACCTAGTGCTATGATGGTTCTGGGTCTGGAAGGGTGTAGCACCAAAAACTGCGGTGCATATTGTGACCAGATGCTTTGGTTCCAAACTCGGAACCATGACAGTACTAATAAATAACACACCTTCAAAGTTGGCCATAAATTCCAATTCTTCGAGGAGAGACTGATGCGATCGTCTGTCTTCGCTACAGCTACGTGGATCAGGACCCCGATAAAGTAGCAGACGGTTGAGAGTGCACCAGTCTGACATGTCAACCCCAGTGAAATGCATTCTCTGCTTAGACTATGAATATCGTAGCTGAAAATAGCAAATAGAAATTGCAATAAGTTCATTATGAAACATATCCGATGAATATGAAATATGAAGTCAATATGATTGTTGTTGGTTATTTGGGAGTGCAGAGAACATTGAATTCTCAATCGATAGGAGCGGGATTCGAATCCTCTTCTGATGTTGATATATAGGAATAAACAGGTATGTCATTGTTAAAGGGTCCATAAGCGATTAAATGATTGGGTGCCACGTTGTATAAGAAACATATCATTAACATACGTTAGTAAATAAAGTGTAATTGACTTGTTAAATACAACGTATAACACCTAAACTCTTTAGGTACACATATGAAGGTTGTTTGCAATGTTTTCCCGTTATAGTATGTTATTGTGTTCTTCCTCGTTGTTCCCTTTATAAAGGGGTGAATCTAGTTCATGCACTGCTGCACTGCTTCGGCATCCTTTCCTTTCTCCTTATCGGCAGCCTTCTCCCTCGCCTTGTCATCCTTCTCCCTCGCCTTGTCATCCTTCTCCGCCTTTTTTGCATCCCTTATGACAAAATATTCCCAACTTATCTGTGTTCTGTTTCCTGCGGCCTGGTTGTTTCGCCGCCTCTGCATTATTTGGTAGTCGGTCCGACTCCATCCGCACCCAATGACCTATACCATAGTATCAAAGATAAAATAGAAGATCTTCGTTTGTCATTGTAAAAGAAATAAATCGACATACCGGTCAAATGCAGCGACAGTGCACAAAGCAAACATTAGATAGTAGAACGACTCGACTGGTTTTGCTAACTTCCCGTACTGCTGTAGAACGACATGGTAGCCCTGCGAAACGAAGAAGTGTACTGAAATGATGTCCCAGAGTGCAACGCCAGCAAACAAGCCTTGACAGAACAACGTGAAGACCATGAAGGAGCGATGTGTGCTGAGACCGAAGGAGATCGTCGTCTGTCGGGGAGACGGAAGCAGACTCGCAGGCTCACAGTCCCCCGCCGCCAGCAGCAGTCGACGTATTTCTACCTTATTCTTCTTAGCGGCGCTAAAACCTCCTAAGAACAGGACGTCAAGAGCACGCGAAACAATAACCACATGCACAGAGCAGATTATGCATCGGGTAGGGGGGTTTCGCAGCTGTTTTGCTAAGTGTCATACATCGATGGATTTTTTTTTAACTCGTTTATTATCAATGCAATAAAATTTTTCATATGACGGGGAGGTTTCGTGTGACAGTTGAGATCATGTGTTTGTAGGTAGCAGGACATTGATAATACTACTCATGTTCAAGAAGTCATGTTTCATATATATATATATATATATATATATATATATATATATATATATATATATATATATATATATATATATATATATATATATATATATATATATATATATATATCAGCTAGCTTATGTCAGTTATTAAATATTAGCTTACCATACTATAATTCCGTGCAACTTTCCATACAATTAACTAGAAAGACCACAATTAAGATTGGAAGACTGCGTTAAGAGGTATACGAGACAGGCAAGATGGGGATAAAAAAGATTGTCGATTGGAACAGTGGAACTGACAACAACCAAAGCAGTGTTGAAGTACAAGAACTAGTCGGCCTCATCCTTTTTAAAGGCAACTACGATGAAGAACAATAAACTGGGTACCTGCATGCTCCATGAAGAGTTTGTCGGTGGGTTTGCTCTTCGTGTACTGTGCTGCCATTGGAACGCCATCAACTGAGCCTCCAGGGACATTTGCCAGCACTACGTCTTCTTGTAATTCGGATAATTCAGCGTCCAAACCAATCGGTCCGTTGTAATCAGATCTACCATTCATAAACATATGTATCAGGTACATCCACAAAATTAAATGGCAAGACAAAATCACCACAGAAAAGCTAATTAAGAGGACGTATCAACACAACTTCAGGAAAGAGATCAACAAAAGCAAAATGGACTTGGATAGGACAGATCCTCTGGAACCAAAGTCACGAGTCAAGCCATAGAATAGGACAAGAAAACCGGGAAGACTAAAAATAGTTGGAAGAAATCAGTCGCTGAAGACATAAAAAAACTATGGTACCACCTGCAAAGATATGAAGAAATCAGCCAAAACAGAGTGCGTTGGGGAAATTTCTCGGTCCTATGCTCTAGTTTGAATGACGAGGATTCAGTAATTATTACCGATGGCAGCAGTAATCACCACCTTCCCATATCAACAGCCATACATTCATAAGATGGCCAAAATAAAACAATACATAAGTGTCTGTAAATGGACGAAATGTATACTCGACTAAATGGTACAGAGTACGTAAGATACAGTTCTAACGATATGTGGTATTGTATTAGTTTGTAAATGTATACCTAAAATACAATTATATTTAATTATATTTGCTTTTGATTACATATGTATATATGTTTGGTTACCAATTTATGTGATAAGTGTGTATGTAATAGTACGTGTTCATATTTAAATCGTTCGAAATATGTATACATGTATATGCTGATTAATTGTTAGATGTTGTGGTGATCACGTGACCTTTTTTATCACGCTCCAAAGACTAATTTAATGTCTTAATGGGAGTCTGCCAGATTTAACCATGAATTTTGTATTATATTTTCATATACGAGATGATAGGTCAAATAAGTACGCCTGAGTCAATATTAATCTATAGTATGAAAGATGTACGTATCACTTGCGTTTTAAATTTCGGATCGTTTGCCTTCTTCTTCTTTTTTGCTGTCTTAGTTTTGCTTGTCACACTCTGTCGTGTTTTTCTTACTGGTTTCTTACGCCGTAACTACAACAAAGAAATATAAGTTTAAATAAATAAATTATACAAACTGACAAATGCTGTGTGTTGAATGGATGCAAGGAGATTGTGTGGCAGACGCAGTTATAGTATTGGTGGAAGTTTTATTTTTAAATACGCCATTTAGGCATCGCAAATATCCCATATGATGTGCATTTGTTATTTATGCATATACTACCAAAACAGACGAGCTTAGGTAGTGTTAGGCTGCAGCAGCTGTAGCTGAGTAGGTATGGTGTTTGGCTAACCTTTTGGTCGCGGGTTCGAACCCCGTGACGTAAGAGGAACGTTCTAAGGAATAATAACAAATGCAACGCTGGCTTAAAGTAGGGTTAAATGTGTAGCGCATAGCCTTATTTGCATTAACCGTCAGCAGAAATATCTACGCACACCACCGTCTGCATTGTCGCTGCTACTGAACGTAAGTTTTCGCCGAGGCCCGTTCGGTAGTACTTCTTTGTCTTTGACGGCACTCGATTTCCGTGGCAGACTTCTGGTGGAAAACGTTTCAGATACAGGTTCATTTTGTTTACGCTTCTTCCGTTGAGGCGTCGCATCGGGCTGGTTGCCGCGCCGGTCGCTGCGCCGCCCTTTCGTCGATCTGTCTGACTTTAACAGAGTCAAACAGACGCCAGGCCGTAAGCCAAGCCCGTCGACAACTCCAGCGGCAGCGGCAGCGCTTGCTTGATCTTCTACGACTTCGTTGGCGATCGATATCCGGGACAGACTTTCCTGAGACAACGGTTTAGACACCGGTTCTTTTGTCTTATGCTTACTGCGTTCAGACGAATCGCGCCGGTGAGTTCCGTTCGCGTCTTCCCTAGTGCGGCGTCCGCGGCGGTCGCTGCGTCGATCTTTTTTGTCAGAGTGCGTCAAGCAGACGCCAAACCCACGGTTGTTTTTGTCCGTCCGTTCTTCGGCAAGTTCAACAGCGCGTTCTTTTTTCTTCACGCCTCTTCTGCTAGTAGAATAGTCATCTTCATCCCTGCTTTCTAGCAGTGGAGATAATTGGGGCGAGTTTCCTCCTGATTCAAACGTTTCGACCATTCCAATGGCAATTAATGTTCTTTGACTTTATCGCTGATTTTGTAGGGGAAATATCGTTGGATTTAAATCTCTATGTAAGGAGAGTCTTCATCAGTGCTGCCACGTAGCGGACGTATTAACACTAACCACCAGTGGATCCACTCACCATGTCAAATGATTTTGTTTACTCGACAATTGGTCAACACAAGAAATGTCCAGCAAGTGATCACGATTTATTATGCAAATGTAATAATTACTTCCGACAGGATCCTCCCGTTGAACTAATTAAATATAGGGCTCATCCTACAGTCATGTCAAGTTACAATTTTCTTGGGGGCACTAGTATGTTCAAAATGCAATTTTCTTGGCCTCGGGGGCACTGGTATGTTCAAAATTTTACCCAAGGGCCAAGACAATGTCAATGGGCACGTGGGTTCTCTTCTATCCAGCACTTTGTGGAAAGCATGGAACACGTACATCATAACCGGTGAATTAATAGCTTCTGGTGTTTTTACTCATATTCCAAGTAGAAAAAAATATGAAGCTAATTTATATGCAAATTGTCTTGCGAACTGGATATGTAAATAGCTATTGTTGCGACTATATCCTGCATTCGCATGTTTGTAAGGTTTCACTTCCGCATAACATAGTCTCACATATCTGAACTGTAACATGAGTTGGTGTCACGCCAAGTCTAATATATGTGCCAAATGTTATAAAATCTGATGGGGGAACATTCCTGTTTGATTTTATATTATTTATATTATTTATATAGGCTAACCTTCAGTTCAGAGGGTATGTACGGGGACGTTATCATCATACATCCAATTCATTTAATGTTGTATCAATTCCAAATTCACAATTTACCGACATGCTGCGCAGTGAAAGATTGTAACAGTAGCACTCTGGACATTTCTTACATAAAACACAAAATATGGGCATTGCCACCAGTAGGCCTTTCTGTCATTTGCCCCCCCCCCCCGTCATTCTGCATGATTCCCCCATCATACCTTAGCTTCGCATTTACTAAGCGAAAATAATTTTTTTTCAGTTCTTGCGTACCGAATTCCCACTGGTCAGACTTACAAACTAGTGTGCAAGAAGCCACCCTCATAATGCCACCCATCTCGACACCCAGGGGGATACTGCCATACCAAAGCGGTGGGGGTGTGCCACCAGAGCCCCATGGAGCACATGGAGAGAAAGAGAGAGAGAGAGAGAGAGAGAGAGAGAGAGAGAGAGAGAAATAATCAAGAAATTTAGGGTCACCATGAGAGAATTAATGAACAATTCATTTAATATCTATAAGTGTAAGGTAAGCCCGGGCGGAACGTTTTTATTGGAAAATAATTTCCTCTTCGACAAAAAAAAAGAGAATTATCAGATTTAATTGGGACACAAAGAGAGAAAGTTTTTTCTATGGACAGAGAGAGAAAAATGGCCAAAAACAGGGGCATTTGCGGGGCACATACATGTATACCTCAGTATAGGGAGTAACCCCTCCCCTCGGGTCTCGACACTGATCAGAATCACGGATTTGGGGACACAAAACAATAATACTGTGTAAGCCTCGAAGATAATATAGAATGAAGTTATTGGCATCATCAGGAAGCATATCTACTAAAAATATCATGTCCGAAATACGAACGATTGATAGTCCATCGGCGCTGACGAAGCTTGTAATATATCAAGCAAAGATGTCAAATGCAAGCGTCTGAATAAGACCACTGCTTGTGCCGACGAACTGACACAAATGATTCGTGTCCCGCGGGAGGAAGATCCACAACAAGAACAAGGTTGTCCTTTCGTCTAGAGCTGCCATCTGGGATCGGATTGAGGAAAACAAGGTATGTGCGCATGCGTGGGAAGCGGTAGTAAATTCTGAAGTAGCGCAGATTTTTTTCTGAAATTCACAGTTTATAGCCTATTCTTGCATGGTTTATTTTGTATAACATGTAGATACAATTCACCTGATTGAACTACGACAGACTTGTAACGAAATAATAAGTACAAGCGGAGGTTTCCACTGAGAAACATATAAGTGGTACCGAGAAAACATAGTTGAACAGGATTACATTAAATACAGAAGAACATCAAACAGAGTAAAGACAGAGGTGAAGAAAGCAGTTCGTGATTTCGAAAGACAGATAGCCAATTAAGCTAAAGCCAACCCCTAGGCGCTTTACAAATATGCCAGTTCAAAGATGAAGACTCGTTCAACGGTGGCTGACCTCGAACGTCCAGATGGGACCATGACAGAAACCGACGTTGACAAAGCTGAGATATTGAACTCCTACTTCACGAGTGTCTTCACTCAAGAAAGTCTTGAAAATATCCCGATATTTGAGAGAACAGTACACAACGCAGAAGAACTGACTGACTTCATGATCACAGACGAGAAAGTAGAGAAGATATTGAAGACATTGAAGACCACACAACCGCCAGAACCTGATGGTCTCCATCCTCGTCCTCTGGTTGAAATGGCGAATGAACTGGTTGAAACTTTCCGAGAACTAATGGCAAAATCTCTCGATGAAGGAGCCTTACCACAATGCTGGAAAGAAGGAAATATTACACCAGTATTTAAGAAGGGCAAGAAACACATAACAGGGAACTACAGTCCAGTGAGTCTTACCTCCGTAGCCTGTAAAATGATGGAGCAATTGGTAAGAAATGAAGTGATGGAACACATGTTGACCAATAACCTACTGTAAAGTTTTCAACATGGCTTTGTCCATGGTCGCTCATGCACCACTCAGTTCCTTGTAGTTCTTGATAAGTGGACCGAAGCTATTGAACAGGGACAGAGGATTGACGCAATACTGTACAACGAAGAGCAACAAAGCTAATTCCAGACCTGAAGTGCCAGGAGTATTGTAACAGATTGAAGGCGTTGAAGCTACCAAGCCTGTACTACAGTAGGGCAAGAGGAGACATGATCAAAGTCTACAAAATGCCACTTCAGATGGACCACAACACAGTGACGGGGGACACAGCCTGAAGCTCAAGAATGAATGTGTGGCAGCTAGACAACGGAGGAGCTACTTTAGACACAGACTAGTGAACAGGTGGAACTCTCTCACAGAGGATGTCGTTTCAGCACACACACTAAATGCATTCAAAGCTAAACTAGACAAATTGTGGTGCGCTTACACTTGTGAGCAAAGTGACAACTTCCCACCCATGTGCACAAACTACAGTAAAGACCAGCTAAAAGGCTATTAGCCTAAAAGAGCTGAAGAGGATGTATGTATATGTATGTATAAGAACAAGGTTGTCCTTTCGTCCAGTGCTGCCATCTGGGATTGGATTGAGGAAAACGATATGGTGTGATTGTCGTCGAAGTTCCACACCTGCTAGGTGTGGGTAATTCACGTATTGTATGGGACAATGAATACTCTATTAAAAATAATAGATTCACGTGAATTAAAACAGCCGAATACCTGTCAAGGTACATGACGCTAGTATGTGTTGATAGTCGCGGGTTAGTGACATAGGGGTCGCCACCAGTCAACCCAAGCTGTGTTTTTCTTCTGAGTTTTCTGTTAATGTGACGAATCCTAGGCGCAGTGACATTCAGCTTACTCTCCATTCTGCCCGATCGTCTGTTTTTTTCTCTTGGTTTCTTCATACGTCATTCTTCTCATCCGTCTGGTCAGTAAACCTATTATTTTACTTCTTTTTGGTCTTTATTTAATGAATTCTTTATTGACAATAACCGTAAATATAAAATTACTGCCTTTCTGTGATGAAAATTGTATGTGGAGCATGTGTCTTCTGCTTCTTGACGCCATGGTGCAGAGGGCATGTCAAGAAATACTCATATGAAACGATTAGTACGTGTCATTTTTACATCTTAAGTTACTAGTTCTGACACAGATCTTTGTCATAAGTGTAGAATCGACCCTTATGTTTTAAAGGTTCACGGTCGTCGCCTCTACGCATAATACCTACTGTGGCGGAAGAAAATGCCTACATGTTTCCTGATAGCCAAGTACGTCGTGTAGGCTAAATGCAGTGTTCGTTACCTGGGCCCGTATTCTCGAAAGACTTATGAATTTCTAACTCACGTTTTTCGTAAACATGGCGGGAAAAGTATCAGGGGGTGTTCACTCTTGGAATATCTGGATAAATACTATACTATAGATACTATTGAAGTATTACATAATCCATGTTAAATCTCAGCCAACACTGGCTGGCTTGCGTTATAATCTTAAATCTGCCATGCTATTTTGGTATTGTACATTCCATGAGCGACCGCCCGACGGCAGCTTTGCCGCCATTTTTACGGAAAACTTGAGTTACGAATTCGTTAGCCTTTCGAGAATCCGGGCCCAGAGCTCGGACCCAGTGGGTGACTCAAGTCTTCAATCGCGACGCGAGTCGCACTTTTTGACTTGACACTCTGGCATTTCGGACGTACATGGGCTTCTCAGCCAAACACCTGAAACTTGATAATTCAGACCGAGACTTGCGAGACTTGAGCAATGACTTCATGCAACTTTCGATCGATGCCTTTTTGCCGACAGAAAAAGTAGTATGATTATGAGTGACACTGACACCACGTCCGTCCACAGGGCTAAGAAAGGAAGGGGGGATTCGGTAAATGTTAGATTGTTGTATTTTTAGATCTATTCTGTGTAATTTCCTTAAATTAATAGACACGGAACCCGCACACAATAAGCTAAAAAAAGTCACAGGATGATTTATCTCTGAAGCGCGTTATCACATGGTGTATGGGGTACAAAAAGTTTTCTGACATTACCACAGTATCTACGCAATAGCGTGATCGCGTTGCCGCATAACGACTACCTTACACAAGCTCTACACGAAAGTGATATCTTACAGATACAATACGTACGAGTATGCTCATAATGACCGTTAGTTGTGAATAAATAGCTAAGCATAATTATTATATTTTAATTATGGTGGTCAACTTCTGTCTCATGAGACTATGCTTTTCTTAGCTGCTTCATCATCATGTCAGTAAGTTGCCCGCCTGATGGCTCGCACGCTTTATCTTCTGGTTTTATGTCAATGGCAGTTCCGCTACTGAGACTGTTTGCAAGTGTACATGGTTGATATCACAGTCTTTCAGCTTTCTTGATTACATCATTGTATATCAACTTAGATCGGCTAACCTCTCCACAGAGAATTATCTTCGGGAGGCGGTCACTAGAAATACGCGGTACGTACCCCAAGCCATCGGCCATGCTGAATTGTAGCGTTGGAGAATCTCAAGGTTGGTTACTTTTTCCTGCCATTTCACATCAAGGACCATACGTAGGCCACGTAGGCCACGTAGACAGACGTTCTTTAATGAAGTAACGACTTACTCAGTGGTTCAGCTGAATTCTGGGACTACTAGTTCGTGTTCTGCTCGCTAGTTGGAATACCAAGCTGGCCGTTCCATACGTGGCTGGGTCGCCATCCCCTCTCGTCTAGATTTATAATTGGAGTCATCTTTATGGTCCATGTGACCTCTTTAATCCATCTCGTGTTTATGTTGCTTTCTCTGTCTATCTTCTTTGTTCCCTCCCAGTCAATGGTGTAATTGTTTCTGTTCGTATTTTCAGCTCCGTGTCGTCTCCTAGTTGCTTCTTGATAATATCCAGTGTATCGTTGATAAGGATGTTGGTGAAGAGACACATTGTATTGTGTGATATCAACATATCACCTTGTTATATCATGATTGAAGCCATTTCATTTGCTAAGTGTATACAGTTCTTTATGTGGCGTGATGCCTTACCCACGGTGGGTCCAAGAAGGTATGCCTGTGATTTATTGACTCTGTGTAATCCACAATAGGTATGAGAGGTTGTCTGGTTTATGAATTTTCGGAGTGCAGCACATCCACATTCTCAGCAGTCGGGTATATTCCGCTGTATGTGGGGCTGTATATTACGTGTTCTAGTGGAAGTGTATCCTTATCATAAGTTTCAATATGCGTGTTTAGTAGAACTCGCGATATTGACTAGAAACTTCACTATAAATACAACATAGACATGATTAAAGGTTAACACATTTTATTAACAAAAGTAAGCAAGTTTTCTCTTTGAAGCACTGTTATAGTCACCATGGCAACGTATTGTCCATTGTTTTTGGTTGTTCCGCAATTTAACATTGCGGATTTAATCGTCCGTGTCTTGCTTTCTTGGCAAATTCCTTCAATGTTCGTTTCACGAACGTTTTGGTGACTCGGCTTCCTCCGCAAATCGAACAAAACAGAGAACACAGACATAGAACAGACACGTAAGACGAACAGACAAGCAACATTTCGTCCCGTCCACCACAATCACCACAATCTGGATAGACAACAGGCCCGCAATTGGCCCCACGCCCGTACACCCGTACAGGTCGCAGGGCCGATCGCCTGTATCTCACCGGAGATTACCACGGTCCCCCGGGGCAACCTCCTCGTCAAAACATTATAATACAGAGTTACCTTTGAATAGGTTTTACTGTATACACAAAATCGAACCTTAGTACCAACGCGTCGTGGTAGGGCTCGTACGAAGATTGAGACGCACAACCACAGCGGAGACGGAGGAAGCGCCGGCTTGTGTCGGAGGCGACGATAGCGCGACTTGTGTTACGGCAGTAACGACGGGTCGAGACTGAGCGATCTTGACGTGTCGGCAGACGGAAACGGCGGCATCGAAGTTACCGATTACGACGACAGCGACTTTCTCAGTTTCTCATTTCGGCGGCAGCGATTTGACCAATTAAGGCGGCAGCGACTTTACCGGTTTCGGCGGTAGCGATTTTCCCGGTTTTGGCGGTAGCGATTTTCGCGGTTTCGGCGCTAACGATTTTCGCGGTTTCGGCGGTAGCGATTTTCCCGATTTCGGCGGTAGCGATTTTCTCGATTTCGGCGGTAGCGATTTTCCTGGTTTCGGCGGTAGCGATTTTTCTGGTTACGACATACCTGAAGACAAACGAGTCAGCTATAGCGACAGCGACAGTTACGGGTACCGGAAAGCGATAACTGCAATGAACGAATCAAATAGAGCAGCGACCGTTAGAACCGAAGACATTGGCAGCAACTTACCATGTACGGAAGAGCAGCGTTGTGGTAACAGCGTTGTAGAGGTTGTAGACGATGTAATCCAAGTTCAAGACGGCAGCAGGGCCAGGGGTCCTGGAACCGGCAAAGAACAGAATTGGAACATGTATCGACGTCTAATTGTTAGCTACCAACTGTTGTCTCTAACGCGTTACGTAGGTATTTATACTAGTGATGTCACGTGCTTTCGTTGCTACGCTACTCATTCTAACCGAAGCATTTGAGAGGGGTGAGGCAGGGGCCTCAAACTCCCATATCCCGCATATTTATCGGCCAACCTCCCATCTTCCAACTATTTTGGGGGCCCACCTCCCACCTTTCACAATCTTTGATAATCCATCCCCTACCACCCACCAATCTCACATCCCACATATTTTTTAAGGCCAACCTCCCACCCCCAACCAACGTTTATGGCCAACATCCCCTCATTTGATTGGCTAAGTTTCTGGAAGAAAGCCTGCGTTATAGACCAATGAGAACATTCGTTTCAAATACGGTTGACGAAACCTAAACAGTTACAAACAGAACACAGTGCTCCTCGAAGCATTGTATAATAGAATATTATTTTGCAGCGTCTTTTTAGTATATGAAAATAACATTTTATTACCAAACCCACACATTAAAGATAACCAAATTTTGACCAAAACAATAGCAGAATCAACATTAAGAGGCATTGAAAGAAGTGGCTCGTGGCAGAGGCATAACAAATCTAAAGGTTCTTCCTCTACAGCCTATAGGTACAGGTAAAATCATGACCCTGGTTGTTTGAACAATTATTTAATTTTCATCCATTCTATGTGCCAGTGCATATCCATTAAGGTCGCGTGTCGCGTCACTGCTATTGGAACAAACTCCCAGTCTTTGGCGAACGGATAAGTTTGTTGTAGAAGACACGTCCTCACCCATTCAGATCCAGAACAACAAGGACGGTTATTCAAACCTGTGTTTACCCGTACGTTCGCGCCGTGACGTCGACTGTTCTGACGCTTCCCGGGGAACGGCGCTCGCGCTGACCTTACGCTGAATGCAAAGATCGCAATCAGAAATTTACAATATAAAACTGCTTGGTGAAATTACGTAACCCTGAAAGGACGGTGACAAGACAGGACTTAAGTTGTGGGGCGCGGTGACTGTGTGATAGAGCGACTTGCGGTCGAGATGACCGGAGTTCGGAACTACCTCTAGCCGTTTCTATAAAGGTCGGTTGTTCAGGTCGGAAGGTCAGCCACTCGAACATGAAGGTTTTAACAGACCAGCTTGGTGTATGTTTTGATTGTTTTCCTTTGTCATCGTCTGTGGTCATTGGACGAAATTGAAGCGGCAACTACGTGTGACCTCCACACTTTCTTGTACATCAGAAGTAACATTGGCTGGCGCAAAACCCGCAGAGCAGATCAGGATACGCCATGGTTTTCCTGCCCAGTCAAGCTCTACCACGACGAGGTTACAAAGACACCAGCTGTCTCTGCCATCTGACACCAAGCATGCGCCGCAGAAACAGGGTGTGGCACCCATTGATCCGGTATTCGAAAGTTGCTCCTGATCCGTACCGTAGGATGCTATCAGCACAAGCTTCGAATAAGGCCAGTTTGGAATCATGACCAATAGTTGACTTCCAAACGTTCTTTATTCTGTTGCAGACAGCCCATGATTAGGCTTTTTTAACTTGAGGTCCTTCATTGAGTCAGGAGCTATTGCTCCAGCGTATTTAAATTCATTCACAATTTCCATTAATGTGTCTTCCATGTGTCTTTCAACATAATAGAACAGAACAGAATAGAACTGTTCTGTTCGTGGATAACCCGTGGAGAACTGCGTTATACGTCGTCCAAGACTGTAATGAAGAGGAACGAGTCCAGGGTGTCTCTTGTAGCTTAGATTTTGAATTATTTGGTCTCACCATTAGGAGAGAGAGAGAGAGAGAGAGAGAGAGAGAGGGAGAGAGAGAGAGAGAGAGAGAGAGAGAGAGAGAGAGAGAGAGAGAGAGAGAGAGAGAGAGAGAGAGAGAGAGCCGTTGCAGATCTCGTAATGACGGCTTCTCTTATCCTTCTAGTTAACTATCACCTTCAACTTGAGTCGACGACAGGTTACACATTTACCCCCCTTGTGGGATATTTTATTTCCCCTGACATAGACATAAGATAATAAGGGTCCAACGGCTTTTGGTGTATCTCAGCGAGACAAAGGAAACGTAGGCTGAACGAAATTTACCAAGTTTCGGAACAGAAGGAGGTAGTTTCGAACCCCACTCTATCATACAGTCACCGCGCAATACAATTCAATAAGCAGTTTTATGTATAAATTTCTGATTGCGTTCATAGTGGTCCGCGTATGGTCAGCGCGAGCGCTCCTCTCAGAGAAGCGTCAGAACAGTCGACGTCACGGCGCGAGCGTACGGGTAAACACAGATTTAAATAAGCGTCCTTGTTGCTCTAGGTCTGAATGCGTGTGGACGTGTTTTATCCAACAAACATAGCCGTTCACTAAAGACTCGGAGTTTGTTCAAATAGCAGTGAAGCGGTAAGCGGCTGTGGCTGTGGTTATGCGCTGGAACATAGAATGGGTGAACATTAAGTAGGCCCTAATTGTTTGCAATGTTAAAATTGGGTTATTTTTAATGTGTTTTGTTTGGTGAGAAGATTTTATTTTCGCATGCTAAAAAGACGCCGCAAAATAACGTCCAATTATAGCACTACAATGTTAGACCCATAGAATGCTTCGCGGAGCAGTGTTCTGACGAAACATGACTGATCTCTTGTAACTGTTTAGGATTCATCAACCCTATATATAACGAATGCTCTCTTTGGTCAATAAGACAGGCTATGCTTCCAGAAAGTTCTACGAACGTTTAAACCTGATTGGTCGATAGAACAGGTGGTGTTGTTAGCCAATCAAAAGAGGGGAGCGTGGCAGGAGGTTCGTCCTAAACGTTGATTGTCGTTGGGAGGTTGGCCTCAAAAATAGGTGGGATGTGAGATTGGTGAGTGGTGGGAGGTGGATTATTAAAAGTTGCGAAAGGTGGAAGTCTGGCTCCCAAAAGAGGTTGGCCCCGGAATAGGTGGAGGTTGAGGCCCCTGCCTCACCCCTCTCAAATGCTTCGGTTCGATACGATACAACGTGACGTCGCTTGTATATACCTACGTAAATCGTTAGAAGCAACAGTTGGGAGCTAACAATTAGACGTCGATACATGTTCCAATTCTGTTATCTGCCGGTTCCAGGACCCCTGGCCCTGCTGCCGTCTTGAACTTGGATTACATCGTCTACAACGCTCTACAACGCTGTTACCACAACGCTGCTCTTCCGTACATGGTAAGTTGCTGCCGGTGTCTGGTTCTATAACAGTCGCTGCTGTCTTATTTGATTCGTTCATTGCTGTTATCGCTTTCCGGTACCCGTAACTGTCGCTGTCGCTATAGCTGACTCATTTGTCTTCAGATACGTCGCTGCCGCCGTAACCGGTAAAGTCGCTGCCGTCGAAGCCGAGAAAGTCGCTGCCGAAAGTCGTTTCCGTCAACTTCGCTCAGTCTCGACCCGTCGTTACTGCCGTAACACAAGTTGCGCTATCGTCGCCTCCGACACTTCAAGCCAGCGCTTCCTCCGTCTCCGCTGTGGTTGTGCGTCTCAATCTTCGTACGAGCCCTACCACGACGCGTTGGTACTAAGGTTCGATTTTGTGTACACAGTAAAACCTATTCAAAGGTAACTCTGTATTTTAATTTTTTGACGAGGAGGTTACCCCGGGAGACCGAGGTAACCTCCGGTGAGATACAGGCGATCGGGCCCTGCGACCTGTACGGGTGTACGGGCGTGGGGCCAATTGCGGGCCTGTTGTCTATCCAGATTGTGGTGATTGTGGTGGACGGGACGAAATGTTGCTTGTCTGTTCGTCTTTCGTGTCTGTTCTATGTCTGTGTTCTGTGTTTTGTTCGATTTGCGGAGGAAGCCGAGTCACCAAAACGTCCGTGAAATGAACATTGAAGGAATTTGCCAAGAAAACAAGACACGGACGATTAAATCCGCAATGTTAAATTGCGGAACCAAAAACAATGGACAATGCGTTGCCATGGTGACAATAACAGTGCTTCAAAGAGAAACCTTGCTTACTTTTGTTAATAAAATGTGTGACTCTTTAATCATGCCTATGTTGTATTTATAGTTAAGTTTCTAGTGAATATCGTGAGTTATATAGACATATATGATCAGGAACATTTACACTTCCACACGTTTACATTAGAACATGTAATATATAGCCCCAGTTCATAGTTAGCGGAATATACACGGAATAAAGCATTAACGGCCTTATGCAGTAACTTTTCCGAAAGTTCGCGCACTCTCCAAAATGGAGGTCTCGCCTAGAAAAAAAATACTTGGGACCTGACATGAAAAAATTGTTGGACTCGCGATAAGCCAATGGCTTCCTTGTCCACTTGCCATCTGGAACTTGTTGTTCGAGATGGCAATCTTGTTAAATCTTGTTAAACCTGCTCAGCGTTGCATTTCGGGAAGCGGCGAAATTCGAGCGCAACCACGCGCAAATTGCTACCACAAAAAGATGCATCATGGGACATAATCTAGGTGCTCCCATAGTGCACAGCGCAACCGGCCACTAACTCGCTAGGTGTCGCCACGCGAGCTTTAGCTGAACCATCACAATAAAAATAGCAAAAAGTAACTCGGCGCACGATGTATTCAGTATTGCAGACACTGACACTAACTCCGACTGCATCGTCATCGAATTGGTTATTGATGTTAGATTGTCGGTTTTTAAATACACACAACTTTATTATGTTTGCCATGTTCATTTACGGCATGATGACTAGAACTTTTGGAAATGTACCTAGGAACAAGACAAGTTGTACTTTTTCAATGAATACAAGTGTTAATATAATATCAATTGTGTTACAAAAATATATTATATTTATGTTGTCAAAGTTACAAAATAATGACATTACCTAAATCCGTGGCATATTATAATGTTTGAGTTAGAATGTCCATTGTTTACAATGTGTATAACAATACACACGTACTGGAAAGAGGAGTACAAAAATAAACATTGTGTGATACAAAGTTTCAGTTTTAAGTTTTAGTTTAAGTTTTAGTTTTAATCATTATATGTGTACTCCGTTTAAATCCTATTGTCCTATACATTTGAACAATACAATTGTCTGTTATGGTGGAACCATATGTCAGAGTCACATAGAAGACTGTGTTGTACATATTGTATTCGTATTGTTGTGCATTGAGCCACGAAACTGCAGTGTTTGTCAAAACTAAGAAATAGCTGCTTCTGACGGTGATAACAACTTATTTTTTTTGGTTTTGATGTGGGGTGTCACATGTTTGTGTCACGGGGATTATCCACTGTTATAGTTTTTAGTCTAGCCTATCTTTTATGTGGGTGCAATATTCCAGAGTAAAATTATTGAATTGAATACATGATATGCTAAAATGGATTTCATTGAATATCATAGATAAGTGTGTTGTATTAGTATTATATTACATACCCCTTGGTATATGCATTACACTTGTCGCTGTATTCACTAATATGTTGGGTTTAGATGTGTATTGCATATTGTGTGTGTGTGTGTGCGTGCGTGCGTGCGTGCGTGCGTGCGTGTGTGTGTGTGCTTCTTATCTAGACATGTTAACTCTGTAGGCATGACTATTGTATAGCTGTAAGGCATTTATTTTTAACATTGCTTTATTCTAAGCGCCTCTGAACAAATGTTCATTAAATAGTGCAGTTTGAGGTATAAAACGAAATTGTTCACGTATGTCGTGTTCCATCAGTTCTTCGTGTAGATAAATCTCGGAAGTAGGTGGCTTGGACGCTCACATTGGACGGCGTGTCTTCTCGAAAATTAAGAACTTGCAACGACGTCAATAGACAATACATTTACTCGTGAGCTGCCATTTTTATTTATGATTGAGCACGGCGTTGAGTACGGTTTTGAGCATACTCAGGAAATCAGAGTGTCATGCTCAACTCTGAGCACCATTTCGTGCTCAAGATGTTTTATAACCTCGCCTGAGTTTGAGCACAGTGTGAAAACGAAGCTTGAGCATGAAACCGTGCTCAGTTGAGCTTGAGTGCGGTTTATAGCTCGGGCCCAGGATGTGAGCGCATTGCCATTGGACGCAGCACTATATTATATATATACTATATTATAGTTGTATCTGTGAACGTCTTAAAATAATAAGACGTTATATATATATATATATATATATATATATATATATATATATATATATATATATATATATATATATATATATATATATATATATATATATATATATATATATATATATATATATATATATATAAAGTTCAAAATGTTCATAGTAGTTGATGGAATTTGAAGACGTTCACACAAGCTTGGTAATACACAGTCAACCTCCACAGCCGCAGGCACACTCCTGCGATACGGGGGGTCGAGGGGAATACGTGACTCTTCCGGTTATATATTTGACTATGTGAAGCCATCGTTGGCTGAACCCCCATAACATAGGTTTCTTGATTTTTTATTGAACTCTAAACTAATCATTTCCAAACATTAACCAACATTTTAGATGTCCGTTCTATTAAAAAAACATTTATCATGAGTTGTTGACAAACATTCTCAGAAATAGCTAAAATCACGAAATATGCCATAAATAAAATAATTTAACTTGAATCTTGTCATAAATTCACGGGTAGATACATAAGTGAATTTTTCACTCTCCGATATAAATATGATACGTTTGGTCATTTTGTGCATCAATTACTTTTTTTCTGTAAATATAGATCCTTGATGATTTCATTTGTCCCAGACTCTTACCCATAGTATATATACCAGATAATTCCATATCAGTATGTTCATATATCCATGTACTACCATTTAGAAAAACATTTGGCGAGATATATTAATGAAGATATTCTCATTTATATGCCCCTACCCCTAAATCGAGAAAATGACGGGAAATAATAAATCGTCACACAATATGCTCTAAATCACCCATTTATTTGTTAATCATATTATTATCTCACGTTGTTGTTTATAACTTAATGCAAAACAATCTTCTACCATCAATCAGGTGTAAAAAAATTCTTTTGCCCATGTATGGTATGAAACACACTGTTTTTCAGTCAATATACGTTAGACGGAATCATACACACAACAACATCATACCTTATATGAAATTCCATATCAATAGACCTGGTGCCTACGTTTATATGGTCAATTACTTCAATTTACTGAAAGAATAATTGACATTTGTTATGTTTGAAAAATTATATAGACATTTCAGTAACCCTACCCCTTATCGAACAAAACCACAGTCTTTTCGGAGTGGGCATAGCTCACATTGTGTTTATCTTCAGTTTTTCCACCGTCTTTGCTCCAGCCTCATACTCCACCCATGCCGTGAAGATTCTTCCCTGGTGGTTCTTGTAGGGATTTCGCTGTTCGCGTATGAGATGCCCCTCCACAATCAGTCTGGCCTGCTGGTCCAGCTTTGAGAAGCCTAGCCCAGTGTGGCTGACTCTCTCGTTTAGTCCGCGATGCCATATCTCCAGATCATTATTCGTCCGTATTGGCATCTTGAACGCTGACCATGCTGCTGGCGTTCAATGTGGACTGGTCATCCATGCGCAGCCAAAGTACGACCAACGGCAACGCCTGCCCTGCAGCACTGGCTACTGTGGCAGCTCTCAGGAATTAAAACCGAACAGGTGCTATTTGTTATCTTTTTGGTTTGGACAAAGTAGCACATACATTAACTTTTTCTTTGCCCCAAAAGGTAGGTTATTGTATATTTTCATTTTGAGAAGTAATATTTTGATAGTTTAATGCTAATATGCGATAAAATTTAACATCAAAATCAAATAATGGCCCGACTTTAACGGGTTCGGTCCCCCATACGATGTGAACGTTTTATTTCTTTTTAGGCAACCTGCCTACCCAACACTACAAACAGTTTGTGTCCCAAAGATATGCTAAGCATTTGAATGATTGACATATCTTATTTTGCATTAGTTTCTGCTGAAAGTAACGAAATCGTTGATCACGTGACCAGTTTGTTTCTCGTTGCGTTGCAATACAGAGTTGTCACGATATTGCGCGATGGCCTATGGCTATGCACGAAGTTTGGACACGCAATAGCGCATCTCTTAGCGATAACACTTTCACGGTTACCTATATAAACATTGTTTTATTTATTGGTATATTACTAAATGAGCACTGCCATTTATTTTCTCGGGCAGAATTTACCATCCTCGTCCGTTTTTAATTTAACTGGAATAATGCAACTTTATATTAACTTTAATCTGATTATGGCCTAGCCCGGGCCTAGGTAGGGCTAGGCCAGGGCTATGCACATAGTATTTGTTTGACTGTACATGCAATTTGTTATTTTATCAAAATTATAGTAATTGTATATTGATATATTGGCCGATTATGTTGTTATAATAATAAACAAATCAGCTGTCACTGTACTTTACTCCGTTTCATAAGCTGCACTTCAATTTCCAAATGGAGGTTCAGGGACCGACAGCGATGACAACCAGGCTGGAATGATTGCCAATTTGATAGGTAATTAATTTTGATTTCCATTTTTATTGGAGCTTCATCTTGGTTTGCTGATGTGAAAATCTTCCACCCTGGCTGACTGGTGCAACTTGAGTGACGACCACTTTCAACAGTTGATGTTTGTCAAATGCAACCAGGACTTGTAATAGTTGTCAATTGTAATAGTACACAGCAGACAACACCAGGAATTATATGACAAAGAAGTAAAACAGCAGATATGTCAGTTATGAAAAGAATACTTTGGGGGTAAATGTATTTGTATTAGAACTTAGAAGATGTGTTTGACAATTTGAAAAACACTGTATTTGCATTTGACTAAGCGTATTTGTTATATTAATAAACATAATTAATAAATGGTATATCCGTGTCAAATGGTTTTTATGTTTACTAGTGTTTGCATATGTATGCTGTTAAGGGCTTACAAACAATGTGCTTTTAAATAGAGGATGACCAGTACATGGAGCTAAAGCGGTGCCTCTTGGTGTCTGGCAAGGGTAGAAGGTCTGCCCCTCAAAAGCCTGCGCAAAGAAGGTGGAAAGTCATTCAAGGATGTGAGAGAATAGTTTTAACACCTCTTTCCCGACACATTCTACCCATCAGCGAAACTAAAGGGACACATTCAACACTGTGTTGTGAAATTTGAAAAACTGTCTGCTGACAATAATGCTTTATCTATATTGTTGAGTGAATGTATTGAACTTGATTCCATTGATGATACACTGTTGGCATCAACAGGACAATGCTTGCAAATCCAGCTCCCTTTCACCTCACACCTTATGTAAAAGTAACCAATGCAGTTGTCGTCCCCCTCGAGAAACTTTCTTTTCTCAAGGCTTTCTGTCATACACAAACCTGAAACTGCAGAGTGTTGAAGTCTGGAATCTGTTAAACAGCAATGTGCCATATGCCAGACTTTATGTATACATACAACGAATGACACGCCATTTCCGCACCTGATGTGATGATGCATCATCTCTCCTTGATCCAGAATTTTCGGGTGTCTTCAACGGACACTCTGAAATGAAAACTCAACTACTTGAGAGCGTCATGGCTAGGTCAGCATCTTTTCTGGATGCAGTCAAGCATGTTCTCAAAGAGATCTCGAAAGAAATGCTGACAGCAACAGAGCGGCAATTGACAGACTTCCTTGAAGGGGGGGGGATTTAGTGACAACCTTCCAGCTTCGGTGATGGACACTAAGAAAAGTTCTCCTCTCACTAACATGATGGGTGAGAACGCTTTTGGTGACATGGATTTCGATATTCAAAAACGAAGACGATGCACCACTCACCATCGAACAACTATCCACATGCTCAAGAGAAGTAGGGCTGACAACTGGATTGAAAAGAAGACAGATGATGAGGCATCAAGAATTTTGAAGGCGGCAAAGAAGAAAGCCAAAATTTTTAGAAAGCAACACAAGTTGCAGGAAAAGATCGTAGCCTAAAGATCAGAGAATGCCTTTCATTGGAAATAAACAACAAAGAAGCTAAAAGAGCAGAGACTGGCTGCTCACAAGCAACAGATCATTGACTGTGCTGAGTCACGGAGGCCCATGTACTACAGCATCAGATATTGACAGATTGGCTCAGTCAGGACTGCATGCAGTGAAGGCCCAGATTCGCTACGAGAAAATTGTGCTTGGCTCAAAATCAGTAAAGTACTTTTCGAGATATGATTTTTTGAAGATGATAAATTTGGCACATTAAATTTTTTTCCGATTTTGGGCATTGGGGAACATTTCCTTAAAACTCTAACAAAAACATTTATGTTCAATTGTTAGGTATCCCCCACTGTGAGAACAATCCACTTAAAGTTAAAAACACTAAAGAATAAATGCGTCTGAACAATAGTTAAACAAATTATGATTGAATGTTGAATACCACAGATGTTTTTGTTAACAGGGTTCAATCATCGATATATGATTTTATATTTTCATAAAATTTTCATAATTATTGCACGAATTAATACATCTATGCATGTTTTATCAAAATAATAAAACTCCATCCAGATTTCTGATTACATTCGTGTTTTGTGTTTAGTCATTATGACCAGTTAGGTTGTGCTTAGCTAGTCAAATTTAAATTGTTTTTAATGAATAATGTACAGGTACCTAATCCAGTCATTATATACTACTCAAATATCAATGGTCAAACGGTCAAATAAACAAGGAATTACTTAATTATAATAATAGCTTTTGATGAATTAACACACCCAAAACCACTAAGCTCGTATTTTCCGAGGATATTGGCGCCAAAGAAGTCTTTTTATTATTACTAGGTGTTTGTTCAATAGACGGAGCAGCCAAAACATGACCGCAGATCGTCAACCAGTCATCGTTCCGGGAGCCCAAAACATACATTAATTTACGTGTGATGATTTTCCACTTGGTTTAAAGTTGCATTATGACGTTATCTATTTATACATTCCAGTAACATCATTATATAGATTACGCAATCCACGCTATACGCCAATCCATCTGGTTCCGGTTAATATGCACACAGGCGGTCGAGTTTGTAATATGCAAGCCAACGACCACAAAGCAAAGGCTAAACTCGTCCCGTCTCTGAATACCAACAATGGTGCGAGCTAATTAAATGCCTTCTCGTAATACAAGGCCGCGTCCGCAATCGCTGCCACTAATGATCGACACCGGACCAGACGTGTGGCGCCTTTTTGTAACTAGCGAGTCAGCAGCCATTTTCTACGATTGATGCGGAGCTGTATCGACGTTCATAGATTGCGTCTTCTACATCAGCGATAGCGCGAATATTCCGAGGATGTCGGGTGCCTAACATGTTGTGTGCGTGTTAAACAAGGTATAATTCAATTCCATTTTAAAAGTGCGCGCAAGACATGAGTAATTGCTACAACCGACGTCCGAGCCAACTGATCGGACCGAAGCTCTACGGTCACGCCATCGTGTCCGAGTCGAGGGCGAGACTCATAGTGGCCCGGGTCCAGCGTGGCACCTACAACACAGACATGTATCACGGTGGGTGGAAACAGCGTAACACCACGCACAGGACCGCAGCGGTTTGTGCTGAAATCGCATATGTTGAAAGAACCGCACATGTTGTTAGCTTCCAACAAGCAAAATGTGAGGTGCCGTGCAGCTACAAGACTTAAACATACAAACAATTAACAAAAAACAAGTATATTTCCATACCGTAGGCAAAATTGGGAGTAATATGGCTATCCCGGTCCGCACTGGTTCGCCTATTAGGCCTAGGCTGTCCCCGTTCAACATGTAATGCTGTTAACAGAAATAGTTTATAGTAGATAAAATGTTTTACTGTAAAAACGAAAAAAATCGTAATCATATCGCTGTTAGAAAGTAAAGTTAGCAGAGAATTTGGGACCTTTATGAGTCACCTTTGATAATAATTTTATTTTAAACAGTATATTTTACAAACGTGTCGTTGCTGCTTTTGTCACATTCGTGACCTTCGTCGTATTCGCCGATATAAGTCTTCTGCTGTGGCCAAGACAATTGCAACTGCTCTTGTTAGCAGTAGACTTGACTGTTGCAATTCCCTTTATCACAATATTGCTCTCAAGGAAATATTGAAACTTCAACGTGTGCAAAATTGTTTGGCAATGATAGTTACCCGGTCTCCTCGTTTCTCTCACTCAATACCACGTCTTAGATCATTGCATTGGCTCCCTGTCCAATGTCGTATTATTTTCATGATTTGCACAAATACCTGTCAAGCACTTTCATCCAAACAATCCGCATACTTACATTCACTGCTCACTCCTGCAAGAGAGCCTAGACAACTTCGATCATCTAATTCCAATCTACTTTTTGTTCCCAGTGTTAAGGCAAATGTCGGAACTAGAGCTTTTTCAGTTGCTGCACCGACTCTGTGGAACTCACTCCCTGTTAGTGTTAAGCATATAGGAAATATAAAAACATTTCGCCGTAAACTAAAAATCCACCTGTTTAAACTTGCTTATCCTATTATTGCTTATAGCTCCCCAGCGTACCAATCCAACTGTTTACAATGGGAACTGCTTATCGATTAATAACTGCTTAACCCCTTTTGTTGTTTTGGTGAGCTGCTGGGATTTTAGCGCAATAGAAGTAGTTTATATTATTATTATCATGTGTCCTCTGATAGGTGGAACCTACCCACAGCCTTCCCGTCAGCCGCACCTGCCATCAAACATGTGCGAGCGGGCTCCGACCGACGGTTTCGCGCACGTCACAGAGCGTTCTGTAAATCTGATTCCAGCCTACTTAGTTGACTTCATCGTGTCACGTTTGCTTAGGCCGATCTCTCGAAACAGCCGACATGGTACAGAAAAAGCCGACACTTCCCGAGAACAGCTGAAGAAGCCCGATCTCAAACCAGAAGAGAGACGCGAGTGGGTTGAACGAATCCAGAGGCCGACGACCGCCAGCACATACAGGAAGTGCTGCGCGTTGGCTGGCGATCCGGTCTTGCGTAAATATCAACATGTGCGCTTCTCGCCAAGAGTCTCCGTGAACACAGTGAGACTCGATGAGATTCTAGAACGCGTCCGCGCGTCCACTGTCTCCAGTAGAAAGAACCGCGGACAATGTAAAAGATCGGACTGCGATGCTAACGGAGACAAACAAAAGATTGGCTTGGCGCTGATGAGCGGACTGTCTCCATCCCACTGCGTTAACGACATTGTGGAAAGACTATATAGGCCGGTTGTAACTCCAACAACAAGGTCGAAAATGTGACTATGGATTTACTGTTTATTATATTCATAATGATATTTATCGGTGTTTTTTTCATGTGGGGTTCTTCCTTGGCTTAGAAGGTGTATTTCTCTACTCTGATGGTGGGTGTTGTCACAGGATACAAAGAAAGCAGTTGACTTCTTTCTTGAGACGTTCTCTCTCCCTTTTAGTAACTATTTCCTCTGAGGTTCGTTCAAAGGCGGCTGGTAAGAATGTCCTTTTGGCCAGCAGTGTTTGAAGATCGATGGAATTGCCAGAATTGCTAAGAAGTTGATTATTGTTGACTATTGTGTACAAATTTAACTCTAAGTTATGATGATGATAATGTTACTGGTGTCATATATCCCTCCTCAATTCGAATTTTGCTCGTATCATTTCAAATTCATTTTGCGAAAAATCAGACCTACCTAGTACCCACTACAACATGCTGATTCATGTGTGCAACTTTTGTTATGTAGTTTTGATTAAATTATTAAACGAACTATTAAATTATTTGATCTTTGGCCAAACATTAATTGAAGTGAAAATAAAAAAACTCACAAACATCGCACTTGGGTAATCTGGTGTTTTGCTGTTTATGTTATCAACTCTCTTTGCTTTCACGAAAGACACGACGATTTGAACAAAAGTGCACTCGTTTGTTTAATTAAATCGATTGAGGATATTACTTACACTATTCACACACTACATGTCTAGACGTCAGCGAACTGGATTCGCGATGGGCTAAATCAGATGAGGAGCGAGGTTTACGTGGTGGCCTCCGTGGTGTCAGTCAGTATGCTGACATAATGATCCAGTTGGATAGTACCACAGCAATGTTTACGGTGTTGTCTTCTTATAATCATAACTAACCTTATCCTACATCGTCGCTGAGAGAAACAGTTCGTCTAAAATGACGCTCCATTACACCAGTACCCAATTACAACGCTTCAACTGTGAACCCGGTGACGTAGCGTGTTCTTTTCGAGATGCAGATTGATATTTTTAGGAGAAAATGTGAACATCGTCGGCAAAAAGCTCTCCTAGCCGCTGTTTCCCATGTCAACCCAGCAGCCTTCCATTCTTCTTCCAATGTCCCCATGTTGTTTTAGATCTGCCCCTTTTCCTCATCCCTTCTGGGATCCAAGTAAACGTTTTTCCTCGCTGGTAGGTAATTGGTTGTTTGCGCCATTTCCGTCGTCTCATTTTCATGATGATGTAAATGTCCTGATGTTTTATTGTTTGCTGGTGTAGAAGATGGTCTCAGGCCAGTACACAGGCACATTCAAAAGGCCTTTTCACGATGCGAAATGGCAGACATGATGAATTTTATATCACAGGTGGAAAATGTTCCCACGCTACCGTTTAGAGTCATGTTAAAGTGGCGTTTTTATTTACAAACATTTAGAAACGCGTAACATGTAAACATTTAGAAACGTGTAACATTTAGAAGTGATTGAAAACGTTCAATTACGCCAGGATTAGACAGCTTTTCTGCCATACCGACGGCAGGGTAGTGTCAAACATGTTGACTATAAAATGCATTATTAAATATAGGGTCTATTGTCTTAAAACAAATTATTCCGATACACTGAGTTGCAATACGTACCAAAGCCTTATTCACGAAATCAAAACACTATAAATAACATGAAGCTACAACTTGCAGGCAGCATAGGAAGGTCATTTGTATAAGTGAATTGTAATACAATGTAGGCACTATATATCAACGTAATGTAGACGACAATTGAGAAATTGTAAAAGCACCTAACAAAACTGTTTTACTCAACAGTCAAAATGACCATCGCCCACAGTGAGAGACACTTTACTGCAATGACAGCATTGGCTAAACATATACAGGCATGCGTGTCTGTCTAGAGTTCGCATGATTCCAATTAGCTAATTGTCTCGTGAACATGTCACGACGTAGGATACTTAGCTACCGATGTAATTACATTTATTATTTATACATGCTAGCAGTTTCATAATGAGCTTAACATTCAAACTATTATCATATTGCGACACCAGATGCCGCTGTTGAGTGTCCGTGTTGGTCAGTACCACACGGGTCACTTTGTTCTCTAGAAGTGTTCCCTTATTCATTTCATAATGAGCTTAGCTTTCAAATGACTGTGACTTTACGACACTAGATTTCGCTGTTGAATGGCTGTGTTTGTCAACACCACACGGGTCATTTTGTTCTCTAGAAGTGTTCCCTTATTCATTTCATAATGAGCTTAGCTTTCAAATGACTGTGATTTTACGACACTAGATTTCGCTGTTGAATGGCTGTGTTTGTCAACACCACACGTGTCATTTTGTACTCTTGAAGTGTTGGCTTACACGGTATTAACAGTTCCAGGAGGGATGTCGATGGGTACAGATTGGAGCTCAGTGGCTCAGTGGTTAGAACGTCGGAATCTTATACAGTATTAACAGTTCCTATTTGAGAAGACCTGGTTCGAATACTCGAACTGCCGTTTCGAAGCTAAGGCAATTTCGTTCACTCCAGTTCACTCAGCAGACAGTTGTATATATAGTGAATAATTATATATTCAGCTGTATAAATGAGTAGCTGGCTATAGATACTTATGAATATAAATAAGTAATATTCGCGTAGTAATTGCGGCGTAGCTGGGCGCTTCCAAGAAAAGTCGAATTGGCTTTCGAATGAACAGTTCTGACAGGGGTGAAGGGTATGACACTTTGAACGGTTCAAGTACATGATTTAAGCAGTAAATATAATAACTTAGCTTTAGCCTTTTGACAGTCAAATTTAATCAGTGTTTAAATCGATTGCTATTTTACATTTATATGTTGTCAGTAAATCTGATTGCATTGGCCGTGATTTGTTCTCAGTGAAGCGAAACATTGATTATCTGCTACTCACAAGTAATTCCCACCTAAGACGAATCGTATTACGCAATATGATTCATACCCGATGCGCATTGTATTGATAAACTATTAGAACAAGCCATTATTCAGTTGTAATTATAATAATATTGTAATATGAGTTTTGTAACGTTTCAATTAACAACCTAACGAAATCTAACAAAATATTATTACTTCTGCTACAACAACAATATACCATTTGTGAATAATTTTGTGAGAAATTAAGTAATTAATGATGTGCACACTGACCAACATGTTAGATGGGAAACACGTGCATCACGGATTTGGCAAAAGGAAACAAATATTTTATTTTGGTAGATATTTGTTAGGAAGGCTATGTGCACATATTGATTGCAGACCCGATATATTATTCTGAACCGACTGTGACACACTGTTTTTTTCAAACAAGAAGAAATAGTTTCTGACAAAACTGCAAGGAAACAACTTTGTAATTAAACACAACTGCAATGAGACAAGGCTGCAATAAAACAAGGCTACAACGAGACGAAGTTGCAATGAGACAATGCTACAATGAGACGACGTTGAGATGAAACAAGGTTGCACTGGGACAATGCTGCAATGAGACAAGACAACAACGAGACGAAGTTGCAATCACAGAAGGCTACCATGAGACGACGTTGCAACGAGACGAGGTTGCAATGAGTCAATGCTACAAGAGGACAATGCTACAATGAAACAAGGATGCCATGAGACAATACTACAACGAGACGAGTTTGCAATGAGACAATGTTACAAGAGGACAATGCTACAATGAAACAAGGATGCCATGAGACAATACTACAGCGAGACGAGTTTGCAATGAGTCAATGCTACAAGAGGACAATACTACAATGAAACAAGGATGCCATGAGACAATACTACAACGAGACGAGTTTGCAATGAGACAATGTTACAAGAGGACAATGCTACAATGAAACAAGGATGCCATGAGACAATACTACAACGAGACGAAGCTGCAGTGAGACGATGTTGCAACGATTCAGTGCAGCAATAAAATAATACTACTACTACTAGGTTGTAATGAGACAACGTTGCATTAGAACAAAGTTACACCATTATGTTTTCAGTCGTTATAATTCATAGTTTTTTTTCTGATTATCTTTAGTAAAAAATTACATTGTAACAAATTAACTAATTAAAATTTTTTATAAAAAAATACAACGACCAGTGTACATGTCAATGCATCCATAATGATAATTCTCCCTGCCAAGCCATGCAGCGGTTTTATCCTTCATGTGGCGCCACTGTTTTCCTGGCGTGGTTCCTAATAATAACCATAGCTTAGCGCTGACCACTTGAGCTTAAAGTCCAACTCTTCTGAACCATTCACATGACGAACTTGTGTACCAAATTGGGTGCACACAGCAGCTCACGATCTCGAGATCACGCGCCCACATTTCGAAGCACGTGCAAAGAGGCAGAGAGGCATACATATAAAAAAAAGACAGACATGGGGAAATAAAATGACTTAGCATAGAACACCATTATCGTCATATTTAAATGCATAGATTGTATGGCAGCCATATTTGCCATGGATTCCGACTGTCCCTACATTAATGAGTAAACATTTATGCTATCGATGTTAACTTCGATGCTTATGATAAAACACCCACAAGCATATAACATGTGGGATGCTGCAACTACTGACGATAGAATGAGCAACATATTGTGGCGTCACATGCCTCAGTAACAAAGACAATCACAGACTTTCGTGTAATGTATAAGCGTTTGTTGCAAAGCGTTGTTTGAAACACTGCGTTGGCGCTTTCACTCAACGAATACCCAGCCACACATAATAACTCGTTGACAAACTATGCCCAGTCAACATAATCCAATACTCAGCCAATATGTCGGCGTACATTAGGCTAGTTCCACCGCCTTGTGTAAGAGTGCCTACTCGCACGTAGGCCAGGAACTTATTAATGAAGCTGTATTGTCCTCGTCGTGAAACGTAGCGATACGGCCTCTACTCCAGATTGCTGCTCAACAGAAGTTTCCACAACTGCTACGTGCGCTGTGTTAAATGTTAAACGCTTATGTTAATCCTAATGTGCCTTCCGAGGTCATAAGGTCATAACCTGATATAAGACAAATATGCCTCATTATTGCATAATAATCAGGGGTCGTTCATATGGCGAGGGTCGCCCTATGCGTTGCTTTCTAGAAGCAATAACACGTAACGTGATCATTGAAGTTGTCATTACGTCAAATCTAATTTGATTGCGCCAACAGTCCTTTCAAAATGCAGTAACCAGAAAGGCTACTCAAATCACTAGTAATTAATTACATAACTTGTGTATGAAACGGGTGTATGAAGGAAAATATTTATTCCAACACATTACCATTAAGATATTATTAAAGAAAAACCAATTGATATATCGTAGATCTAGAGTAATTGCATGCGAAACGCTGCAAAATAAACGATGTATGTTTAAATTGCGGCCATCTCAACAACTAGAATTTCGTAATTTGCAGAATACGTTTTCATCACGAATTAAACTCAACATTGGAATGTATGACCCCCGAGGTCAGATCACATTCATCACATGAATAACATGATCCAACCTAGTCTATAGAAGTCAGAAAGTTCTTGATAGAAGGAACCCGTTGCAACTGTCAATGCAAAGTCACAATCCAAGTGAGTAGTTGCAAACTGTCTAAAACGAGACCCCTTTCATGCAGTCGGCGATCAGTCTGGTCACCTAGATATGCATGCGAATAGTGGGTTTTCCAGGGATAAAGAAGGAACGCCCCCGGATAAAAAGAGGACGACTACTACCAAAGTACGTAATTGTACAACAATATATATGTTTAATAATAATAACAGTTATAATAATATATAATCTAACTTACTAACTAATTTATACACACACACACACACACACACACACACACACACACACACACACACACACACACACACACACACACACACACACACACACACACACACACACACACACACACACACACACACACACACACACACACACACACACACACACACACACACACACACACACACACACACACACACACACACACACACACACACACACACACACACACACACACACACACACACACACACACACACACACACACACACAAAGTAAATTATGTTAAATGTTAATAACAATTAATTAAAAATATAATAAGCCACCCTACCTTTAAATAAGATCAGGCATTTAAAAAATGGTCATGTGTAAAATCTAAAATAAAGTAACAATAAAATACCATAAGATATGAAACATGTATGTGGCAATATTAGCTACATGTACATTAGCTATATGTACCGTGGCTTAGCCTATTTTGAGAATGGTCCCTTTATTGATCTGTCGCAGTCTCACGAATCCTGCGAAACAAAGGCGGCTGAAGATTATTGAACACTGATTTGACGGTAGTGTGGTTTAACGGCTAGCAACGACTGTGCGCGTACGTGGCGTCAACACAGAGCTTTACAAGTACATGTCGTATAAGTGCTTCACACACGGATTGTTGACATACTGCATTTGAACCGCCACACAGAAGACTTCGAAACGACGGAACTAGACAACGTCGGACGAATACTCAACTTTAACTGGCGTGAGTCTCTTAGACGTTTTGACCATCTGCTACAGGCGCAGTCTTCGGAAATATTACCGGACTTGAAACAACCCGTAGTCGCGTTAAAAACGTAATTGTGACTTCTCTGGCAGGACGAGTAACGTAGACATATGCACTAGTTCCGTTTCCAGTTCCAATATTGTTATCTTATTATTGTTATTTTGTATTACTGTGTGAAAAAGCCTCATCGGCAAAGGTATATTCTAGCACGGAACTTATAAAGTAAGTATTGCATCGTTACATATATTCGAAGAAACCAGGTCAGCGAACACCGGTCATATCCAACCTTTCACAAATTAAAAGCGAAGTAAAACAATACGGGGCCTTTGTCAGTATTGTCGATGCTGTGATATCCCAATCAAACCAATGACGTAATCGACTATATAAACTCATCCACAGACCATAACATCACCCGACACTTGCAATAAATGTGTTGTTATCGTATAAGAAACATTCGTATAGTTCTGCTACAAAACATATATGTTCGCGTCAGTTTTCTGAAGGTCAGAGGGTTAATTTGCACAACGTTGTTTTAAGACACTGAACACTGGTTTCAGCAACACATCGTCACTATTTCAAGGCCTTCCATGTCGCTGAAGAAAAACAACAGATGCAGTTACGATCCGAAGGCAAATGAAATTGTATTTGCCAAAAGTATGCCCTAACGGAAAACAGCCAAAGGATACGTAACCTCTGCAGCGTGAGATACCGTGGCAAGCATGACCGTAAATGCAGTGCTCTGATCCGGACTTCACCCGAGACCACAACACGCCGACAAGCATTCCTCGAAGCGCAGTTAAGATAACATTCACGTGGCCGGCAAACACCAACCTCCGATCATGGCGTTGCCGGTCAAATGCGTCATGTGCTTCGGGTATTTGTGCGTGATTCTCGGCAGCCTTTTCCTGGCCTCTTTCTGCAGCCACTTAATGCCGGCCGTCATATACACAGCTGACTTCAAACGCGCCTCCTGCAAGGTGACGTCGAACGACTATAACCCCGAGAACAGCTGTTGCGACTTGACGACACCGACTAAGGCGAACCCGTGTGTCAACGCCTACCCCTGTCTTCGCATCGTTGTCACCATCATCGACGGCGGACAAACGATGACAGATAACGCTACGCTGTACGATTCGTATACGACAATCTACTACCAGCCGCAGGAGGGCTCAGTAAGTTTTATCTTAACGATACTGCAGGCAGGTGGGTAGGCATTGGCATAAGTGTCAACATTATCGCTTTCGGGCGGGAAATTCCGCTGTTCCCCTTGATCCCAGTTTATCGCGTTTTGGACGAAATATCCCGTGTTTTTGTCATTTTCAAAAACATGCAAAATTTACGGTACAATTTGCTGCACACGAGGCCATTCTAGGCACACGTTATTTCTTTGGTCTCAAGTGATTTCACATTTTCTCGGGAGTGCATTCGCCGCGAATGTAAACGGTACGTAGAAATAGCGACCAGTAACACTAACGCGGTAAAAACCCGGGGGCCGACGAAAAACGCTAAAAGAAATTAATGAAGTGGGATGTTTCCCGCTTTTCGTGAGCATTTTCAGACCTACATAGATAGTAACAACAGCAGTATCAACGGCAGATATATTAGGCCTAGTAGTAGCAACATCAATGGCAATAGCAGTACCAGTTACAGTCATCATTAAAACTCCTGCCTCAAGGAGGCCGACTACGCTGCAATAGAGCTATCTGCGCATTCGTCTGCGCATCATTGTTAGGACAAGGATTCCATCAACAGAAAAGTGATATTGTCAATTGAATCTATGTCCATTATGCCAATAGTAAACACAAATGATACATTTATTGGTTAAAAAACGCTAATAAGAACTGAAACCATTATAAATTTAGCGCTATACATGTTGTGCCTCTCGCGGATATGCGAGAAAACTTTTTTGTTCGGATTGTGATTTCAAGATAGCAACTGTCCTACACTTCTATGTGCGTAGAGATAAATACTAAATGAACATTTTGACCAACTTTTCCTGAAATGCCATTACTCACTGTGGTAAAAAATATGGGGTTTGATAAAAAAATTCTTTTTGTTGCTGACGTAGCTGTTAGTATGTTAGATATTAAAAAAAATGCAACTTATTTTACCGTTTTATATAGATAAATAATAAATGAACATTTCTGCCAAATTTGACAGAAGTGACATTACCCCTTGGGTGAATTGAATAATGTCGAAATTTAACTAAAATGTGTATTTTCTATGACTTCATAAATTACATAAAATCATTAATTTTCCATTTTTTATGCGAGTTTGACATATTATGCTTTATATAATATGGACATATCATACTGCAATATTCCTGCAAGTTTTATATTTGAATAATAAATCTTTTGTTATTACTGATTATGATCAGAGTACAATATTTTGCTAATTTTACTTGTGACGTAACTGTTACTATGTCAGATATTTCGAAAATGTGCACGGGACCACCAAACTTTCTTGACCTTTTGGGGTTTAATATATTTCAAATAACCTTTAAAGTTTAAAGCTTCTTTACTTTTATTTCAGGGTAATCAGCCACCTTAATCCATTTAGCCATCGTGAATCGCATTCATTGATTTGATGATTCAAATACGTAGTGCGTGAATAGTTTAAGTAGGCTAGATATGTGCGGTCGGTTTAATAAAAGAGTGCACACTATTGAAACCATCGAAAGAGTTGACTTTGATCGTTAGATGGGATAACGTGCAAAGGGTGAATAGCCTAATGTTATATAAATACATAGTCAGACCACTTTAGCCCTTTTTCGACGAGTTTTGTCAAAAATAGTTTGGTTTGTCAGATGATTTCACTAACAATAAAATAACAAAATTGCACAAATGAGCTATCATGCCATGTTGGATGGTAGATCGGTTGATTTTTGACGAAATTATTCTAAAATGAGACGAGCAAAAAATAGATTTGGGAAAGAACCTTTAATGAAAAAGATACCGGCGCTGATCAAGCTTTTCTCTCCTGCCAGTGTTCCCACTACGAGTGTGGGGCGACGTACGACGACTCGAAGCAGACGACGGACGCCTTCCAGGCTCAGTACGGTAGCGTGGGCAGCTCGCTCGACTGTTACTACAATCCTGACAACGTCGGCGCAGCGCTCCGTTGGCGCCGGTCAAACAACCTCTTCATCGAAATGACAATCCTATCACTCGTGTTGGTACGGAGACATCCAGCATCTCTCTTGTATCCCTTTCTGTGTATGTATGTATGTATGTATGTATGTATGTATGTATGTATGTATGTATGTATGTATGTATGTATGCATGCATGTATGTATGTATGTATGTATGTATGTATGTATGTATGTATGTATGTATGTATGAACGTAATAATAATAATAATAATAATAATAATAATAAAACTTTATTTTGACACCATCAAATCCGTTCACGGGTGTGTACAGACACCAGTTCACACGGCACAAATTGTACGTAGATATTGATAATAACAATAATACATGCGCCGTATAAAATGTACAAAACTATGCAGAATGTTCGCGTGTGTAAAATTATTTTAAGAAAAAGTATACTGATTACATGGTATTTGTATATAAAAGATCAATCTCAAATAGGAAATAAAACGCTAATATCATCAATAGTACAGAACATAAATAGGATTGATAATATGTAATAAAATCATTAAAAATGCAATATCAAAGCGGTAAAACCCATTAAGTGGAAAAAAGAAATGTCTTTAGTAGCTCCTTGAATTGCGGGTGGTTGCCGTTTCCACGGATGTTGGCAGTTTATTCCACAGCGTGGGGCCAGCGCAGGCAAATGCTCGGCGGCCGAAACGTTCTAGGTTGACTCGTGGCACGTCGAGAAGTAGCCCGCCGGCAGAGCGTAGGCCACGTCTTGGTGCGTACTGGTGCAGCAGTGCGGCAAGGTACTCTGGTGTGCCTCCGTAGAGTGTCTTGTGCAAAAGGACGAGTATCTTATACTCAATCCTTCTCTTAATTGGCTGCCAGTGAAGTTGCCGCAGTATTGTCGTCATGGACTGGCGATCACCCCGTCGAATCTGCATGACAATGCGAGCCGCTGACCGCTGGACCATTTCCAGACGGTGCAGGAAGCGATCGGTTATTAAAAATAGCATCGCATTGCCATAGTCCAGCCGTGTACGTATGTATTATGTATGTATGTATGTATGTATGTATGTATGTATGTATGTATATATGTATGTATTATGTATGTATTTATTATGTATGTATGTATGTACGTATATATGTATGTATGTATGTATGTATGTACGTCCCGGCCTTGCCTGCCTGTATTCTTAACGCTATCAAATCTGTTGTATAGATGATTTTATACGGCTAAGTATTCTTTCCGGGAACTTTTTTTACTAATATAGACAATTGTTCTGTATTTTGAAATCGTCATAAACAGAGCTGAAGTTGATAATGATTACGCATATATCAACTTTAATCAGGCAGCAGCAAACATACTGAAACAAATGTTAGGTTTACTAACGACCGTATCTAGCTAAACCGTAAAATTGCATTTGAACTCGGCAGCTGCTGTTCGGCATCGCTATCACGTCATACGCCTACTGGAAGGAGAATCGCATCAACTCCGGAGTTGAAATTAAATCGAGATTAGTTGATGACGTAAAAACTGCACTTTCGCGTGGTATCAAGCCGCCCCTCGAAGCGCCGCCAACAGGTGTGAGACTATTACTGTTTGGCCCATTGAAACCAATACTGAAATCAGTCAGGCAATCCCACACTGTGCGTAAAGTGACGAATCGATTTTACTAAAGACAATATGCCCTACACTTTGATTTTTCTCTTGTCGCATCTTCGTCAAATAGTACAATTTTGTTTTCGAGAATATCAACACAGAAGACACTCCCCGTCATTTGTCGCCGAAACAAACTTCGTGCTCAGTTGTTCCTCCCATCACTGACACACACACACACACACACACACACACACACACACACACACACACACACACACACACACACACACACACACACACACACACACACACACACACACACACACACACACACACACACACACACACACACACACACACACACACACACACACACACACACACACACACACACACACACACACACACACACACACACACACACACACACACACACACACACACACACACACACACACACACACACACACACACACACACACACACACACACACACACACACACACACACACACACACACACACACACACACACACACACACACACACACACACACACACACACACACACACACACACACACACACACACACACACACACACACACACACACACACACACACACACACACACACACACACACACACACACACACACACACACACACACACACACACACACACACACACACACACACACACACACACACACACACACACACACACACACACACACACACACACACACACACACACACACACACACACACACACACACACACACACACACACACACATATGTGCGGCCAACCAGCAACTAGCAGTGTAAGTGTGTGCACAGCAGAAATGTCGTAGTCTTCAACCTGCCTTTTTCCCATTTCATGAACTATTTTCAGGGTGCAAAACACCCTAAAAAGGGGAAACCGTAGTAACACTTTATTCACACTACATGAACCCGAATAAAATAATTCTCTGTCCCCAACAGAGCCGACTATCGACGCGCCAGCAGTGAGCGAGAACCCGGAAGCGCATGACCAGAAATCACGAAGAGCGTCTAAGCCGCGACGTCACCACAAGTCGTCCGCCGAGCCGGGCACTAGCGGGTCAGGACAATTGGAGCAAAGACGTCTGTCGGCGGGACACCCGATGACGACAGACCCCGAAGCTGGGTTCGGCTACAACGAACCATCCGATATTCTCTTCTACTCAACCGGCGCCGCGGACGAACATGGCTCGGAAGACGGCAGGAAGCACAGAAAGCATAAAGGCAAGAAGAGCAAGAAAGTTCCGCGCGACAAGGAGCCGCCAACCAGGCCACTCACACCGGATCCGTATCCGCTGGCCGATGTGCTTGGTGAGCCGGAAGTCGTTTAACCGACAACACTCACCGTCTTGTTCTTGTTGTTTTTGCCGTTCGTCGTCTTCTTCTTCTGTGTCAGGATGCAGTTGTTTCTTCTTCCATTTCAGCTCATAACTCTACGTTAGCCACATATAAATGTGGCTAGAGCATTTTCGAGCCGTGATTTTTGGGGAATGGTACGACACTGTTTTCGTCGGTGCTGTTATGACGAACCGGGAAACTCTGCGATATACAACATGGTCATGCCTCCATGTTTGGAACTAGATGGAACCATATTTGCAGTCGGTGTTTCACCATCACCACTAACGTTAATAGTGTTTTTGTTCATGCTACTGATTGATATGACACTCGATATCCACATTTTCTTGTTTTGTTGACGTCGTCTTTTCTTCGCCTCTTCCATTTTGTAATCTATGATACATGTAGCTCAGCTACGTAGACTAATTACCTTAATTACGACTGTTATACGACCTTCACGAAACACTATGACGAGTCTGGATAAATGCTGTGGCATAACACCTCCTTAAGCTTAATTAAAATCAATGTATGAAAATGCATTTCCCTCTTTATAGCTTGTGAGCTCCTGAGTCACAAGGTCCCTCTCAATGATAGCTGTACTCGGCTTGTGGCCACAATAACATTCCCTTACGCTACGCAGTTATTGTGTACATCAGAGAGCGGGTCTGGCAAGACAACACCTTTAATAGTCGGAAAGCGCCGGTACTGTTCTACTTCGTTTTCTCCTTTCTGATTATGTTTGAGGTACGCTGAAGTATATTTAGTTTGTTTTTAATGTCTTGTTCGTCTACAAAAATGGTCAACACAACGTTGATTGTTTAGCGCCCCAGCTTCTGTTTGCAACACGACACACCATAGTCACCAACATAATTAAAACAATGAATTGAATTATTTAGCTTTCCTGAAAATCATGCAAATTATGCTAATAAAGATTTGTCAAATATTACACGTTTGATACATTTGAAATCTATGACTACAAATCTATGAATGTGCCACATTTCATTGACACACATAACTGTTTTTCTTAGTTGTGATTTAAAAAAAATTTGCTCCAGGACAAAATAATCTCTATATAGATCTGTGTTGAATTGTTAATTTTCAGTTATCTTAGTATTCACTCATACATTTTTTTAGTATCATAACATTCTTGTGTTGTGTGTTGACAGCAATAGCAGCCGATGTTCTATAATTGTAATGTTTGGCTGTTTCGAGGCACGTTTCGCATAGAGTAATGAATGCTTCCATGATAATATTCAGTCACTGCAAGAAGATAGAACTGTTTCACTGATGTTGGTTTACTTGGTTACAACGGTTAAATGTCATATGCTAATCAATTGGCCCTTCTTAACCTGAAACACCCAAGCAACCAAATTTATCTTTTACCACTACTTGGGGATTGGGAAATGGGAACTTAAATGTATTGGGTACAAACCCTCGCATATCACATGTATCACTTACATTACTACGATCCACCCATGTACATTCTTCTTCAACCTACACAGCCTGTAAACTTCAAAGATTTAACAGTTGTATTATGGATGGTATACAGAACGAGGAAGCCAAAACATAAACTTTGATTACTGGCTGAAAACTGCAGAACTGCAGATCGTCCTATTGTTCTTCAGTAGATTGCTACGTGAAGGTAATTTCGATCTCTATGTAGAAATGCTGAACAAGATAAAACCGCGAACCAACTATAGAAGGTGATCACCAGTACACGCCAGGCTTGTTAACAAATGCATGTTAACGCATTTGAATGCAAATGCAATTGTTTCATTTGATCCAAATACAAATGCCATTTTCCAGAAATGCATTAAAATGCAAATGTTTTGGGGTCGTACTCAAATGCAAATGTTTTGGTTACATATTTGCAAATGCATTTTAATTAATTTCAAACTTTTTGGCTTTATATTAACGTTTTGTTTTATTTGGAGAAAAACCAACGTAATGTATACAAACACATTATTAATTTATTTAATAAATACAGTTTTACATTATTGTAACCACTAAGCCCCACCATATACCAGTCCCACTACATGAACACGTCTGTAGAGTCATACACTGAGTCACACAGTTCCTGGCCTGCAAAGTTCACGCATCACAGGATATTGCTTAATCCCACTAGCAATGCTAAGCGTGGCAGGGAATGGAAGGCCAATATTTCAGGTAGGTTAACACATATCTCAGGAGGGCGGGTTATAAGTAGGCCAGATTGGAAGGGGAACCCAAGACAATAGACTGTCCACTGGTGGGGTCACTGAGATGATAACCTGGTGGATAATTACAGCTACCACTAATCACTCTGCGTGTCTGTAAATATTTAGTGCTGCCATTGCTAATGTTTACTCCACCTAATGAGTTGCCAACCCATTCCAACAGTGCCAACACAACGCAAGACAGTCATCTGTCTGCATTATTTCATTGAACAGGTAATCTCTGAAGCCATCAACTTATAGACCAGTTGGTATTTTTATGTTGCATGAATAACAGCTCAGCCATTGACCAGTGTTACACATGCATTTGATTGCGCAATTCAAATGCTAATGCAGATGTTCAAGGTACGCCTTCAAATGCAAATGCATTTACAATTTCACGGAGGCTTTGAATGCGCATTCAAATACTTAACATTCAAATGCGCATTCAAATGCATTTGCTGACAAGGCTGGTATACGTATGCATTGCTCGAAAATCACCACGCCGTTTTTGTAGCGTTCTCTACATGAAAGTTCATTGCACACAAAACGGGAAGCAGTTTTTCCACGGTGGCAACTGATCAGTCCAATGAACAAATGAAGGATTCGGGGAAGTTGTTAACTCTGCAGAAGATCCCGGTGCATTGAGATGCTGGGTGATAAGATGTCCCGAGGTTATGAGAGTCATCACTGAATTTGAAGATGATTCTGAACGCGACACATGCACCGATGGGGCTACGTGTAGTCTGCACCGATGGGGCTATGTGTAGTCTGCACCGATGGGGCTATGTGTAGTCTGCACCGATGGGGCTACGTGTAGCCTGCACCGATGAGGCTACGTGTAGTCTCCACCACGAGCAGCTGTCATAATGACACAATACATTCGTACATCAAACTAAATATTTCACGTCAGTTATACACAACATGGGAATGCATTCCTAGAAGACAATCAGCACTTCCTGGCGTTGGACACAGATGTCATGAATAAATAAATTGTGAAGACTGTCAATAACAACACACCACTTTAACTCGAGGCAGGTTTGTTCATCGGACAAAACAATTTACATATGCACTGACAAAGAACAAACCTACACTATTCAGCACACCATTATTAAAAATATAATGTAATTTGTTCTCGCGAATGTATGTCGCATGCCAAACCAAAGACAGTTAGTGACCTTGAGAAAGCTTTCTCAAGGTCACTCACTGCCGTGATAGTTTAGATGATCAATCCCAAGAAAGCTAGGACTGTCCAAGATTATACTGAACAGGTGTTTGTTTTCTACATGTCATCCCAGCTGAAGGATACCAGTCGCGTTGACAACATATATGATGTCTATATGTCTTAAAGCATTGACCAGAGAACAAAGGGAAAGAATGTTAAACGTTCTGCGCAGCAATGGAAACAAAACAAAACTGTTAAACTGTCTCTCGTAACAGAGCATTCTTCATCTCAACTCAGAAGGTAAGGTGTTTTATGCTACCGACACCAGACTTTAAAAAGTTTACTTATTTTTTCTCATAAAGAGGCTGATACACGTATCTGTGGGTGGCATTTGGCACATGAGACTCATTGAAATGTGTACGTGCGTGCGTGCGCACGTGTACGCGTGTGTGTGAAATTGTATAGGCTTTCCTGCCTGTCTTCCATGCATGCAATGGTTGCGCCACGGCGTCAACATAGAATAATGGGCGCAATGGACACTGCAAATGTTCTATGGTAGCACTGAAATGAGCTTAAGCTTGTACATACTATTTATCTGTGACTGGAACTTTAAATTAACACCAAGGTTGCAAATGCTATGCATAAATCTTATTAACAATAATTATGCACCATCACACTAAGAAGCAATACTGAAAATGTGGTGTTTTTATCACAAAATTCGTTCTGATGCGTGGAGCTTACCAAACCTACTATACATCAGTAATCCTGAAAGAAAAGATCTACCTGCTCGAAACGCTGATTTTTCAGTTGTTGTGTTAACCACTAATATAGCTTGCTTGAATCTAGGGTGGCGCCACCTTTTGTCGCGCACATTTTGTGTAGACGTTACCGTTTTAAGCGCCAGCAGCTGATCAGCGTCATTATCGATATTCCACACTACAAAATTAGTTTCCATGATTTAACTTCTCATTGTGACAGTTGTGTCAATATTATAATCAAAGATTAAAGTTGATTCGAATTGCATCGTATAAACCGATAAAAGTTAACTCTTACTTGATGCTAATCCAAATCCCTAGATGAGAGCCTAATTAATCTAATTATGTATGCTCCCTGAATCTGAGATCATACATAATTTTCGTCACAATGAGAAAAATATGGATGCAGGCTCTGGCGTGTGCAACAAACGGTGGCGCCACAACGCGGAGCTTGGATAATCGAGGTTATGGTTGAGGGATAAATGTCGGCAAACTGTTTACACAGTACCATGTAGACATCAAAGAAGAGCATTTGCGATTGGTTAAACCAGTTGACGATGCAGTTTTAAAAGTAAACAGAGCATGCAATACAGGACACGAAATGTAACTTTTTTATGAGTAATTAAAACATACACTTCTGCGTTTGATGGATAATTATACTATATATAACACAATATTAAGTGAACCTTGGTGCGATTTATGGAGGTACATTTGCTTTGTTTATGACCTGTAATTCTTGCGAAAGCATTGTGAAGTGGACGAAGAAATGTGCGTCCTCATTCTGAATAAATCTGAATATATAAGACAAACGCATTTAAAAAAAGTTATTTTATCTCTCAATTTTAAGTAACAACCACACAACATCAAACATATAAAGAACAGAAGAGTATAGAAACCTTAAAAAACATACTTGAAAGAGATGTGCCCCTTTTTGCCCAGTACTGTGGAAGTGCCACAGGCATAAATAGAACACCCGTTAGTAAAATAGCGGAATGATTAAAGGTGCTTAATCAATTCGATTTTTTCGTAGTCTTATTTCAAATTAATTTTGCGAAAAACCTTGTTTTTGCTTGTTTAAGCATTAACTGAAGTGAAAATCAAAATGCTGAAAAATCAAGATTTTTTCCTTGGCGAAATTTCGTAACTTTGTCATGTGATCGGGGATCGAGAGGATGAAGGTCACGCCCATAATCAGCATTGACCCACACATACATACATGCATTTTTTATTAAACAGACTGCGCATATTACTAAAAGTTAACTAGTCACACACTACAGGTGAACCGGATTCGCGATGGGTTGAACCATTTTAAGGAAGCAGCTTTAATGGTGTAACTCTATGGGAAGTGCAGATCTTGACAAACGGAGCACGTGTGTATGTTTACATGTGCTCGATTGCGTAGCGCAGTCGTAAAAAAATAGGTCGGAGGTAAAGGTCGTTGACGGCTCCCCGGCATTCCGCCATTTTGCGTGGCCGCTTAAGCATTGGCTTCGTTTCGTATGTTGATGCTAGGCTTTGTTCGGAACCTGCAGTGTTCCGCGTAAATGCAATATTACACTGGATTTTAATGGGTAAGTATGTCGACATTTGACCATTTGCTATACTCGTTTGTTAATGAATCTGGCGCTGGGGAACCTATCACATAAACCGCGACTCGGACAGAGCGCGGGTGATTGTCGTGCGACTGTGAAGTGTGGTCGTCGGTCGGTGTCGACGGTGACACCGGCCCGCATCGGTGTTCTAATCAATATATTGATGTCTGTAAAACTATCTGTCATCTACCGCCTCACAAACAGATGCATGGTGCGGTGTTTTAAGTGACAATTAAATATATTTTGTCTCGTTCTGTCCGAATTAACTACATGAAATCATGGGGGTGGGGCACCGTCACGACGCTACTACACTAGGCTAGCGAATTTGATATTTAAATCGTTTTAATACTTCCGGAGATAGACCATGGCTTACGTTACGACACACGTTGTTATTTAGCTATCGGAAAAGCTGACTGGGTTTATGCTATGAATCAGGCATGACGGTGACGATTTGACTTATGTGTTATTGAGCCGTGGAATTTAAGGGTGCGAACGATGCGTCAACACTTTGTCACAGCATACGTCCGGTGTCATGTTATTACGTTAAAGTGCATTGCTTAGTATGGTCGTCGATGTTCATATTCTGACATTTCTGGTTATAAAACAAGCGGACACACGTGAAAGATAGTTCCGTGGCACACACATTTCTACTGAATATTCTACAGGTTTGTCTTGTCAAAGTTAAGTGTATTAAGTGTTTCTTTCACATGTATGCCAGTTATTTCATGTCATCCTACACCCTCCCCTACACGAAGTTGATGACTTGATATATCACTTGAAACAGTTTGGGTACAAGAACAATATTTACTTGTATTGTTGTACACTTGCTTTGGTGTCTAAATGCTACCTACTCTTGAATGCCAAATAAGCGTCCCTATACGCGTATTTATTTGATGAAAAATGCTACCTTATTTGGCACTATACGGTTATTAGATTTAAACATTTGTGCCGGCCTATATTCTCTGATAATCGTGGCTAATTCTGGATCTGCATGTGGCTCCCTCTGACGGCCAAGATGTCATCTATTCGAACGACAGTCGTGAATTTAGCTGAATTCCATGGATCCTAGATTTTGATCCCGCAGCATTAGGCCATCCGATTTCTATGATTAGGTGAATCGGTCGGATTCCTTAGTTATCAGGAGCTCGACATGGTATATTATTAGTCAAAACGCCATTATCACCACGTAATCTGACCGTAAATGACCATAACTGGTTAGCAGCAATTTCCTCTGAAACGGGATTGTGTATTCAATTCAATAAAACTTTAATGTTCATTTAAAAACGAAAAATTCCCTTTTTCACAGATATGAAAGCGATTATGCATATACGGCGATCCGCGTAGTTTACTAAAGACACCTTCACATCGAGTCAAACAATCTTGCTTTGGCGCTAAAAAAGACAAATATACTAGTGACTATTTCGCATTATACTATTATTTGTTTTGAACAATTTGCCCCCCTATACTGTTATTCTGCACTATACTCGTATTAAATTTAACCGATTTGCCACCCTATACTGTTATTTCGTCTATACGATTATTTGGCACACAGGAGAAGTATAACCTGGTTATTGTTGACTTGATCTCTTTTGTAACTTTTTAAGTTTCTATGTATGATTGAGCAGCTATTCATATATGGAGAAAGTATTTAATGGCAAGCATTTCCTTATTGATTGGTTGTCAACTCTAAACAACTTGGTCAACTTGTCAGTTTGATTCTATCAATTGTCCAGTGATAGCAAAAGGAACTATCAACAGTCCAGTGATAGCCACAGGATAATGTGTCTATGGCAGAGCCAAACAACAGGTCAGTTGTTATATAATTGTGGTAGCCCAAGGGTCAATCTTGAAGTTGGTTTGGACATTTGAACTACTGAAGTAGCTGCCAAATTTGGCAACATTTTCTGTTTAACTATTACATAAAAAACTTTTTAGACATCTAAAGTTGTGTAACAATAATTTGTCAATTATATATATGTGTGTCACTGTGTGTATGTTATACCCATTACAACATTACACACCAACAATCAGAAGTACCTTTTTATGCATAGTGAATAGTAAATGACACATTTAAAACAAACTACTGATTTGTCTTGGTCGTGGCCTGTGGTTTAGAAACGAGTTAACAGGGAGGGAATTGTTTTTAAATTATGCATGCACTTGGTGTCCCTCAGTAGCACTTGCGAAATACGACCTGTACGCTTGACCTTTAGCATAGTTTTACATGTTTGAAGTAGTTTAATTGACAGCACATTGAGGATAACATCTACAGTTATAGAGAACATGTTATACTTAGATTATTCATGGGTGATAATAATCTGAGTATAACATGTGTCAACATGCATTCTTTCCAGTCAGTCAGTATGTAATCACCTAATCAATCTTAACTCTGTTTATCCCAGAGGCCTGTCCAAAATAAGCCTCCTAGTTCCCAAGCAAATTTGCTTTCGCACCAGTTTCATGTTTGTTGTCTGAGCATTCCTTGTTCATGTTGTATTTGTTATGCTTTATGTGTCAGCAAGTACCATAAACTATATAAGAAATGAAAGCTAATTAAATTATCTTTTGAATGGTGTGAATTTTATAAATGTAGGTCCATTTTAATTTTACCTTATATGTATATATATATATTTTTAATAATTGAGTTCATTAAAAAAAATATATATAAAACTTCAGTCGACTTCAGATGCCATAATGACAATGATTAATTATTTTTTAACCACAAGTATCAGTAAATGCAACCTTCAGAATTAAGTTCTGATTGAAATGGTAACAAAATTATTATCCATTACAAAGTTATGGTATATTTTATTAAGTAAGGTAATGAAAAAAAATCACCATACATTCCTCCATTTTTTCTTCACTTAAAAAGAATGACAGCTAAATTGATTGCATTATTCAACTTGAATACTTGTTATATTAGTAGTGTCTATTAGTGACCACACAAGCACAAGATGTGCATAGCATTTATTTATTTTTCAGGTAACAAAACACAATTTAAAAACAGTTATTCTTGGACTGCCATATTCGAGAGTGTCTCATGCGCAAAATATTATTTTTTAAAATCCATCCTCCTTTGGAAACCCTCAAAATCACTGTCGGTTTCTGAGTCCTATTAGCCAAAGTTGCATCCAATTGTCATCAACGTGCTGATCGATTGGTTAAAGAACCGCTTGATTATTATTTCAAATAACATCTCAATCATCTGAGAATGCGTCGGCTTCATTGCCATCGCACACAACGTGAATGGCATCAACTATTTTGCGATGACAATGAAAATCAACACTTTATTTGGTAATTTACTACGCTTGAAATCACCGTTGAAGATTTAAACAAAACAGCATATAACAACCAGAAGTGTCCTGGGCCAGTACACATACACACATATTGTGATGTCATAGGAATATGTGTATGTGTACTCAAGATAATTCGATATGCTGCGCTACGCTATAACTACACAAAAAGTTGTACTTGGGATAGAAATAATTATACATGGTTTCAAACAAAACTCTCCAGTAAGTGAACCTCAGCGCATGGCTATTTATGTTACAACAATGAAGAGTTAATTAATCGATTCAGATTTCTTGTGATAGGGTATTCATAGTAAAGTTTGGTTGGAATTGTTTGTGTTGACAATTGAACATTATATGTTTTTTCTATTATTATCGTATGATTAAAGGTGCTTAATCAATTTGATTTTTTTTGTCTCATTTCAAATTAATTTAGCGAAAAACCAAACTTATCTAGTATCCACTGCAACATGCTAGCTCGTTTGTGCAACTTTTGTGTGTGGTTTTTGTGAAATCATCAGACAAATTATTAAATTACTTAATGCTTGCTCAAGCATTAACTGAAGTGAAAATCTAAATGCAGAAAAATCATGATTTTCTTCCTTGATGAAATTTTATAACTTTGTCATGTGATTGGCGAGAGGATGGAAGTCAGTTCAAGTCACGCCCATGATCAGCATTGACCCACACAGTGTTTACCATTTTGGATATCCAATATTTTGATCCTTACCAGATCTAACGGCTAAAGTAAATTCTTTCGATGATTTGAACAAAATAGACATTTTTTATTAAACAGACATTTGCTATAACTATAATAAAAAATATCACGGTTAACTAAATGTACCTCGTTGAGCACCAAAAATCTTTTTTGCATAGGCAGCGCCAGATTTGTTCAGAATCCTACGTCAAGAGTGCTGACTAGGTTTCGCACAACTCCAACTTTAAATGCCTGATTGTAGATGATTTTAGTTACATACTTGCCAATAAGTTTGGACATGCTGTTTGCGTCTAAATCAACTTATTTGGCAAGATAGTCCATGCATTCATTATTTACTAACCTCCTCGTGTTCCGATTTGACAGGTCTCTTAATTGAGTGTTTGCATGTTGTCGAAACCATCGGCTGAGGGACATGCTGGAACATTGTCTGTACCGCTTCAGGCTTTAATGACAACTCTCTGTACTTCACTGAATGATGCTTACATCCGAATGCTGCACAGTACGGCATTGTAATAATTTTTGTCGCATGTAAATCCAATATAAAAGCAAATAAAAATGTAACCTCAACCATGTTAAAAATACATGCGACATGCACATCCTACATCACACCTGCGTCGGGGGTTAAGGGGCTGCTCGCCGCTGATTGGTCAAAATTGCAAACACTGACGAACATGTCAGCCTCCACGAAAAATTACATAACACCAGAATTTCGCACGTTTAGAACATATCCCCAGTTAATCACTTACGTGATATTCCTGATTATAGTTGCAAATGGTTAGTTTTTAGGGGCAAAGGCCCAAAACAATGCCTTTGGTTTCACTTTAAACTAGTCACTGCACATCTGGACATAAGTGAGCCATTTGAGGAAGCAGCTTTAAACATGTGATATGAAAAATCTTCTATTAGGTCGTGTGTGGTACTGCAACTAACCGGAGGCTGGAGCTAGTGCAAAGTTAATTCCACTGATATAATGAAGGAATGTTGCAACTCTTAATGTAAGTTATATTAAGGTTCTGTTCACTTCCAAGTGCTCTTGACACAATGGTATAACCTGAGTCTGGGTAATGTAGAAGTCAAGTGGCTCACAGCAGATCTTTGTGACACCATATTTTCTAATTCTGTCATGGATGCATATATTGGAACTAGCAAGTATGGAAATGATTTGATGTATTAATACCACTACCCTTTGTATTGATACATTGTGTCACCAGTGGTTCAGCTTCTGTACGCATCAACCCCTGGTGGATACTTCAGGAATCGCCAGTATTCTAATTATCAGACACCAAACTTTTAGAGAAATTTGGACGATGTGGACTGTTCAATGACTATCTGAAAGGATTAACTCGTGCCTTGTACATGATAGCAAGATTCAATACTTTGTGATTTGGTAGGTAATCATTTGGCAGCAATAACATGTATGTAGGCATGGAGCCATAATCAATGATACAATATACACTGTGGTTACTATAAAAGCAAAAGGAACCGTTGCAACCTAATGTCTCTCCACAGTTTCACCACAGTCGACAAAAGGGGTTTTGGAAACAAAATAATAAAATATCTCACATTTGGCTAATAAAGGAACACGTTGGTTAGTTCCGGTTTATTTGTATTTGGTACACATAATTGTTTAAGTAACACATGTAGTCAGCTTAATAGATGGCATAATTTTGTTAAAATCATTGAAAGAATTGTTTAAGTAACACATGTAGTCAGCTTAATAGATGGCATACTTTTGTTAAAATCATTGAAGGAATTGACTTTTGAGCCTTGATAAAGGTGGAGTAACATTTGTAATTTTTGTCGAATTTCGACCAGACCCAGTCAAGAATAATTTAAAATTTGTCGTATTATTTCGTAAAAACTACACATTTGCACAAATGAGCTAGCATGTCGTAGTGGATATTAGATAGGTGTGATCTTTCGCAAAAACAAGTTTAAATCAAGAAGAGCTTTCACACCTTGGGCATAGTTGTTTGATTTAAATCACTCAAAAAAATAACTGATTTATGATTTTTTATTTCCAAAATTTGTGTAAATTTGAAATATTCCCTTTCTGAATGCAGTGAAGCTACACAAAGTTGTCTTCCAGATGAAGTATCTTTTCAAGTCAGAAGCCCTGAGTTAAAGTCCACTTAGAGCTTGTGCTAGTTATTACCAATTCAGTAGGTTGACTCAAGTAAGACAGTCTGGGCTACAGACTAATACTGTACCAGTTTGCAGTCTGGTTAGAGACCCTTAGAGTAGGTAGAGCCCTGGACAGGTGCTAATCCACCCTCTCAGCAATAATTATCAGGGCTACAGCCACAGATTACCAGCAGGCTTTCATTTCCAAGACAGATTATGCAACTACAGGGGGTGAGGCCTTGTGGACATTGTCTAATGGGGGTCCATTCGTCCCAATGAGTGCCAAGAACAATTTAAAATTTCATCTGGCGCTATATAAAATAAAATATATTATTATTATATATGTATTTTAAAATGACATTTTTGTTGCTGTGGTAAATCAAACTACAGTATGTTATAATTATATAATTTTATATAAAAAAAATCATGTACCTTCTGGTTAGACAAGTACCCAAATCGATTTGAATAGAACATGTTTGAAAGAGTTTATAAATATAAACATCTATATAAATGTCTATATACCAGATTTCCAAAAAATAAAAAAAAATCTGATTTAAATAAAAAAATCTGATTTTTTTAAAAAATCATTATTTTTTTAACCCTGACCTTGGGAGAGGGAGTCAGTGAGAAAATGAGTGCCCACCTGCACAACATGCTCCAGATGGAACAAGGAAGCCAGTAGCTGATCAAGACTAATACCTTGGTACATTCATATGTTGAACCTCCCCTAGGGGAATATTTGTCATCATTGTGGAGTGATAAAATTATCAAGACTCAAGTTGTACCAGTTCTGCTTGTTTTTATAGTAAATGTAATACTAGATTGTATCTTTACTCCAGCGGTTCTGGGTTCAAGCCTTGGTCCAATAATCCAGAATGCAAATGCAATGCCTACCTACCTACCCACCTACACACATACACACATGCTTACACACTTACATGTACTATAACATTATACAGTATTATTACCAATATATTCATTATGACAAATTTAAATTCTGGGCAATTTTCATAATTTATTTTAAAGCGAAAAGTATCTATTTTTATATTTTATTATAACCCGTCAGGTCGTCTATATTTCAGGAATGTTCAAATGACATGTTATGTATATTTGGAAATGAAACTGATACTACAAAAAACAGTTAGGCTAAGGTATCAGATTTCAGACGCAGTGTATATAGAAGTGGAACCAGCTTGCAAAACTCGTTTGACGTCATTCAATACCCAATTTACAGAGTATTTGGGTTATTGACATTCTGGGGATGCTGTCAAAATTTAAAATGATTTGTATTGGCGACGTGCAAATAACAGACATTCCATGTGAAATAATCAGCTATTTTTTAGGGTAAAGACAGATTTGTTAATTTACGATGGGAGAATTATGCATTTGCCTTTCCAGGAAGAAATCATTTGATTGTTACCAACCTGTAGTTATTCTTGTTTGTATATATAGCTTTACCTTTCCCAACAAAATTGGAGGGACGCCTGTTGCCTAAAATATGGCTGAAATACTACTGATAAAGGTTCTAATATTTGAATGGACATCTGTTGTTTCATAAATCAATTGATTAGTATTTTGAAGTGGTGCTCAAATACAAGCCTGAATGAACATTGATTACAACGCATTGCATTTTGTATATTATCTGGCCATTATTAATATTATCTGTCAATGATTTCATATACGAAGTGCATAATTTATTATGAGCCGTGTCCATTTCACGCCACCTGGCTTATACATTTGTGTGGCTACCAGCTTAGTAATATCTTTATCTTGTAGATAGGTCTATGTGATTGAACATTAATAGGTCTGTGTGATTGAACATTAATGTTTGAGCTTATCACTGATACTGTCCTGTAAATAACAGGCTTGGATCCGCAGTGTGCATATTCTGTGCACTGCTTTGCTAAATGACAACTAATGCTTAGTGTTTGATATAACCAACATGTTTGGGTTCGATTACAGTGGTCAAGTGCAGTTACACAGCCTTGTAAAAGTTCAGTTATAATTACAACATTTCAACAAATCAACTACAATTACATCGATTGAACAAGATTAGTTACAATTAGGGCACTTCAAGAATTAATTACAATGCTTCATAAAGGGCGAATTGCAATAGTTCTGTATAGATTGCGTTCAACTAGATTGTTTTATTAGAAGATTACATGTTCCACTATTGCTAATTTGTAGACATGGGTTTAGGTAGTCTTACATTATTTCTTGTTGGGTTCAATTACAAATAACAACGGTCAAATACAATCATACAGCCTAATAAAACTCAGTTACTATGTTTAGTCTTCGGAAACAATCAGTTACAATTTCAATTATACGACTTGTAAATGTAAGTAATTAAACATTTTATAATTGAGCCTGATCCTGACTATTCCAGTGCACTGCTTTCAGTGCTTTGCTAAATGACAGCTGACACTTAGTGTTTTAGTGTATAGCTGATGGTGTCAAGAAGCATGCCTTAGGCTTGTGCACCTCAGTGTGATTCCTGGAAGGCTATATTTTCCCCTGCAGCTGTCCCATCTGTACTTCCCAGCAGCTCCCATCTGACTCCCCAGCAGCTCCCATCTGTGCTGGGTTGAGGTACTGGTGCACCAATGATTCATGCTAAATATCATCCCAGATGGTGTGGCATTTATGTAGATTGTATATGTTATCCAAAAACGTTTGGGCAATATTTTATACAGCCTGTACTAATAGGTACCGGCAGCCTATGTACCATTCTGTCTCAGCAGTCAGATCATGGAAAATTGTGCATTTTCAAGTAGTTGTAACTTCCGTGGTTTTATCATGAAATTAGATAAAATCTGTGTGTACTTGTTGATTGACTTCTTATTGTTCATTTGATTGTTATTTTGTGTGTGTGTTTGCTTGGAAACACAAGAAAAACAACAATCAACCACAGTATAAAGTAGCTTGTGGTTGTGTCGGTCTCACATTTCTTTAGTCGTTGCCAGAGGGCCATGGGGATGGTTTGTAAATTGAAACATAAAAAAATTTCCCCGAGAGATTCGGGATATTACCTACCCCGGTATGTGGATGTTTAACGTAGATTACATAACTTTGAACAATAGGAGTTCATAGCGAATTACAATTGTTAGCAGCGCTATACATGTTTTCTACGATTGTTCCAAGTTAAGTTATCTACATCAAACATCCACATGAGTTCCATCATACGGTTTCACGAAATCGCAGTTGTGTATGATTTTTGAGGCACAAAGTAGTTATTGGCGTTGCCCTACCAAAAACTTGACTGGGGACTGCAAGAAGTTGTACACTCTTGCCGTAGCTGCCCTTTCTCCCAAAGCACTCGGCTAGTTGCGTATAAATTAAAGGTCCTTAATTTTATTTTTTCCACTCCTCTATTTCGACGAGGTAGTTTCATTGACCTGCCTATTCATCGACACTAAGCATAGACCTGCACCTTCAGTCTTATCATTACCATCAAGTAATTAAAAGTCCCTCCTAAATGTTTTTTTCAAACTCGTTTCAGACCCAGTTCACACAAAAATGTATTACTTAATCCTCTTTGTGCCTCCTGGTGCATAATGCAGAAACAACATCTCCAATTTATGTCAACAAAATTGAAAATAACTAGCATTAACTACGATAACATGCTAGCTCAAATGTATAAATTTGTTTGACAAATATTTATTTACATTGGACAAACTACTACATTTTTTCGTCAGTTACCCAATCTAATGATCAAAATCAATTCTTTCAAACATGATTCACAATGGGCAATCAATTGAGGAAGACGTTTTAAAAACATGTACATTTCTTTCTAGTTATTGATCAAAAATTTGTTCAAGAGATTGCTTCAAATAAAATTAATAATTCTTTTGCGAAGACCTATTACCATCTTCTGAATGTGTTTCTAAATCATATTAAATGTGTGATCTAATTATATAAACAAAAGATGGCAACATAACATTAGCTATATTAGACATTAATATTGTAAGCCAACATTAATAGTATTATTTAAGTACTTTGGATAACATTGTACATTGTTGTTTATGTCATAATTATGCACACAGGTTTATTGCAGGCGTCAGATGCGCATTACATAAATAGATAAACACAAAGGTAAATTGGACAGTTGGTATTCACATAGATAGTTTATGCAACATTCACTGGCAGTGCCGTGAAACTACAGGTGGAGGTATGTTCATCTACCTGCTAAGTAGGGCACAGTGGCTCTAAGGTTAGAACACCAGACTGTCAGTCGAGACGACCAAGGTTTGAGTTCACCTGTTTCAAAACTTGGGCAAGTCCGTTCGCTCCACCTTGTCTTAGTTCATTCAGCTGTATAAATGAATACGATTTTAGATGTCCTATGGACTGGATACTGCGTAGTATAATTTACCTACGTAAGCAGGTGGAAAATATTGTAATTAGCACACTTTACAGTGTCATTACATCGTTGTGTGGTTGCACAGATTGTTCTGATATAATCATACAAAGCCAGGAGTTTTATTTGCTATGAGAACAGCAGGCAATGGCATTGCTGTGGGGGTAGTTATGTCATCTAGAGAACAGCAGGCAATGGCATTGCTGTAGGGGTAGTTGTGTCGTCTAGAGAACAGCAGGCAATGGCATTGCTGTGGGGGTAGTTGTGTCGTCTAGAGAACAGCATGCAATGGCATTGCTGTGGGGGTAGTTGTGTCGTCTAAAGAACAGCAGGCAATGGCATTGCTGTGGGGGTAGTTGTGTCATCTAGAGACCAGCAGGCAATGGCATTGCTGTGGGGGTAGTTGTGTCATCTAGAGAATATCTGGTGTGAAATAACTGTGCAGTTAATGAAGCACTTGCGTTTCTCCATAAATTGAGTGCAATAATCTAAGGAAACACCTATCAATCAGGCTGACCTCCTTCCTCAAGAAGATGCTGCTATTTCGGTCCAGTGTCTTCACCATAACCACCCACAATTTGTATTGTACAGGGTCTCCCAAAGGGTGGCATCTACACAGGGTGTTCACTAAACTCATCCAGCTACATGCCTCTGTCTCTAGTCTAAGCTAATGTAAGTTGCCATCATAAAAACTTATCAGCTATTTCTTGGCAGACTTGCAATGAATGCTGTAGATTCCTTCTCAACTGAATTGTTTACAGCAAAACAATTATACATGATTAAAACTGCTTCTTCAACTGATTTGGCCTATCGCAAATCCGGTTCATTGATGTCCAAATATGTAGTGTGTTAATAGTTTGTGTAACATCCGCAGTTGATATTTTAAAAAATGCCTATTTTTTTCAAATCATCAAAAGAATTGACTTCGTCGCAACAGCAGGTAAGGACAAAAATAGTGGATATCCAAAATGGTAATTTGGTGAACACTGTGTGGGTCAATGCAGATCATGGGTGTGACTTCCGTCTTCTCTCCAATCACTTGACAAAGTTACAAAATTTCACCAAGGAACAAAATCGTGATTTTTCGGCATTTCGATTTTCACTTCAGTTAATGCTTGAACAAGCATTAACTAATTTAATAGTTTATCTGATGATTTCACAAAAACTACACACTGAAGTTGCACAAACGAGGTAGCATGTTGCAGTGGATACTAGGTAGGTTTGGTTTTTTGCAAAATTTATTTGAAATGAGACTAGCAAAAAAATCTTATTGATTAAACACCTTTAATTATTTAACAAGGTATTTAGTCATCATGTTAGTGGGTTGCCATGAAAAAGTAGTTGAGGATATAATGTGAATATCTACATTGGTAATTTACTATGTGACATGTGTCCCTTCAACAACAAGCTTTTATGTAGATTTAAGACTAGATTGTAAACAGTAATAAACGCTGACTATGGTTGAGTCATTATTATTATTGATGGGGTTTTGTAAAGTGGTATGACCGTCACTGATAGTTGACAGCAGTAGGTGTCTGTACTGATGATGTCACCATAGTGTGTCACACTACTGTGATGGATGTGTTTGTCCTCCAAGCTCCTGGCTGAGATGTTTGTCACCACTGGGTGGTTGTCAACAGTGGATGGTTGACACTGGGTAACACAACTTAGCAGTTTGATGGCGTAGACACATGTATGTCTCCTAAACAGGTACAAAGTCTGAACGTTTTTTTTATCATAAAATCAATATGATATGTAAACTATATATATTCTAACATCTTGACTGCCAAAATGTCTTTTAACAAACCTCAATTAAAATGTTCATATAATTTAACCAAATATCTGTTTAATTTGATTGTTTCGAATATCATGTTTTCATTGAATGCTGACCAACAAGGTTGATATTCATAGATATAAAATAGTCTAATTACATTTAGAAATTGTGGTTCATTAAAACACATTTGTGTGGTCAAGATGTTGGAATAGATATAGTTTATACTGTATTTACATGATTTTACGATCAGACTTTGAACTTTTAATAGTTATAAATCATGCAGGGGGTCAGTTATTGTGTCCAGAGAAAGTAAGAACGACTATTCAGTCCTGATGAGTCATCCACATCAGGTTGGTTTAAAGGTCAACAAGGAAGTCAAGCTGTTCTGGAGATGCTGGAAATACTTCTGTACAGGGAGCCTGGAGGAATGGAATGAAGAAAGGTTTTTGTTTGGATTGAATTTCACTGATAGCGAAACCATTACAACTGGTTGATAAGACAAGGCATACAAGGTAAAATGTAAGTTTTTTATGTTTAACGTTGCTGACAGGTATTTCTTAACGTTGCTGACAGGTATTTCGTAACGTTGCTGACAGGTATTTCTTAACGTTGCTGACAGGTATTTCTTAACGTTGCTGACAGGTATTTCCTTAGTTCGTATCCCTTGTTCTGTGGCGGTGAGACTGACAGGTTCCAAGAGCAAGATGGAGAAGGCCATCTATATACTGCCATAAATCCCTGTTTAGGGAGTCGATTACGACGCTGCCTCCTACACCCTGCCTGCTCCGCACCCCACATGCCCTGACAGGGAAACAACCCTGGCCACCACCTCTGCTCTCAGAGAGGAGTGAAGGAGCAAGAACCAGTTGGTTAGAGAGAGAGAGGGTCGCTCTGTGAATCCACAACCGGTTACACATTTACCCCCATGTGGGATCTTTCCCTGTCAACAGCTTTCAGTGTCTCTTCGGAAAGACACATTCAAAGTGGGGTGAACGGAATTGCCCAAGCTTTGAAACAGCAGCAGTTGGACTTGAAGATTGACAGGTGGACTTGAACTCTGGTCCTCATGATTGACAGGTGGACTTGAACCCTGGTCCTCATGATTGACAGGTGGACTTGAACACTGGTCCTTGTGATTGACAGTCCTGCTTTCTAACTGGAGTCCAGTTGGGCTTCATCTCTTTAGCCACTTCATGGCAGTGTAAACAGTTTCCTAATTGTTATTATCATCAATATTTTATATCGTGGTTGTTGCTGCTGCCGCCAAGTTCTGATCACAGATTGATACACTGAATGGCTGTTCCTTTGGGCACAATAGCTCAATGGTTACAGTGCCAGACAGGTTTGAGTCTGTCTAGTGCCATTTCGAAACTTGGGCAATATCGTTCTAATAAAAGCATTGATCCATTCTACCTGGTTTCTATGCCAAGGGAAGTACACAATAACGGAAATGGAAAAAACCTGTCTTGGCCTCCCAGAGCTAATGGTCTCTATCTACAAAAAACCCATACAGAAGCTGCATTAGTGGGTGCCAAAAAACTGGCTCTGATAATGGAGTAAGTGGCATACATTAGTGCCTTGTCCAGGTGGATACTGGAACTGTAAACCCACATATTATGTGTCTGTAGGTCTATTACAGGTCACTGTGGCCTGGCAGTAATATTAGGGTGGCATTGATGTGATCAGAATGATATCCTTGCCAGTTGTTCTAGCAGACCTAGACCAGATGATATCCTTGCCAGTTGTTCTGGCAGACCTAGACCAGATGATATCCTTGCCAGTTGTTCTGGCAGACCTAGACCAGATGATATCCTTGCCAGTTGTTCTGGCAGACCTAGACCAGATGATATCCTTGCCAGTTGTTCTGGCAGACCTAGACCAGATGATATCCTTGCCAGTTGTTCTGGCAGACGTAGACCAGATGAGGTGATTAGGGGCTTCTCTCTTTATTGGGCCAACCAAGTCCATTCTGGTCTTGGGGACTTGCTGCAGATATGTTCATTTTTAGATCTCAAGATCTCTCTAGTGCTGATTCTCCTCTTAGATGATGGTAACAAATATCTTGGCTGTGATAAGAACATTTCATTTCCTCCATCCTTCATAGAAAGAAATATCCCTTGAACATGTTCAGTATTCAGATTGTGACTATAGAAATAGATAATTTCAAATTTTCAGGAACAAAGTGAAAGAACTAGTTACTTAATGACTACTGCTACATCCATAGTCAAACAGACATTTTTTGTCATACATGTTAGTAAGTGATTGTTTGTCATACATGTTAGTAAGTGATTGTTTGTCATACATGTTAGTAAGTGATTGTTTGTCATACATGTTAGTAAGTGATTGTTTGTCATACATGTTAGTAAGTGATTGTTTGTCATACATGTTAGTAAGTGATTGTTTGTCATACATGTTAGTAAGTGATTGTTTGTCATACATGTTAGTAAGTGATTGTTTGTCATACATGTTAGTAAGTGATTGTTTGTCATACATGTTAGTAAGTGATTGTTTGTCATACATGTTAGTAAGTGATTGTTTGTCATACATGTTAGTAAGTGATTGTTTGTCATACATGTTAGTAAGTGATTGTTTGTCATACATGTTAGTAAGTGATTGTTTGTCATACATGTTAGTAAGTGATTGTTTGTCATACATGTTAGTAAGTGATTGTTTGTCATACATGTTAGTAAGTGATTGTTTGTCATACATGTTAGTAAGTGATTCAGCACACATTTGTGTACATATGTTATGAATAAATGCAAACATTTGTACATTTGTGTTTATAGATATGTACATTTGTGTATACCTGTGTTTACATTTATGTACATATTAAACGTACCTGGTATACACAAATATACACATGTGTACACACAAATGTACAGATGTTTCAGATTCATTTCCCATAAAATGTATTACTTAATCCTGTCCGTGCCTACTGATGCATAATGCACAAACAATATCTCCATTTTATGTCACAAACATTGAATCTACCCAGTAGTAACTATGACAAAATGCTAGCTGAAATGTACACACATCTGCACACATACACAAGTTTGATAAAAAAATCCCAATATAATATAAATGCACAAAATGTGTACATTCATATTATATGTTGGGATTTTTTATATATAACTTGATGATTTGTTGAGATATCATTCAAGAGACATCATTCAAGATACCATCAAACATCATGTGAACTCAAACTTCTATGTTTGTGCCTGCAAATCGGACCTATTAGTTGAACGAAATGGGCCACTCTCTACACACGAATGGCTACAGAGTGGACAATCAGTGACCCCTGACCACTGTATGAGATAGCCATCAAAGCTAAAGCAACACAACACTTCGACCAGGCCTAGAGCAAAACACAGACCATTACTGCAGTCTTCATTGAACAATCCCTGCCTTTCATTGCTAGCTAGGACTGATTTCTGAGATGAAACGAGATAACACGGTGAACTGTGATTGTTTCTTGGAACCATAAAACCTGCTGTTGTCATGTCTAAAGAAATATGTACTGAAATATTTGAAAAAAATATTGCTTTCTTCGAAAAGCCACTAGAGTAGAGGGAACTGACGGAATGACAAAAAAAATACTTTGTAAAATAAAGATAATAATTTTATGTTCATATTCAGTTGGTAGTGAATGCAAGAATTTGGGAGATCACCTTAACAATTTAAAAAAAATTAAATTATCGGGTTGGCTGATCCGTAAACCAATTAATAAAAACAAAAGCCTAATAGTCAGTGTTTAGCATAATGCTTTCATATTTTTGTTCAGAAAAAGTTGGGGTGAAAGTCTTGTTACCTGTACCTATAACTGTAACTGCTTGATACTGATAGGTAACTTGTGATAGTATGGAAATCTATCAATACATGCAATGGGCATGCCACAGTGGCACGGGTGAGAATGTTGCACTCTTATTCGAGAAAAGCAAATTTCAAACTTTTGTGCCGTAGACCTGTAGTTTCGAAGCTTGGGCAATTTCATTCAGTTCATGCTGCTTCAGTTTATTCAGCTGTGTACATGAGTACCTGCTACAGACAGTGGTTGATGTATGTGAATGACTAGCCTTTGTGCACACATTGCTGCATGGTTGAAAGCTTCCCAGAGAAGTTGGGTTGGTGTTAGAAGAACATATCTACTGGGTGTGAAGTGTAAAGGGCTCTCAGCAGTCCTGAGGCTGGATGCCACTCTATGTTTCAATTTACCTTTCTATCTCCTCTCCCTCCATCCAACCATTTTGTGCTGTATCGAACAAAGATATTTTGAGATAATCCTTTATTTTCATCCAAAGTAAACACCCAGATGGCAAGTGGACACTGAAGAGGTTGGCTTATCGAGAGTCCAACATTTTTTCATGTATGCGTAATTCGCCCTTCTGAGATATTTGAAAATTAAAAAAAATATATATTCATGTTGCTAGTATCTACACAATCTGTAGATAATCTATTCCAATCATTTAATGTCCTCTTCTAATCCAATCGTTTAATGTCCTTTCTGATATCTAATCTACACTGATCCTTCACGATCATTATTTTGTGTCCTTCAGCTCTTCTTTTGAACTTTCTCAGGAAGACCATTGCTATTAAACATCCATTGACCAATGTCCTTGTGCTTGTAGGTGGCTGTAACAGACAGGCAACATTTGCTTGACCAATGTCCTTGTGCTTGTAGGTGGCTGTAACAGACAGGCAACATTTGCTTGACCAATGTCCTTGTGCTTGTAGGTGGCTGTAACAGACAGGCAACATTTGATTGACCAGTGTCCTTGTGCTTGTAGGTGGCTGTAACAGACAGGCAACATTTGATTGACCAGTGTCCTTGTGCTTGTAGGTGGCTGTAACAGACAGGCAACATTTGATTGACCAATGTCCTTGTGCTTGTAGGTGGCTGTAACAGACCGGCAACCTTTGATTGACCAATGTCCTTGTGCTTGTAGGTGGCTGTAACAGACAGGCAACATTTGATTGACCAATGTCCTTGTGCTTGTAGGTGGCTGTAACAGACAGGCAACCTTTGATTGACCAATGTCCTTGTGCTTGTATGTGGCTGTAACAGACAGGCAACATTTGATTGACCAATGTCCTTGTGCTTGTAGGTGGCTGTAACAGACAGGCAACATTTGATTGACCAATGTCCTTGTGCTTGTAGGTGGCTGTAACAGACAGGCAACATTTGATTGACCAATGTCCTTGTGCTTGTAGGTGGCTGTAACAGACAGGCAACATTTGATTGACCAATGTCCTTGTGCTTGTAGGTGGCTGTAACAGACCGACAACCTTTGATTGACCAATGTCCTTGTGCTTGTAGGTGGCTGTAACAGACAGGCAACCTTTGATTGACCAATGTCCTTGTGCTTGTAGGTGGCTGTAACCGACCGACAACCTTTGATTGACCAATGTCCTTGTGCTTGTAGGTGGCTGTAACAGACAGGCAACCTTTGATTGACCAATGTCCTTGTGCTTGTAGGTGGCTGTAACAGACCGACAACCTTTGATTGACCAATGTCCTTGTGCTTGTAGGTGGCTGTAACAGACAGGCAACATTTGATTGACCAATGTCCTTGTGCTTGTAGGTGGCTGTAACAGACCGACAACCTTTGATTGACCAATGTCCTTGTGCTTGTAGGTGGCTGTAACAGACCGACAACCTTTGATTGACCAATGTCCTTGTGCTTGTAGGTGGCTGTAACAGACCGACAACCTTTGATTGACCAATGTCCTTGTAGGTGGCTGTAACAGACAGGCAACCTTTGATTGACCAATGTCCTTGTGCTTGTAGGTGGCTGTAACAGACCGACAACCTTTGATTGACCAATGTCCTTGTGCTTGTAGGTGGCTGTAACAGACAGGCAACCTTTGATTGACCAATGTCCTTGTGCTTGTAGGTGGCTGTAACAGACCGACAACCTTTGATTGACCAATGTCCTTGTAGGTGGCTGTAACAGACAGGCAACCTTTGATTGACCAATGTCCTTGTGCTTGTAGGTGGCTGTAACAGACCGACAACCTTTGATTGACCAATGTCCTTGTAGGTGGCTGTAACAGACAGGCAACCTTTGATTGACCAATGTCCTTGTAGGTGGCTGTAACAGACAGGCAACCTTTGATTGACCAATGTCCTTGTGCTTGTAGGTGGCTGTAACAGACCGACAACCTTTGATTGACCAATGTCCTTGTGCTTGTAGGTGGCTGTAACAGACAGGCAACCTTTGATTGACCAATGTCCTTGTGCTTGTAGGTGGCTGTAACAGACAGGCAACCTTTGATTGACCAATGTCCTTGTGCTTGTAGGTGGCTGTAACAGACAGGCAACCTTTGATTGACCAATGTCCTTGTAGGTGGCTGTAACAGACAGGCAACCTTTGATTGACCAATGTCCTTGTGCTTGTAGGTGGCTGTAACAGACGGGCAACCTGTGATTGACCAATGTCCTTGTGCTTGTAGGTGGCTGTAGAAGACAGACAAGATGTTTGGTTTTATGAAGAAGCACTCGGAGAAGGACCGGGAAGACCGCGACAAGAAGAAACGGGAGAAAAAGGAGCGAAAGGACAAGAAGAAAGGAGACAAGAGTCTGACAGAAGAAGAACTCAGTCGACTTGAGGAGGCGAAGCGCGGACTGTGGGGGCGTCTCAGTGACTCATCCACAAAGTATGGGGCACGACCGTATAATGGCGCAACGTCGTCTCAGCAAGGAGGCGAAAGCAGTGAAAGTTTGAGTTCCAGTGGCAAGTTGAGTCCACGTGACAGTGCGACCCCTGAACCTGACTCGACGACCTATACGAGTATCGGTAAGGTCGAGTTGTCATCTGCGACAGTGACGGTGAAACGGGCCCCACCGGCGGTTCAGCCAAAACCCTCGCGTGGCATTCTGAAGGGGCAGTCGAACTATGGTCCCGAGATACCGAATCAGGGGGTTAGAGGTCAACTTGATGACACAATGACCTTGGAGGAGAACACAGTCGCTAATGAGGATTACCCAGTGCAAGTGTTTGATTCGCTAAAACGAGAAAAACCAGAAGGTCAACCAAAGAAGAAACGGAGTGTCCGAAGCTTGGTGTCTCACCTCGAGCATGACGGTTCGCCATCGTCGACTTCACCACGAAAGGTGGTGCCACCGACCAAGCCAGCTCGATTGCCGAGCACTACGGTAACGGCATCGAAATCGACTAGTGGCACGCCAAAGAGACGTGTCCTGCCAAAGATCAACATGCCGTCCCCTATACCAGACACGGATTTACCCCCACAGGAACCTATACCATGCAGTCCTGCAGAGAAAACCTACGGCAACATCCCCCTTGCATTGCCTTCACTGGCGCCACCAAGGTGTCTAGCACCACGAGAAATCACCCTCGGGCGGCAGTTGGCTGGCGACTTTGGCTTCACGTTACGTCGCGGCACGATTCTCGAGCGCGGCATCGGGGATAGCACTGAACGTAAGCGGGTTGTTATTTTTGCCGAACCTGGGCCAAAGAACACGCAGACTGGGCTGTTGCCCGGAGACCGACTAATCGAGGTCAATGGCAAAAATGTGGAAAGTGCGACACGCGAGGAGGTGATTGAGCTTATCAAGAACTCGGGTGGTAAAGTTCGTCTTAAAGTGCAACCAATTCCAGAGCTGAGCGAATTGAGTGTGAGGTCGGGGCTTGAGGGGGAAGAGGTCACCATCGCCGAACAGAGCATTAAGACCGGAACGCTGCAACGAAGTGGAAATATACGATATCGGGCACGACAGGTGAGTCCATTGTGTTTGTTTTGTTCAAGAATTAACACCAATCTACATTTGAGTGAGTTTGAAATTGAAATCATAATAAAGTTTTACTTATTTCAAAATGTACTTCCTAAGGGATGATCTGAAAATGTTGATGCATGACACTGTGCAAAATTGGTTTCATTGGGGGAGGGGGTTTCATTGGGGGGGTTTAATTGGGGAGGGGGTTCATTGGAGGAGGGGTTTCATTGGGGAGAGGTTTAGCAGATGTTTTGTTTAGCATCGTAAATTGATTTAATCTTCCAAAACTTTGTTTATTTTCTGGCCACATTTCATATAAGAATGATGGCATCGCGCTCATGCATACAGTGCCACCTGTTGAATATAAAATTGCCATTGCAATGACTATATGGGTGACGAAATTTTCACAGGTATCCACGTTGAGGTGTAATTAAAAGTTTCATGTAGCAGGGGTTGGGGGTCTGAGGCTAAATTACATTGAAATTATGTTGTGTCATACATCACTGCCATCAGAATTTTGCGATACCACCTAAGAAACCAAAATATGCCACAATGCAAAGCCATCACTTGATGCTTAATATGTCATATACCTCTCTGTACCACACCTTCCTCTTAAACTTTGACTTTTAGTTTTCGCGGCTCTTCCAAAGCACTTGATGTGCCGAAGGTTACAATCGTTGTATGCATAAACTACACGCCCTGTAATGAGACTGATTTAAATGTCTGCCTCGTAGTCACACACACTTACTACAGCGATTTGCGTAGGTTTTTCAAAAGGGCAAGATGCTAAGTCTGAAAAAAGGGCAAATTTGCGAGCGTGAAAATAATTTGAGGGCAAGGAGGCAGAATTGGGTCAACCTATCACATGACATATATGAACAATTTGTAATTGAACAGATAAAAAACGGTACTTTCCAGTACAACAACACATTTTATTTAGACCCCATACTCAGGCTCAGTGTGCGAGCTGCCTGTCCTTCTCGTGCAGCCAGGTTCTGGCTACTGCAGGAAGGCAACTTATGTAACTTGTTCCAATTAAAATTAAGCATAACGTAACTTATTTTTCATGGCATAGTTTTGTAGGAATAATATACTACTGGCAACATGATCTTTTTCTATACGTAGCCTATACGTTGGCTATACATAAACTTAGGTGAAACACATATTATCAACCCTCAAAATAAACTCAGCCAAGAAAACCTGGCGACACGTCATGTCTACATAGACATGCAGCTTGTAAATTTCTAAACTGCGTTTTTGGGTGCTTACCCCCGTTCACATTATAGGACTTTATAGATACAATTTACAAGCAAATACTTAGTTCTTTTGCAGAAGTGCTCAAGTATAGCTACTTATTCATAGGTTAAAATTTAAGCAGATTCTGAGACATAACTTTTATGACCCTGATACATGTATTTAGCCATGTAATTTGGTATGCCCATGTTTCTTCCAGGTAGACATATCAGTAGGGAGTAAGTATTGAGTACCCTTAATTAGCATATTACCAGGTAGATAAATAATGTAAAATTGTATGTAGGCATACACAATGGTGAAATTTGATCCCTTTCTCACATACCACCATATATAATTGACATATCAGTTATCACCATGTAGATAGATAATCCAAAATTGTATGTACATTTACAAAATGGTGATATTTGGTCCTGTTCTCACGTGTGACATCTAGCACAGGGCCTATGAGTGTGAATGGTCTTTAGAAGCATCGGGCTTCCTTTAACTAGTATATATATAACCATGTATGTAACTAATTCAAAATGTAGGTTTACAGAATGTTCACATTTGGTCCATTTCTCACATGTGGCATCTTGTCCAGTCATGTTTACTTCTATCAGTAGTTATTCAATGTGAGCACCCTTTAGTACAGGGTTATTAGCTGTTCAGTGGGGCGTAAGTTACTGAAGTTGTGGACCGAGATTACTTGACTGAAGTTGTGGAAGGAGATAAGAACTGTGAAAGGTTATGTACATAATGTGCTTGTCTACTTAATAATACTCCCCTTGGCTGTGTAAGATGACCCTGGATTCTACTGTTTGTGACATGTTATTTGATTTCTTCCAACACTGGCTTCTAGGTTAATGGTGTCTTCAGACTGGGAAGTTTGTTTACTTTAAGTGTGTCTATAGTTGGAGTAGTGGACTGACAGGTGATTTATTGCCCACCTGTGGTAACCTGAGACACAGGTATCCTTCCACAGGTAAACTCATGATGTACACACATGCTTACTGGTGCCAGCCAGCCATGGAATAGGAGACAAGTTAAATTAATTAATGGAAGACTTGAAATTTGATAAGACAGTGAATTATTTAAGATCATAGTTATTTGGTTGGAACCAAAGTTTAATCAATTAGTTTAATCTTGAAATGTGGGGCGCTTTAGGTTGGTGGTAGAACACCAGACTGTGCATTGAAGGGATCGTAATTAACCTGCTGCCGTTTTGAACTTTAAGTAAATTCATTCAATCCACATTGACTATAATATTATGTGTCTTTCGGAAGAGACACTAAAAGCCATTGGTCCATTCTACCTGGTGTCTATGTCAGAGGAAACAAACAGTCGTACACAGGGTAAATGTGTAACTTATAACTCTAGAGAAGGAAAACTAATATACCATAATAATATACCATAATAATATACCATGCTGTAAGAGTTGTGACTGCTGTAATTATAGCAAGACATACATACATACATACATACATACATACATACATACATACATACATACATACATACATACATACATACATACATACATACATACATACATACATACTTTTGTCTTGAAATAGGTTCCATGTGACAAGTATTCAGATGATCACCAAATAAGGGTGTCATCTGAAGCTAAATGATTGTATATAAGAAACAAATTTGCATTAGAAAACAAAGTACCCGATGCATAAATTGAACGATAGATCTTCAATATTGAAAGACATGTTTATTTCAGGTCTAACGTATCTAATCATAACATACTTTTAGTATGTAACACATAACACAAACATTGACCTTTTGAAATATTTTAAGTGCAGTGCTTAGTGTCCCTTGGCTTCTATTGTTAAGAAGGATTTTTTGCTATGGTTAAATGACTAAGTATCCATCACTCACAATATTTACACTACATACAGGAACCGTAATTTGCTTCACTTCTCTGATCAATGTAACATCATTTACAAGAATAAGGCAGCAGGAAATGTGGATGTGGAATCTTTTTATCCCAATTTTCTGAGTAAATGTCAATGCAACAGACTGTAACAGTCCCACGGATAGCTCCAGTACTAGTGTCTTTCATTACAGGAAATAAGATTAAATATAGAACACATCCGACGTACATGTATTTTATTCTTGATTGCATCCCAATGGCTAATGTAAATTTACAAGTTTATATAAATGAGTTAACTGCTGAGGAGTCCTGAATGACCAAATGTATAAAATGTAAATTTATCAGCAGGGCTTAAATTTGTGAGCTAAGCCTATGGCTCACCAATGGAGCCCAAATATCGTCCTTGTGATTGGTTTTTAATAGTTGGCACCAGCTGGCGAATGCATTTTGTAAGTTGCATTACTATTAGCTTAAAAACTGGTTCAAGTCGGATTTCCAAAGTTGCAACTTTGTGTAGGATACACAAGTCATTCGAAAGCAACATTTAGCTGCGTTACCCGTTAGCAGCCAACGTTAAACCATAGCGCTACCAGCCTCTGTGGATGGAGGAGCCATCATTTGGGCTGTGCAATTTGTTAGTTCATTTCACTCCACTACGTGTCACTGCTGTAGGTGCACATCAAAATGAGCGTCTTTTCACGAAAAGTTATACCTATCACATGTCACACTTGCATTTTGTTGTATGTACAGTCATGCGTTCCATGACCATGGCACTTACGTTTTCGTCTCATTCGCCATATTGATATTTTTGTTGTTATGTTATTTTTGTTGTTATGTTATTTTTGTTGTTATGTTATTTTTGTTGTTATGTTATTTTTGTTGTTATGTTATTTTTGTTGTTATGTTATTTTTGTTGTTATGTTATTTTTGTTGTTATGTTATTTTTGTTGTTATGTTATTTTTGTTGTTATGCCTACTTGTATTCACCGCATGTTGAAGGAAGATAACTACCACATCATAGCCCTTAAATTTGTAAATTGTCTCTGATTCTGTAAATTGCCTCTGATTCTTCTGCCGAATTGTAATTCTTACCAGAATCTCTGCTAGTTTATACGAGTAACTGTCTAGCCGTATGATTGAAACTTCTATTACACATAATTCTGAACTTCAATAGAAATAGCTAAAAAATGTATTGTGATTCAGCTATTAAACTGTGAAATACTTTTCATGGTATTTGAATGAATCATCAAAATTATATCAGTGAATTATAAAAAATAAGAGATAAATAGGGTCAGTCAGTACAGTATACAAATACACACACCTACATGTTCACACACACACACATACTATTTATTATACATTATGTGCCTGCCTGCCTGCCTGCCTGCCTGCCTGCCTGCCTGCCTGCCTGCCTGCCTGCCTGCCTGCCTGCCTGCCTGCCTGCCTGCCTGCCTGCCTGCCTGCCTGCCTGCCTGCCTGCCTGCCTGCCTGCCTGCCTGCCTGCCTGCCTGCCTGCCTGCCTGCCTGCCTGCCTGCCTGCCTGCCTGCCTGCCTGCCTGCCTGCCTGCCTGCCTGCCTGCCTGCCTGCCACCTACCTACCTACCCACCTACCTATCTACCAGGCATATACATGTTATGGTGTTGCTTTCCTCCTTACCCCAGACGTCCAGGGTGAGGCTGGCATCGATACTGGTCATCCATTTTTTTTCCTTCTTCTGTCACTGTTCCCATTTCACTACTGTATCCACCACCTGTCTCCACTCCAATATTCACTTGTTGAAGTTCTCCACTCCCCTCCTCTCCCCCCCCGCTCCCTTCCCCACCGCCAAATCTGTCTCCACACAGTCCTCCCATGTCAGTCGCAGTCTTGCTCTTCTCCATTCCATTTGGTCCATGTGTCCAGCCCACTTTAAGAAACTACTCACCCGCTTCCTCCGGAAACTCTTTCACATCAACGTTCTCCCTCAGCCTCCTCCCTCAGCCGCCTCCCTCAGCCTCCTCCCTCAGCCGCCTCCCTTAGCCTCCTCCCTCAGCCGCCTCCCTCAGCCTCCTCCCTAAGCCGCCTCCCTCAGCCGCCTCCCTCAGCCTCCTCCCTCAGCCTCCTCCCTCAGCTCCTCCATTCTTTACTTGTCTGCTCTTTCACTCCGTCAGTTCATCTCACCCAGTTAATTTCACAAACTTGGCCTTTTTCTTGTGTTCCCCTCACCGCCATGGTATCTGGGCTGTGTAGATAGGCTGGGGTTACACGCGACCTAAGCACCTTAGTATTGACTAATTAATCCTAAATGTCATTGTTGCCACCTAATTTTCAAAGTTCAGGGGCCAGCTGGCCCCTACATTTTCAGACAAATTTTAAACCCTGAACAGATTCTATGATTTATTGACTTAGTTACGCTAATCAAAACTCTTAACAGAAATAGTTGAGTTTGCAGTTTGTTTGAATAAATTCAACATGACCATATACCCTGCTGCCCTCTGCTGGATATAGTAAACATGTCCAGTTCTATTACTGCATGCTCATGTTGTGCACGCTACAGTATATATTCTAAAGGTGTGGGTATGAACCGATCAAACTACACCATTGCAGTGTTGTGCATTCTTATGTAGGTGGTTCATCGTTAAAGACCCCTTGTTGGGTCATTAGCATAGAAAAAAGTCACCGGAACCTTGCAGGTAGCCCCAGTTTATCTGGTATTGTGGTTTATTGTCCGTGACGGGGTGTAACCAAAAAAGTCCTGAGGACCTGGGGTGATGACAGGGTGTGTACTGTGACTGCGTGACGGCGTGTGTGGTCTACCAAGTGAAAAGTGTGGTTATCTCTAAAAAGTAGGATGTACTTGATGGTTTCCGGCGGATTCTACCCGAGTTACTCAGCTGGCGTACAGCCAGAATTTAGACATACCTGTCGATAAGGCTGAATGTCAGGGTTGTGTGCTGAATTGCTAACTTAGCTGATTATATAATAAATATTTACTGAGACTCATGATATACAGAGAACACCAGCATTTTAGGTTTTTTACTCCCGATATATCCTCGAAAAAGTGGCATTTCGTATTGGCTTTTCAATGACAAAATGCTGCATTAGTGTAGAGAACTTTATTATTTCCTAGATTAAGATCTTTGGAGTTGTTTATAACTGGAAGCATTTAGCATTATTGTTTATATATATAACAACTCTAGGAAAAGATTAGTTCTCACCCAGATTGTGGGATAGAAAAACTTGTCATAGGCACGCACACATGCTTGCATGTACACAGAGATTCATGCACACGTGCTTGCATGTACACGGAGATTCATGCACACATGCTTGCATGTACACGGAGATTCATGCACACATGCTTGCATGTACACGGAGATTCATGCACACATGCTTGCATGTACACGGAGATTCATGCACACATGCTTGCATGTACACAGAGATTCATGCACACATGCTTGCATGTACACGGAGATTCATGCACACATGCTTGCATGTACACGGAGATTCATGCACACATGCTTGCATGTACACGGAGATTCATGCACACATGCTTGCATGTACACAGAGATTCATGCACACATGCTTGCATGTACACAGAGATTCATGCACACATGCTTGCATGTACACAGAGATTCATGCACACATGCTTGCATGTACACAGAGATTCATGCACACATGCTTGCATGTACACAGAGATTCATGCACACATGCTTGCATGTACACAGAGATTCATGCACACATGCTTGCATGTACACAGAGATTCATGCACACATGCTTGCATGTACACAGAGATTCATGCACACACGATACATGTGCATATGCGAGCATACACACGCACACACACAAACACACACAAACACACACTGCACACTGCGTACATAGAGTACAACACATATCACATAAAGGCATTGTAAGTCAAACATTTGCATTCGGGCAGATTGCTATTAATAAATCTTCTATGTATTACTGCCACAGCGATGCTAATAATCCTTTTAGCTTTGTTGTTTCCAAACAAGCCTTTGTCTCTGGACTCTATCGAACCTGCCTCAGGCCTACATAGTTGTCTGGAATTACACCTCAGTCTTACTGCCTATTAATTTCACCATGGCCCTAACTCTGTAGGCAAACACCATTCAGGAGTGATTACTACATACAGAGATCACCAGTGGATGTCAATGTGTGTCAGAACAGTCCATGATTCCTCAGTGGCCAGTATCAACCTATATTCCATAGTATGGTGAGTTGAGCATGTTCCACGTACAGCTTCATCTTTATTCTTATAATAGTCAGTGGAACTGAAGACATGTTCATTGCAAAAGCAGTGCCGTATTATGTTGGGAGGTCAAACTTTTGTATTAAATTTAAGTTGCCAGGGTTTCAGGGTGTGTGCGAGTATCTGCACCAACTGGTTGTAGGGTCATATTGCGGGGGTTTCTCTGAGTATTTGTGAACTGATTGCTTCATGTGTCATATTTTACTGTGGTTTCTCCAAGTGTTGTACACTGCTGTGGTTTCTCCAAGTGTTGTATACTGCTATGGTTTCTCCAAGTGTTGTACACTGCTGTGGTTTCTCCAAGTGTTGTATACTGCTATGGTTTCTCCAAGTGCTGTACAATGCTGTGGTTTCTCCAAGTGCTGTACAATGCTGTGGTTTCTGTAATTATTTATGAAACAACTGCTTCGAGTATCGTGTACTGCTGGGATATTTGAGAGTACTTAACATGGAGATATGCACCTACTTTCCTAGAACTTAATTTCCAGCACTCTGCAATGTTCTAGTAACTGACTATTCTGTATGTGGTGTGGTTACTAGAATATGATGGTTGTTTTCAGGACATTATCGCCTGGTCAACATGTCTATGCGGGCACTCATGCACAATCCCAAATATTGAGAGCCAGGTTTTTTACACTGAATGTACCGTGCCTGGTCCGGGTCTTGAACCCAGAACTTTGGCTTGTAAAGGGAATGTGCTAACCACTACATTACTGTGCCTCTCCTTTCAACCAACTGCTTCAAGACTTAGAGTTATATTGCTGGGTGGTTCACAGAGTACTTACAAATCAATTGCTTCTAGTGTCATGTATTGCTGGGGTTTCTTTGAGTGCTCGTGAACCCACGAATCAGTTCCCTCAAGTGTTTTTGTTGGTGGTTTATCTAGAGTTCTAACCCTGTTCTGGAGGTATCTTGCCGGCCTCCCTCCTGTGAATATCTTGCCCTCCCTCCTAGGCATATTTGCCCCCACTCCCTGGGCAACCACTGACAGGTGCATTAGACAATACAGCCCACACTAACCAGCTGGAGACACAGATGTTTCTGGGTCTACTATTTGGCACAATATGGATGTAGTTTGCAGGTGTTTGCTTGTTGTTTTCTCCCAGGTACGTGTACCTGTTGTAACATGGTCCACTTGTTTGTTTTTGTACAAATTCACCTGGTACTGGGCAGTTAGCCTTGTCTGCTTGGCGTTTAGGTGCTCAATACGTGAATGCAATAGGACATGTATTATTTTCACTGGTGGTGCAATGAAATATATTGATTAATTTGTGTCATACTACAGGATAATTCCATTTTGGCAAAGTCAGAGGGTGTGAATTTATGTTTCCTCGTGCTAGTGTTAGTGTTGTGGTCCGTGTCACCTCGGTCGGTCGGTTGGTCTTAATCGAGAATGGTAACGGTATTTCAATCAAAACATCTCAATTTTGTGAAAGTTTATCCTATATAAAGTTGGAAAATCTCACTCATACCAAACCCACTGACTAATTGCAGTTTAATATAAAAAAACAAGCATTTTAATAGTATTCCTAGAATTGTTTTAGATTTAGGGAAGTTGCACGACAATGTACTTGCCCTAACCCCAATCTTATAATTACATTCCTAAAAAAACAATATTATTATCAGATCTTGGGAGATGTTTCCTAAGCTGCATCGTATTGGGACATTTGTATGCATCACTACAACTAAAGACTGGAAGCAGGCACCCAAACAGGAAACAATGACCCTGGTTCATTGATTTCTGGGCCCATAGTAATGTACTTAGGGACCTGAATATCTGCTTGGTATGAATTTTATTAGGGAGTTGAGGTCATTTGAATCCCACCATGAATTGTAAGCCTGCTCGTGTGTGTTTATGTATCAGCCCACAGTGTGCAGTTAAGGATGTGTTGGGTGTTAGGACTGTGATTGGAGACGTCTTCACACGGTTGTGTTGCTGACTACACATTCAGCTTCTGTGTTCGGCGCATCAGGTCACAAAAATACAATGCAATGGATGGGAAACAAACTCATACAATGTTTAGTAGTATCATGTCATATTTTTGGAGTCTTCTGCCAGGATTGTCGGCGTTTCTACTTTGAATTACTCAAGTGATGGAGTCGGATGCTGGGTCTATTGTATCTCAGTGGTAGACTGTTCAGTGACGTCGAGTTTGGTGGCAGCTGCAGTATGGTGACACCTTTGCCTTCAACGGATATTTCCACCCACCCTGAACAAGGTGCAATACCAGTCTCAGGTTCACCATCTTGGTGTTGGTGGTTCAGCTGTTGACTTGCTGATGGCATCAACTTTTTAAGTTGAAGTTAGTACTGACAGGGGAGACCACTTGAAGGTTGGCGTCTTCTCCCAGGCTGATTTCATGCACATAGGGATACAGCAATAATGCATGTTGGATGTGTCTAGTGAATGTTTTCTCTCGGACTGATTACCACATCATGCACAAGTCTATCTGCTTGCCTCATGTTAGACAACACAACTGATAATAAGATTATCAGGATGGCTACTGAATGTCCTGTCTCACCTAAGAAGAAATGAGTAACCATTGACCAGCATGTGAATTCAAAGGTCCGTCTTGTTGAGCCCTGTCACATATTGGTCCTTGTCACCCAGGATGATGATGGCAGCAATGGTCCTTTCTGAGAACTGCTGAAGTTCCGTGTTATTTTCTTTTGTATTTATTGCATCTGGATTAAAGACTGGACAGTCATCAGAATGGAGATGAAATGATATGAGTGTTGCAAGCGGGGATGTAGGAATGGCTTCACGTCTCTACGCCGTCCATAGTCTACTTCGGGTAAGGTTACTCACATACGAAGGTAGACAGTCTGGAGCAACATTCTTAGGTGTCAAGCTGGTTTAGAAATTGTGATTCTATACATAATAATATAATATAATAATAATTGACTTCTATGGCGCCTATATCCTCAGGAACCTGAGCTCAGAGGCGCAACAAAACAGAATCAGTAGGCGTAATCGTAAACAAGGACGCGCAAAAGTCAGTATCAGAACGAGGGACAACTGAACATTTATGGTGGGAATGCAATTTGGAATAGGTATGTCTTGAGTTTTTTTCGGAAAATAGCAATAGTTTCGGATGTTTTCAAAGCGATAGGGAGTTCGTTCCAGACCCTAGGCGCAGCGACAGAGAAGGCACGTTTACCCAAGTTAAGTTTTGTTTTAGGTACAATAAGTTGTTGTGAAACTGATGATCTTAGCTGCCTAGGGATATTTGAAAGATGCAGGAGACTAGCCAAGTAGGATGGTTGTTGTGTAGATAGAGCACGATATGCAAGAGTGGACAGCTTAAAATTAATTCGATAAGAAACTGGAAGCCAGTGTAACTGTTTAAGTAGTGGTAGTGACGGAGAAAACCGAGGCGCCCTGAGAACCACACATGTTTACAAAGGCTTAATATATGAATAATCTTACTATAATCCATCTAGAGTATGTATATCTTTATCCTCCTAGACACTTTTCATCCCGGGCATTTCATTTTCAGGGGTTCATCTTCTAACCTACTTAAGGAGTCATTTTTCCCGAAATGTATCCCACTATTTACTGTTTCTGTTGAATCAAACAATAACATTATCTTTCATAGTTATTACATACAATTGTCTGCAATGCTGTATGAACAATTATGTTGAGTTGTTCATAACGTCATGCGTCTTTTCTGCGTGTTGTCCCAAGTTACATAATACAAGGACATGACCTCGCTAGAGGTCACTGCAACTACCAGTGTTACTTAGCAATTTCGAGAGTTGGATTCCAAGAAACCTTCAAGAGATTGACTGGCTGCACCAAGTACCAAGGCAGTGATGGAAATTGTGCGGATATTGTTATTATGACAGTAACTTACAAACTACCAAGTTATCCCATATGGGTATTTTTCTTAGTGTCTAATTAAGCAAAATTGACACGCGAGACCACAAGTAACTGGAGTGTTTTGTCATACGTGTATGTAAAGTTTGTGAGTTTGTGCTCATTTGTGGTATAGTTTGCAGGAATAATGGAGCAAGTCGTGTGTTTGTTGCCTAGAGACATGGTAATAACATTGTTTGTTTGAACAGTGTGTTAGCTGCTTGTTTTGTTTTGTTAGTTCTAGGCTTCATATCACCCAGTCATCAGTAGTAGCTTAGTTTGTTAGCACAGCTGAAGTGAAATGATAGTATAGGGCAACAGGTTACAGGTGCACCACCTATTTGAAGACTATTTAAGGTCAACCATATGCTAGTAATATATGGTAAGATTTAGAAAACAATAGTTATCGACAGACCTGGGTCTGAGTACATTTTCATGAGTACGAGTGCAAGTACATTGGTGATGGATGAGTACAAGTACATTGCTAAAGGCTGAGTATGAGTACATTGGTAATGGATGAGTGTGAGTACATTGGTAATGGATGAGTGCGAGTACATTGGTAATGGATGAGTGCGAGTACATTGGTAATGGATGAGTGCGAGTACATTGGTGATGGATGAGAACGAGTACATTGGTGATGGATGAGTACGAGTACATTGGTGATGGATGAGTACGAGTACATTGGTGATGGATGAGTACGAGTACATTGGTGATGGATGAGTACGAGTACATTGGTGATGGATGAGTACGAGTACATTGGTGATGGATGAGTGCGAGTACATTGGTGATGGATGAGTGCGAGTACATTGGTGATGGATGAGTGCGAGTACATTGGTGATGGATGAGTGCGAGTACATTGGTGATGGATGAGTGCGAGTACATTGGTGATGGATGAGTGCGAGTACATTGGTGATGGATGAGTGCGAGTACATTGGTGATGGATGAGTGCGAGTACATTGGTGATGGATGAGTGCGAGTACATTGGTGATGGATGTGTGCGAGTACATTGGTGATGGATGAGTGCGAGTACATTGGTGATGGATGAGTGCGAGTACATTGGTGATGGATGAGTGCGAGTACATTGGTGATGGATGAGTGCGAGTCCATTGGTGATGGATGAGTGCGAGTACATTGGTGATGGATGAGTGCGAGTACATTGGTGATGGATGAGTGCGAGTACATTGGTGATGGATGAGTGCGAGTACATTGGTGATGGATGAGTGCGAGTCCATTGGTGATGGATGAGTGCGAGTACATTGGTGATGGATGAGTGCGAGTCCATTGGTGATGGATGAGTGCGAGTACATTGGTGATGGATGAGTGCGAGTACATTGGTGATGGATGAGTGCGAGTACATTGGTGATGGATGAGTGCGAGTACATTGGTGATGGATGAGTGCGAGTACATTGGTGATGGATGGGTGCGAGTACATTGGTGATGGATGGGTGCGAGTACATTGGTGATGGATGGGTGCGAGTACATTGGTGATGGATGGGTGCGAGTACATTGGTGATGGATGAGTGCGAGTACATTGGTGATGGATGAGTGCGAGTACATTGGTGATGGATGAGTGCGAGTACATTGGTGATGGATGAGTGCGAGTACATTGGTGATGGATGAGTGCGAGTGCATTGGTGATGGATGAGTGCGAGTGCATTGGTGATGGATGAGTGCGAGTGCATTGGTGATGGATGAGTGCGAGTGCATTGGTGATGGATGAGTGCGAGTGCATTGGTGATGGATGAGTGCGAGTGCATTGGTGATGGATGAGTGCGAGTGCATTGGTGATGGATGAGTGCGAGTGCATTGGTGATGGATGAGTGCTGAGTGCATTGGTGATGGATGAGTGCGAGTGCATTGGTGATGGATGAGTGCAGTGCATTGGTGATGGATGAGTGCGAGTGCATTGGTGATGGATGAGTGCGAGTGCATTGGTGATGGATGAGTGCGAGTGCATTGGTGATGGATGAGTGCGAGTGCATTGGTGATGGATGAGTGCGAGTGCATTGGTGATGGATGAGTGCGAGTGCATTGGTGATGGATGAGTGCGAGTGCATTGGTGATGGATGAGTGCGAGTGCATTGGTGATGGATGAGTGCGAGTGCATTGGTGATGGATGAGTGCGAGTGCATTGGTGATGGATGAGTGCGAGTGCATTGGTGATGGATGAGTGCGAGTACATTGGTGATGGATGAGTGCGAGTACATTGGTGATGGATGAGTGCGAGTACATTGGTGATGGATGAGTGCGAGTACATTGGTGATGGATGAGTGCGAGTACATTGGTGAAGGATGAGTGCGAGTACATTGGTGAAGGATGAGTGCGAGTACATTGGTGAAGGATGAGTGCGAGTACATTGGTGATGGATGAGTGCGAGTACATTGGTGATGGATGAGTGCGAGTACATTGGTGATGGATGAGTGCGAGTACATTGGTGATGGATGAGTGCGAGTACATTGGTGATGGATTAGTGCGAGTACATTGGTGATGGATAAGTACGAGTACATTGGTGATGGATAAGTACGAGTACATTGCTAAAGGCTGAGTACGAGTACATTCTCACGAGTACGAGTAAAAGTATGAGTACATTTTTTATGACATTACCATTCCCAAACATACGGTTATCATTTTCCAAACCCTTCCCTTTTTGCAGATGTGGTATGACTCATAAAATAAGTTTTTGCTTGGAGTCCCTTCTTACCTGTAATTAACAATTCATAAACCACATGCTTTGGTATGCTAATACCCATTAAACCAATTTTTGTAATTAGTCTACCAGTGACTAAACATTACCCCCCCCTTTGTAATTTTTTTATATTAGAAGTTTACAATTTATATTTTCTGCTCTTAGACTGGTTGTTGAAAGGGTTAGCACATGCCAGTATAACAGGCTCAAAATCACCTTTTACTTTTTAGTCAGACTGGTAGCACTAGATTATACTTATATTGGTGTAGGGCTGCAGGCAGTCTGACTTGAGTCACCTTACTTCTACAGAGGAAGACTCAGCTGGCAGATGGTCTCCTGACTGCATTAAAGCCATTTCATGACTAACTGATGGGTTAACTGATGAATGGTCCTTTGTGGACATCCTGGTGGCTTAAACAAACAGGGATTATGGCCTACAATTGTTTACTTAACTGGGTGTTTCAGACTGGGAAAAGATGCTGCCTGTTGCCTTTTTGGGTATCATAGTCATGGTCATGGGAGAATGCCACCATGGGAGTGTAGGGATGGTAAGGGGGGTAACCGTCTTGGGAGGTACTCGGTGGTATCTTAGTCATATTAATTAGAAATAACAAATAACAAAGTATTAAAAAATTTTAACATTCAAATATTTCAGGAAAGTTAATTTTCACAGCATATATTGAGAAAGTACTGAGGTGTACTCATAATGTACTAGTTAAATCTGAGTACATTGAGTATGAGTACAAGTACATGCCCATAAGTTATATGAGTAAGAGTACTTCAAAAATGTACTGGAGTACCGAGTACTTCTGCCCCAGGTTATCGTCATATGTGTATATTACTACCAGCAAATAATGGATGTGGTTCAAGCCTACAGCCCCAGGGTGGGGTAGACCTCACCCTTCAATCCATTGAGGGTTGTTCCGATGCCTACTGTTCAGTCATTCAGAATGCATGGTTTATTCATGATTTTTTAATTTTAAGTTGTTGATTATTTCTTAGGATAGCTCATGATAATGCAATTTTCAAGATAATACAATTCTTTTTTTACATATCCAAACTTTTATAGGGGAAAGTCTTAACCTTTAGGTAAATAAAACTGTTTCATATGTAAACAAAAGAATAAGGTTTTTAGAGTATCCTGGAAGGAATACATAGTATGAGAGAGGAATCTTCATATGTCACTACCTGTATGTGTAGTTACTCAGTGACGGCTTTGTCAAGTTTGTTTCCCATTCCATTACCATGCGTTGGTAGACATGAATGTTTTGATCAACAGTTTGACTATAATAATCATTCACTCTTCCCTTGACCGGTCCAGTCGTAGTGTTGCATGCCTGGAAGCTTCGACATAAACCATCCTCTTGTTAAGAGATATCATTAATGCTATAATAAACACTATTCACCTTTGCGTTATTGATTGAAGAAGTAATTGTTTCTAATCGTCAAACAATAAGAACTATATATACAGCAACATATAGAAAGTACACCTGGGTATATATCAGTGTTATATATATACGTATTTTGTTCATGTTGAGCAAAATGGGCATGATTCGTCTATCCATGAAACTCATTAATGCGGACATATTCACTGGGGACCAAGGTGTCCACATTAGCGAGGTTCCACTGTATAATATTAACCCTTTGTGCCCCACAGGCGAAGTCGGAGGACCAGCTCGTGGCGGAGAAGGAATGGCTGTCTTCCCAGAGGGTCTGGCTCGTGCACAAGGCAGGCTTTGCAGCGGCCCAGTTACTGGACGCTCCCGAAATTGCAGAGGGGAAGGTGAAGGTCAAGGTCGAACACAGTGGCGAAGTCCTGGAGGTTGATGAAGAGGACATAGAGAAGGTTGGTGGTGATGATAAGTAGTGCTATTTCTGAGTTGTTTAATGGCGCAGCAATGTCTTGTACATTGAGATGGAGAAACTCCAAAACGGATAAGATGTCCGATATGTGTGGGACGTAGTAGAAATCAAGAAAACTAACAATCGTTGTTTTACCAACCTAACAGCTGTTGTTTTATCAACCTAACAAATGTGTTTTGATAAGATGATTGTTGTTTTACCAATCCAGGGCTTCATATTTGAAAAAACAGGTGAGCGATAAATCGCTCGCCTAAGTATGCCAAATTAATTTAGGCGAACAATTTGTTAGTTGTTTTTTTTTAACCGTGTGGTGGTGTCACCATTTCCCATTCGGATTCTGCCGTTGTCGCCATGAAATTTTAATTGGTGCTTGTTGGCGCTGACTTTTGTACAGTGAAATAACTGTTTACTTTAGTAAACCCCATACATTCTGATTGCAATTGGTGAAACGGTTTTGAATTGCAACATGTCACCTATTACCACAGCCTAGGCAAAGCCTGTGGCAGTGTACTATGCCCAGGCTGTGGCCATGACACGGTACTTGTTTCGTGTGCGACTTGGTTTAGGCGGTTTGAAAATTGTAATTGAAATTCACAAATACGCCATATAAACTGGGATGAAATGGCATGCTTCCGTTGCATCAAAATGCCAAACGCACAACTCAAACTCAGTGCGCAAAAAATATGAATTTGTCATATGAAACGGTGAATCAATGTTAAATGGTACCGGAGATGTGCATCGTGAATTTATGTTGTGTAGCGGTTGAAAGACGAAGTGGAACGATTACTAAAATTATCGTTTTCAGTGTTTAATCAACTTTTACACTCCGTGTCAACACATATATTTTCGGTAGTTCAGATCCAGGTTATTATTTTCGATTACCATTACAGCGTTGTCGGTCAATTGGATCATAGCGAAATATTGTTGATCCCTTAACTATTCCATAACTGTACATGTACACATGTATTTTATTCAGTTCAACATACAACATTATGTGACATTTACACATAATACAAATTGACGTTCGTCCACTCATTTGATAATTTTATAAACCGCGCAGCCAGCATAGCTTCGATGGCATTCTTGCAATCTAGGACTAGGTGCAGCGGGCTGCGATCGTCATCGCCGGTGATGGATATGTGAACTCCGAATATTGGAGCCTGAACACTGCATTATAAAGAGGAGAGACCTTCCTAGTGAATCTAAAACTCAAGAAAGTACTTGTCAAGACGAACAACTGCAGGCAGCGAATGATTTTAACAATTGACGTGAGCGATAAATCGCTCCCTAGATTATTGATTTGCGCGAGCGATAGGGAGCGAGAGCAATCGCTCGCCTCAAATGTGAAGCCCTGCCAACATAACGATTGTTGTTTTACCAACCTAACAATTGTTTTACCAACCTAGCAAATGTGCTCTGAGAAGATGATTGTTGTTTTATCAACCTAACAATTGTTGTTTTACCAACCTAACGATTGTTGTTTTACCAACCTAACGATTGTTGTTTTACCAACGTAACAAGTGTGTTCTGAGAAGATGATTGTTGTTTTATCAACCTAACGATTGTTGTTTTTACCGTCCGATTCTTATTTCACCAAACTAACAGATGTGTTCTGATAAGATTGTCGTTTTATCAACCTAACAAATGTGTTCAAAAATACAAAAACCCTTTGTTCATGTGTTACATGTCACGTTGGTCGAGATCTTACAAGATGGAGGTTGGTTTCAGGCAAATCCGCCCAAGTACGACCGGGTGGAGGACCTGGCGACACTGCGATACTTGAACGAGTCGAGCGTCCTGCACACACTCAGACAACGCTACGGCAGCAACTTGATACATACGTACGCCGGACCCAGTCTCCTGGTCGTCAACCCTATGCATCCCCTGTCTATCTACTCAGAGAAGGTAAGCCACAGTCAGGATAGGGGTCAAATACAGTTGTCAATGTCAAAGTTCATCGCTTTCAAAATATCAGTTACAATTACATGTATTGTAACTGCTCGTTTTTAGACTGGGTTTTAGGCAAATTCATGTATTCTTACTACCAGGATTGGGTTCAGTTGCCTGTTGGGTCACAGTTGTAATCGAATGTAATCATTACACAATAAATGATGATTGTAATCAGATTTCATTTTCAGCTGTGGTCATGTCATGGTTCCGTATGTCTCCACCAGGTGATGCAGATGTTCCGTGGATGTAAGTCAGAGGATATGCCACCGCACATCTACTCCGTCGCACAACGGGCATACCGTGGCATGCTGGGAACTCGGCAGGACCAATCGCTGGTGTTCATTGGTCGCAGTGGCAGTGGAAAGACGACGAGTGTGCGCCATGCTCTGCAGTACCTCTCTGTTACCGCAGGCTCAGCCGGGGCTGTGCTCTCATGTGAGTGCTTGTAGGAGCATACAGTCATGAGAATCTATACATTTATAGGCTAAGTTTGGGGGCAGTCTGGCAGTATCTCCTCCCAGATGCTGAGGTCCACTCGCTTCTTTCCATGGTTCATTGCCTCTTTGGACCAATAGAGGGTCTATCGATGGGTGATGTATAAAAAACAAAAGGTTGTTATTTAGAGAGATTTACTTATATATTTGCTGTTCGCCCGATATGCTTTTCTACCTGTCAGAAAAAGGTGGAAACAGTGGATGAATTGAGTGATGAGCCACTCTCCAGAGGGCATCACTGTGGCTTCTTTACTGGAAAATATTAGGTTAGGCAACGGGAAAACACCTGCCGTAATTGCTTATAGCATTATTTTCACGCTATTGTCGGTGTAAGCTAGTGAATTATAATTGAGGTTTCTGACAAATTTTTTTTGGTTTACATGTCGTCATATTTGAAATGTAATGTCAGTTGATTGGCAACTAATGGGATTAATGAAAGCAATAACGTTTCCTGATATATATTTTTTATTTTCGATATACACAATGCATTCAACTATGGACCATGTGGGGTACAGTGGACTCTGCTTAATAGAATCATGGGTAAAAGAATCGGCCTGTAGAATCATAATGGCTGGGGTACAGTATAGTGCGTTGAGGAAAGGTTCAGTAACTCTCCACTGTTAGGCCGATTTGAGCATGACATGAATGACTTGATAACTTGACTCGTACAGACATGACATGAATGACTTGATAACTTGACTCGTACAGACATGACATGAATGACTTGATAACTTGACTCGTACAGACATGACATGAATGACTTGATAACTTGACTCGTACAGACATGACATGAATGACTTGATAACTTGACTCGTACAGACATGACATGAATGACTTGATAACTTGACTCGTACAGACATGACATGAATGACTTGATAACTTGACTCGTACAGACAATGACATGAATGACTTGATAACTTGACTCGTACAGACATGACATGAATGACTTGATAACTTGACTCGTACAGACATGACATGAATGACTTGATAACTTGACTCGTACAGACATGACATGAATGACTTGATAACTTGACTCGTACAGACATGACATGAATGACTTGATAACTTGACTCGTACAGACATGACATGAATGACTTGATAACTTGACTCGTACAGACATGACATGAATGACTTGATAACTTGACTCGTACAGACATGACATGAATGACTTGATAACTTGACTCGTACAGACACTGACATGAATGACTTGATAACTTGACTCGTACAGACACTGACATGAATGACTTGATAACTTGACTCGTACAGACATGACATGAATGACTTGATAACTTGACTCGTACAGACGTGACATGAATGACTTGATAACTTGACTCGTACAGACGTGACATGAATGACTTGATAACTTGACTCGTACAGACATGACATGAATGACTTGATAACTTGACTCGTACAGACGTGACATGAATGACTTGATAACTTGACTCGTACAGACATGACATGAATGACTTGATAACTTGACTCGTACAGACGTGACATGAATGACTTGATAACTTGACTCGTACAGACATGACATGAATGACTTGATAACTTGACTCGTACAGACGTGACATGAATGACTTGATAACTTGACTCGTACAGACATGACATGAATGACTTGATAACTTGACTCGTACAGACGTGACATGAATGACTTGATAACTTGACTCGTACAGACATGACATGAATGACTTGATAACTTGACTCGTACAGACGTGACATGAATGACTTGTTAACTTGACTCGTACAGACAATGACTGGATGCAGTAATTCAGTATGATTAAAATATAATTCATTTATTTCATATACGTTGACTTAACATAATTCTGAAGAAATTCGCTTATGACGGTCAATCAGCCTCTTAAAGAGAATGAAAGTGCTCTGGCCCAAAGTGATTCTGTTAAGCAGAATTCAATGTAACTGGGTACAGATATTGATCCTTTTTTGTGAATAAATAACTTGTGCAGTGTTCATGTATGCAAACGAGAAGCAGAAATGATAATCAGATAGAAAGATCTACCAAATTGTGAAGTATAAAAATTTAAAAAGAAACTTCACGTTTCCAGCAGAGAAGTTGACAGCCGTCTTCACTTTACTCGACTCATTTGGCAACAGTCGCACCATCATGAACACCAGCGCGACCCGCTTCACACACCTGTTCTCTGTTGACTTTGATCAGGCCGGTCAGGTGGCCGCAGCCTCCGTACAGGTAAACTACTGCATTAGATTGCCTCCATGCAGGTAGACTGATGTGTTAAATAGCATCCATACAGGTAGACTGATGTGTTAAATAGCCTCCATACAGGTAGACTGATGTGTTAAATAGCCTCCATACAGGTAGACTGATGTGTTAAATAGCCTCCATACAGGTAGACTGATGTGTTAAATAGCCTCCATACAGGTAGACTGATGTGTTAAATAGCCTCCATACAGGTAGACTGATGTGTTAAGTAGCCTCCAGAAAGGTAGACTGATGTGTTAAATAGCCTCCGTACAGGTAAACTACTGAATTAGATTGCCTCCGTACAGGTAGACTGATGTGTTAAATAGCCTCCGTACAGGTAGACTGATGTGTTAAATAGCCTCCATACAGGTAAATTACTGCATCAAATAGCCTCCATACAGGTAGACTGATGTGTTAAATAGCCTCCATACAGGTAGACTGATGTGTTAAATAGCCTCCATACAAGTAAACTACTGCATTAAATAGCCTCCATACAGGTAGACTGATGTGTTAAGTAGCCTCCATACAGGTAGACTGATGTGTTAAATAGCCTCCATACAAGTAAACTACTGCATTAAATAGCCTCCATACAGGTAGATTGATGTGTTAAGTAGCCTCCATACAGGTAGACTGATGTGTTAAGTAGCCTCCATACAGGTAGACTGATGTGTTAAGTAGCCTCCATACAGGTAGACTGATGTGTTAAATAGCCACCATACAAGTAAACTACTGCATTAAATAGCCTCCATACAGATAGACTGATGTGTTAAGTAGCCTCCATACAGGTAGACTGATGTGTTAAATAGCCACCATACAAGTAAACTACTGCATCAAATAGCCTCCATACAGGTAGACTGATGTGTTAAATAGCCTCCATACAGGTAGACTGATGTGTTAAGTAGCCTCCATAAAGGTAGACTGATGTGTTAAATAGCTTACATACAGGTAAACTACTGCATTAGATAGCCTCCATAAAGGTAGACTGATGTGTTAAATAGCTTCCATACAGGTAAACTACTGCATTAAATAGCCTCCATACAGGTAGACTGATGTGTTAAATAGCCTCCATATAGGTAGACGGATGTGTTTAATAGCCTCCATACAAGTAAACTATGTGTTAAGTAGCATCCATACAGGTAGACTGATGTGTTAAATAGCCTCCATACAAGTAAACTACTGCATTAAATAGCCTCCATACAGGTAGATTGATGTGTTAAGTAGCCTCCATACAGGTAGACTGATGTGTTAAGTAGCCTCCATACAGGTAGACTGATGTGTTAAGTAGCCTCCATACAGGTAGACTGATGTGTTAAATAGCCACCATACAATTAAACTACTGCATTAAATAGCCTCCATACAGGTAGACTGATGTGTTAAGTAGCCTCCATACAAGTAAACTACTGCATTAAATAGCCTCCATACAGGTAGACTGATGTGTTAAGTAGCCTCCATACAGGTAGACTGATGTGTTAAATAGCCTCCATACAGGTAGACTGATGTGTTAAGTAGCCTCCATAAAGGTAGACTGATGTGTTAAATAGCCTCCGTATAGGTAAACTACTGAATTAGATAGCCTCCATACAGGTAGACTGATGTGTTAAGTAGCCTCCATACAAGTAAACTACTGCATTAAATAGCCTCCATACAGGTAGACTGATGTGTTAAGTAGCCTCCATACAGGTAGACTGATGTGCTAAGTAGCCTCCATATAGGTAGACGGATGTGTTTAATAGCCTCCATACAAGTAAACTAATGCATTAGATTTTAACAATATTTATCAGGCAATTTGTGGGACACAGTAACTCGGCTTGGCTCGGCTCGGGTTTGAGTCCATCTGCAAAACTTGGGTCTTTCAGAAGAGAAACTAAAAGCCATTGGTCCCTTTTGCCAGGTGTCTATGCCAAGGGAGGTAAACGATTCCACACACAGGGTAGATGTGTAGCCCGACATGCACTCACAAACTCTAACATGCAACCATGCAATTGTTTGTAGAATGGGGTCTGAATTACCTACTCTGATGTTATATTTTCTCTATTAATTTGATAATTACATTATTCTTTAAGTAGCAAGTTCTTAGTAAACTAGAATCCTCTCAGAGATGTTTGCTCTAGAAGAAGCTCTAGAAGAAGCCTGTATAGACATGTCTATGTGTCAGGTGCTCATGTTGGAGAAGTCTCGTGTGGTTAAACGTCCAGAAGGAGAACCGACCTTCCATGTCTTCTACCAGATGTTAGCTGGAATCGACACTGAACTACGGTCAGTTCACATCTTGCAGTCACACGAGCAGTAGCACTGTTGACCATGCATAAACGTGGAACCACCATAATCAAAGTCCCTGTTACTTCTGAAGATAGTTTAACTGGATGCATCTGTGAGACATCGTTAGCCAAGGGGTGCTTTTGTGTCAATGTGATATGTGAATTTAAACTTGGTTAATTATATAAACATTTGAGCTAAATTGCTTGTTATGATAAATTGTTGTTCAGACAATCCTGTATGATAGTTACCTTTAGTCTGATGTTAGTTGATTACTTTGGGAAATGATGGAGGCATATGTTTAAAAAACAATGCACAGTTGTATAACTGAATTAATAAAAAGCGTAGATTGAACCATAATAATGTTGTGGTGTATGTTTGATAGAAAGTAGCATCTTTCAATTTATGGTTGTTTCATGTCCCTGAGCACATGCAGGCAGCCGAAATGCCATCTGAGTAGTATAAAGTTGTTGATGAATGTAACTCAACATTTCATTTCGTCCCTGAAAGGTTTCATGTATTCTCATTACTACAGCAAAGAGTTGCAGTTGGAGAACCTTGGAGAGCCTAGTGTCTTCATGACCCCATTACAGCGGGTGAGTAACCATAGCAACAACGGCTGTATCCCATGGCAACTTATTGTTAATCTCTATCTTCTTTAATGTTGCTGCCATTGCATCATTGTTATAATATAAATGTTACATGCTGTTGGACTGATGTTTGTGAGTATGCGGATTACTAGAATGGGTATATCAGTTGCAAAGTAACAATTTCTGCCTGTTAAATTACAGGTTGCTGCAATATATATATATATATATAGTAAAAAGGCAGATACATGTTTCTGGACAGCATTTGGAGGCTAGATAATTTAGTATATTTCTACAAGAATTTCTTACATTTTATATAGCCAACTGAAACAAAAACAAGAAAATAGGTAGTTAATGTTCAGTTGATATTCAAATGAAAAATCAATCATATTCATCTTTGACCTTTGGCTCAATTGGCTGGGTTGATGATATATTGGCTAGGTTGATAATAATATTGGCTGGGTTAGCCAATACCAACATAACTAAATCTTGCCAGTGTTGACATACAGCTAAATGTGGATAAGTCTGTTAGCAAAATATCTTTATTGCAGAATGCTAATATTGACTGATTATCTAGCACTCTGGCTTTCTTAGCATTCCAGTTTGGTTATATGCTCATAGATGTTGCCTGTGGCAGCAACTGCTCTTTCTACTTCTATGTTACAGTTTAGTATTGACCATGCATATTGAGCTGTTTAGTTCTAAACTTGTAAATGTATGCTTTCCGAAGATCACAGCTTTTCTAGCTGCTTGTGTACACTTCCACAATACTGGGCAATGCAAGAAGACAACTACATTGACAATAAGAAGTGCAGAAAATAACTAAAAATCGGTTTCCGAGCAAAGTTGGAACTTGGTCTCAAAAAGATAACTGAGATTAAAAAGATAACTTTTCACTGTGTCTTGTACAACGGGATGTCGAGTGCTGAATTGTGTAAGTCACACGGTGTCCATAAAATCTCCCTCACATGACAAAAACATTTCCTAATGACATTCTTGTTTGTCTGACTTTACTATATTAAAGAGACATTGTTGACACCAATGTAACGTTTGTTGCATACTCGACATCACATTGGTGAAAAAGTTATCTTTTTAATCTCACAGTTGATGAAGACCAAGTCCTAACTTTGCTAAGAAACTTTTTCTGCACATCTACCCCCTGGTTGATGCACTTGTCTTCATTCTGTTGCCCAGTCTTGTGGAAGTGCACAATTATGATGCATATTTAGCTGTTTAGTTAAAAACGTGTAAATGTGTGCTTTAAAATGACCGCTACTTTTCTAGTTGCATGTAGTCAATTGTTTGCATGCGAAGACTCTGACAAACCTGTATTACTGTCTCAGGTGTTTGATATGAAGGAGGTAGGGACATGTTTATGTCGCTGTCGTGTGTCGTTGTTTGTGTTGCCGGGGGGAGGGGGTGTCCTTCAAAACCCCAGTGGGGTAACAGTCAGTGTAGAACACATAAACCCCCCACAGTGATTTTTACCAACATTCTGAATTAATGATTTCAAAAAAAATTTAAATGTGAAAAAATTCAAGATGCTGTACATGAAAAACGTTGACATATTTCAGTGTCTGGTTTCTGAAGATACATATTAACTCTATAAATATGTTCGTATTTGTAATCTCTATTTGTTGAACAATGAACGGTCAGTCGCTGATCTGTGGGTTTGCTCTAGCCCAAATGATGATTTCTGTTACCACTTGGTGATGACCAAATGTATTGTAATTTATTGTTCACATTATGTAAATAATAAATAAATTATTAATGACAGGATGATTACGTCTTAAGAAACTGGTATTCTTTCCGAATATTTCGCCTGACTGACTTCGCAATGGGTGTGTCACATGACCATGGCAAAGACCGAGTAAGTCGGCCAAAATATTCAGAATGAATACCACAGATTGTTGAGAGATGATCAAGGTGTGATACACTCCAAGAACATTATATATCTGTTCATTCAAGAAATAAATAATTACTTCATGAGAAATTAATAGCATGAAATAGTTACTGAGACAAGTTATGTGTTCTACAGTGACTGTAGATATAGATCAACGTGTGTCACGCCCACTCTGATATATTTTTGTATCTTTAATTAATACAAATTTTATCATTGAACCATCACCCTTATGTATGATGATTTTAATTCAGTTCTTTGATAAGTTTCCTTTGCAAATATTTCATTATAATTTCATTAGATTAGATCGACACATGTTAACTAGTTGATTTGTGCACACTGGGTTTATTTAATTTTGTCTTTGTTTCTGATCAGTGAGTGTTAATTAATGTGAAAGGTTTACAGTTTTGAGCTTTCACCACTAATGCCTAATGTTGTGGCGATATGTGTGTGTGTGTGTTCTGCTTGGGAAATGGTTACACAGAGAGTAAATATTTACACATAACTACTACTACTACTACTAAACAGTTGGCACATATAATCCTAACTGATAGTGTTGCTAACCTCACTCTTCATGTGTACAACACATCCAGTCATAAATAGTTCTCTTGCTTCCACATATAACAACAGTGAGCGCTTTCTAAATGATGAACTTTAGCGATGCTTAACCTTATAAATAAATTAGTGTCTATGATGAAATTGTAAAGAATTTAATTGTTCTGAAAATTAAGTTAAATGACAATAATAACGAGATGACACAGCCAGTCATGTTCTATGTTGTCTTGTGTAGTTAGTGTATTCTAAAAAAATATTCCCTACCCACTAGTAAGAAGTCATATGTAATTGCATTCTTTTTTAATGTTTATCATTGTTTAAGAGCTTTCATTATCAATGTTTACAAGCTTTCAATCTTTCATGAATGTTTCGTCAACTTTTATGTATTGATGAGAAAAATTTATTGATGTTTATTAATTAGCCTAAACATTTCTTCTGTGTTATCAACAACTGTAGCTATCGGCATGTAGTGTGTTAATGGAATTTGTTATATTCATTTTGATGGATGTGTAGCTACCTCTCAGAGTCGAATTTTGTTTGCTCAACAAAACTTTCAATACCCTCTCAGTACCTTCATCAGCATCAGTCTGAAGATGTGACAATGCTGGACAGAGAAGTCTGAAGATGTGACAATGCTGGACAGAGAAGTCTGAAGATGTGACAATGCTGGACAGAGAAGTCAATTTCTGGGGCAGAAATATCAAAGAAACGATCAAAATACAGAAGAGGCACCCAGCAAACAACAGAGACGGGTTACAACAGAGACAGGGGTTACAACAGAGACAGGGGTTACAACAGAGACAGGGGTTACAACAGAGACAGGGGTTACAACAGAGACAGGGGTTACAACATTCCCGCGATATTCCTGGAACTGTGACATGGTTACATAACACCAGGGGGCAGTTCAGACTGATGCAGTCAAGGGGACTGAGATGGTCTTGAAAGCTCCGTCGAGGAAAATTTTTAGATTCTGAGAGGTAGCTATATTCCCTTTAAAACGACTGTAGGTATTTTGATGTTAATTCTTGCATGCTGTCACTGTAGCAAGAGGATCGACAACGCGCCACTCAGGCCTGGGCTAAGATCCACCATTCCCTTGGTCTACTTGGCTTCCGCAAGGACGAATCAATGGCTATATACTCAGTACTCGCTGCCGTCTATCATTTAGGGGTGGCTTCCTGTGTCAAAGGTGGGATGATTAGAAATTTCTTCAGTGGTCATACCTTTAATTTTTTTATTTCTTTAAATTCCTTTATTTTTGTCACTTAAAATTACTTTGCAAAATATTCCTTCAAATTCCGTTTTTTTTTCACGGTTGAATGATCTATTGTCTTAATGTAACCAGCTGAAATGTTGAGTCTGCTTACTAGCTAGTACATTTGTAGGACAACGACAGGTAGAAACTAGTCACGTTGCACATTCCTTTAAAGCAAAACAAAAGTCATGGTTTTCGGCCTATACAACTATAAGAGTTACTAAAACAACCTTGTGTAACTACAATTAAGAATATCACACCAGTGGTTTACTAGGAAAACCTTGTTGAACACACAACATCTTAACCATACTGTGTCACAAGTGTGGTATTCTGCCAATATTCGCTCGCCAAAAGATAATAATATTCACATACACCTATTTCTATTCTTGTGGCCATGCTATTTGCGTCTAAACTCAACTTATGTAACATATGTTGGCCATTGTTTACTAAACTAGTGTTCTTTCTGGCAAAATAACGTTTCTTTGAGACTTTACATGAGTTCTGTGTATGCCGGCCTCCCTTAGTACGTCAGTTTAGTCTAGGTCACCCCGATTATATAGAACTGCGCATGCACTTATTGGTCGCCCTGGTTAACATGTCAGCCCTCAGTTGTTTGGAGATATGACCAGATTCTCCCACTGTTAGAACACATTCTGAGTAAACCACTGGCGTGTTATTCTTGATTTTACTTGCACGTCGTTAGTTTTTATTGTCTCTTAGGTGCATAGCCCCAAAACCATGACTTTTGTTTCACCTTAAAAACCTTAAAGATTCTTTTCCTGAAACTCCTTTTATCCTGAAAAATTGTTTCCTTTAAACAAATTTCAAGGATAATTAAAGTTAACTGGTGGTGAATCAAATACCCGGTTACTAAAAGAAAGAAATAACAGAAAAGTCATGAATTGTTATGCTTTCTCATGAAAGTTTTAAATGACCAGATAAAAGGATAACTAATGAGTAGATGGTTTTGTTAACTAATAATTAAATATGAAACTACAATCTGTAGAAACCACAATGTTTCCAGTGGGGAAAATGTAACATACATTTATGGAATATGTGGATATACCCACCATAGATGCATCAGTTCATCCCCGTGTCAGAGCCTTGTCACATATTGACCTTGGGTTGCACACAGTTGACCTTGGGTTGTATGCAGGACAAAGTTCAACATAATTCCTGTTTCTGTCACTAGGCCAGAACAACAAGTATCAGTTCGCTCGCCCGGCAGCCGCACAGAGGGCAGCAGCAGTCCTTGGCACAACAGTCGAGGCGTTGGCGAGAAGCATCTTCCAGGTGGCACCACAAAACACACTCAGGTATCCATGACAACCACTGTGTTTACGAGGGAAAGTGTTAGATGACAAAACAGTTGATTTTTGTTGTATTTTTCATATATGTTTGCAGGTGTTTACGGGATGCAAGATCCTGTGTCCTATATGCACAAAAACTTCACGGGACGCATAACTGTATGTATAAAAAACTTCACCGGACGCATGACAATCGTTGCATCCTATGAGACACAGATAGATATATATACCGTACAACATAAATATATGTTGATCAAGAACATGTGTTACATGAGTACGATTGCTGCATTAATCTTGCTCAACTTTCATCAACATGAAAACAAAATGTACTTGTCTATGAATAGGGCCGAGAAACCAGGGGTGGCAACTGACAACACCCTGACCGGCATGGAGGCCCTGGAAGGCTTTGTGATGGGGCTCTACATGGAGGCCTTCCAGGCCCTAGTCTCACTCATCAACAGGTAAATGTTTGCCAGAGTTTTAGTCTCAGAAGCCCAATTGGCAAATGTTACTAGTTTGTCCAAATTTTAAGTTGATGTTATTTTTTATTATAGGTAAAGTTACACAGAATGATAGATGAATAATCCTTGGACTCTCAATAAGGGGCTTTGTAAATATAAAAAAGTACAACGAATTGGTAGGATTAACCCTGCTCCTGCTCACCCCATCCAAACACAAACAATGGAATCACTGTGCTTGCATTGCCAGTGCAGTAAATGGAAAGCCAATTGTTAAATTTCAACCATACTAGAAAAAAATTCAATAATATACTGGATACCTTTCCTTCCAATTCCTTTTATATAATTGAAGTGGACCTGTCACCCACCCACCCACCAACATCCAATTTTTTATTTATTTTTTTACAAAGCCCCAGTTCGTGGACCACTTTACTTTGGATGGCAATCTTTTTAACTCTTGTTATTCAACATTTGTAAGATTGCTGAATTAAGTTGTCATTCACAAGGTGTTGTGTTTTCTGCCACCAGGTCGCTGTCGTCCAACGTGCGCACCGTGTCGTCCATTCTCGTTCTGGACGCCCCCGGCTTCCAGAACGCTTCGTCATGTGGCAGGACTGGTGGCGCCACATCTGAGGACTTTGGACACAACTACCTCCAGGAACGACTACAACTGCTTTATCACGACATCGTGTTTACATCGCAGCAGGACCTGTATTGTCAGGTCAGTTGGACTGTCTAATGACATTAAGGCGTCGCTTGGGTCTAAACGCATTTTATTTTCTTATTTCGTTATCACTGAACCTACAGAGCTGAAACTTTCATAGATTGCAAGTCCAGGTAAGAGTAATGCTGTGAATTTTTTTCAGAAAGTTTCATACATATTTTCCCACGGTATGCCGCCATCTTGGATTGAATGTTGCGTGTGACTTATATCAGTAACCATTGGATTTAGAGGACTCAAATTTGGTGTGTAGTTACTCCACATAACCCAAATGAAAACAGTCAGTTGACTTTCCAAGTTTTCAAAAAACTTTTGTTTTCATGATTTTTTTACATCTGAATGTATTTTTTCATCATGAAATTTTGCATTGATGGTTCATTATATAAAATATAAATAACGTTTTCTAAAAAGTTACTACATAGTTTTCAAGAGCATACTATCAAGAAACACTGTAGAAAGTTTCAAGTAATTCTGTCAAACAATAGCAGAGATAAGTGACACGGGAGGCAGTAGGTGTGAGGGAAAACATGTTTTTGAGAAAATCGTATTCAAAGTTTATGTACATTGGCACATACATTTCAACATCTGAAAAGCAACCTAGATGATTGAAACTTTGCATACATATTACCGAATGTATAATCTATCAAAAGGCAAAGTTAAGAGTCATTGGCATTGTAAAATAAATTTCACACAAGTCCCGAGTACCCGACACCCATGTCCATCGTTGCCGACACAGCTGATCTCACCACGACAAATGGGACATTCGTCGCCTGAGTCCCATCGATACAGTCTGATGACAGAGTTGCATTGATGACCTTGTCGCAACTGGTGCAGAAAGTCTCGAGGCCACACACCATGCTGAGGGTGCGGTGCGGTCGACAGCTGGGGTGGAGAGTGTATGCTTCCTACACAATGTGCATAGCAGGTTCGCAACAAGTGATGGCAACACGGCACAGCGTACAAGTACTGTTAAAAGATCTCCATCAGCATCTGTCTCATCCTCAACCAGGAATCGCGGGACACCTATCTCCTCCAGAAGATCTGCATAACCAAACTTCCGTTCAGTGACAGACAGTCTCCGAGACGGATCAGCTGGTACTGTTGATGACCGCCTTGATGCCTGGAAAAAATACACAGTATAAATGTATTTCATGAACAAAAAGTACCCAAGACATGTTCAACAACAAAAGCCCCCCCCCTTACTACGTATGCAGGGGTATGGCATTGAATGCAATTTATTTTATTGGCATTGCCATATTATACACACACACCCGCGCACGCGTGTGTGTATATAGGCTATAGGTATACAATAATTACTAGGGCAAATTGTAGTAATATAATAAACCATAGTTACAACTCTGCTTCTGATGTGCCTGGATGGCCCCTGGATGTGAATGTCAGCACAACCACGAACAGCAACAGCATGAACTAGATCAGCGTCAAATCGTTTATACAGTAATAGTTATGCCACAAAGGCGATGTTTGGATAAAACACAAGTGAACATATGAAATATCAGAATTAAACTTACACTGCGTGCCATTCTCGTTGGCACCACGGACGGTGATAGTCGAAGAAGACGAAGTTGTCGCCGCAGGTTCATTGGCGAATTCAACCCTCGATGCCTTCGCATCGCGCGCTAACTGCAACGATGCAAACTTTCGCTGCCTCCCAGTACCGTAACCGCCCACTCGCTTTCGACCAAACGGCATAATGTCGTTTTACAAAGCGATATAAATGAACGAAACTCATGGGATAAAAAAGTCGATCGAATCGGACGTAGCTGGTATTTCAAGCTGACGTCAGAGGATGGAAATTAGTATTACAACCAATTAGAGCGCTTGATTTGAGGGAATCCGACATCACGTGGTGATGTCCGGCGAATCGTCGTGGCATTCCCCATTCCTTTGTCACCGAGATGGTTCAGAGGCGGTCATTTATAGTCGGAATTACTCGGATACCTCCGGGCACATTTTAAAACTGTTTGTACCATCATACAGAGCGAAAATGGGGCTTTCCCGTGATATGCGCCATGTTGGAATGGCAGCGTTTTCCGGCATGCAATGGCTCGCGGAAAATCACCTAATGTCCCATTAGTCTCGGTTCATTTGACATAAACAAAGACTTAGCAATGATAGGCATCATACAAAAGACACGTTTTATGACAGAAACGTGTTTATTTCGACAGTGCAACTTACATGAATGGCAAGTTGAATAATATTTATACACGGAAATAGCAACAACTCGAAATTCATTTTATTGTCAAAAATCCGTAAAATCCGACCCGAGTCTCCCGTTAATCACTTTCACAATTGTCGATGTTTACCCACTCATACAAACAAATCTTAAAATTCTCATACCCCTTTCCATGAATTAGTACTTTAAAATGTTTATAATTTTCCACATTCAAAAATAGATCAATGTAACAGTTATGACACATTTATACAGAACAAGCGATAATAACCAACGGAATATGTTCACAAACATTTATCGCCAATAATTGTGTTAAAAGTTTTTTGTTTTTTAACAACTCGATGGCATCACTTTGATAATTGTTTTCCACAAAGTTGTGAGTTTCCAAGATGACGGACTGTATTACAGTGCCGCGCTGTGAATGACAGACTGTATTACAGTGCCGCGCTGTGAATGACAGACTGTATTACAGTGCCGTGCTGTGAATGACGGACTGTATTACAGTGCCGCGCTGTGAATGACGGACTGTATTACAGTGCCGCGCTGTGAATGACGGACTGTATTACAGTGCCGCGCTGTGAATGACGGACTGTATTACAGTGCCGCGCTGTGAATGACGGACTGTATTACAGTGCCGCGCTGTGAATGACAGACTGTATTACAGTGCCGCGCTGTGAATGACAGACTGTATTACAGTGCCGTGCTGTGAATGACAGACTGTATTACAGTGCCGCGCTGTGAATGACAGACTGTATTACAGTGCCGCGCTGTGAATGACAGACTGTATTACAGTGACGCGCTGTGAATGACAGACTGTATTACAGTGCTGCGCTGTGAATGACAGACTGTATTACAGTGCCGCGCTGTGAATGGTTGCACAATTACAGTGCCGCGCTGTGAATGGTTGCACAATTACAGTGCCGCGCTGTGAATGGTTGCACAATTTAAAACTAGTAGTTACATGACAGTTCACCGTGTGACGCTGCATAATGCAACAGTGGCCATATTTCGCATGCAACTGATATTATGAAATTTTTTACAAGGGCCACACCCCCTCTTTAATAAATTGATGAATAGGTCAGTGTTGACAATTGTAAACTGCCCCATACTCCTCTTCGATCAAACTGGGGCATAAAACCTAAAGAACTATTATGCATAGCCCAAATCTTCGAAATAGATGTCTTTTTTTTCCAGCTATTCTACCAGCCGCTGTCGCTATTCCAAAGACATCCATGGTGTCCTTCTCCCATCTTTGTTGTTTGTTTCCTTCCCCTGCCACTGTTCCCTCAAGTGTCTTCCTTCCCCTACCACTGTTCCCTCAAGGGTCTTCCTTCCCCTGCCACTGTTCCCTCAAGCGTCTTCCTTCCCCTGCCACTATTCCCTCAAGTGTCTTCCTTCCCCTGCCACTGTTCCCTCAAATGTCTTCCTTCCCCTGCCACTGTTCCCTCAAGTGTCTTCCTTCCCCTGCCACTGTTCCCTCAAGTGTCTTCCTTCCCCTGCCACTGTTCCCTCAAGTGTCTTCCTTCCCCTGCCACTGTTCCCTCAAGTGTCTTCCTTCCCCTGCCACTGTTCCCGTAAGTGTCTTCCTTCCTCTGCCACTGTTCCCTCAAGCGTCTTCCTTCCCCTGCCACTGTTCCCTCAAGCATCTTCCTTCCCCTGCCACTGTTCCCTCAAATGTCTTCCTTCCCCTGCCACTGTTCCCTCAAGTGTCTTCCTTCCTCTGCCACTGTTCCCTCAAGCGTCTTCCTTCCCCTGCCACTGTTCCCTCAAGCATCTTCCTTCCCCTGCCACTGTTCCCTCAAGTGTCTTCCTTCCCCTGCCACTGTTCCCTCAAGTGTCTTCCTTCCCCTGCCACTGTTCCCTCAAGTGTCTTCCTTCCCCTGCCACTGTTCCCTCAAGTGTCTTCCTTCCCCTGTCACTGTTCCCTCAAGTGTCTTCCTTCCCCTGTCACTGTTCCCTCAAGTGTCTTCCTTCCCCTGCCACTGTTCCCTCAAGTGTCTTCCTTCCCCTACCACTGTTCCCTCGAGTGTCTTCCTTCCCCTGCCACTGTTCCCTCAAGTGTCTTCCTTCCCCTGCCACTGTTCCCTCAAGTGTCTTCCTTCCCCTGCCACTGTTCCCTCAAGTGTCTTCCTTCCCCTGCCACTGTTCCCTCAAGTGTCTTCCTTCCCCTGTCACTGTTCCCTCAAGTGTCTTCCTTCCCCTGCCACTGTTCCCTCAAGTGTCTTCCTTCCCCTGCCACTGTTCCCTCAAGTGTCTTCCTTCCCCTACCACCATCTTTTTCATTCCATTGTTTCTCTTAATGTGGCCAAAATATTTAACTTTTTGGCACTTCACAAATTGCACATCCAGTTTTGTGGTATATTTACTTCGCTCCATACCGACACATTGGTATGGTGCACTGTGCAGTACCGACACATTGGTATGGTGCACTGTGCAGTACCGACACATTGGTATGGTGCACTGTGCAGTACCGACACATTGGTATGGTGCACTGTGCAGTACCGACACATTGGTATGGTGCACTGTGCAGTACCGACACATTGGTATGGTGCACTGTGCAGTACCGACACATTGGTATGGTGCACTGTGCAGTACCGACACATTGGTATGGTGCACTGTGCAGTACCGACACATTGGTATGGTGCACTGTGCAGTACCGACACATTGGGCTCCATTCCAAGGCCTGTCAAGTTGGTTTACAGATTTTTTTGGCAAAAAACAGTCCTACGGTCAGGGGAAAAAATAACATTTTGTGGGAGCAAATGCTACTGGTTTTTAGCAAGTTATTTATTTCTTTTGTTGGTTGCTGACCAGTATGATGTCGTTGCAGGAGGACGTGACATGTGACTTTGAGATGGTCAGCTACAGTCCACAGCCGTTGGTGTCACTCATAGATAAACCATCGCAACAAGCTCTGGTAAGTGACAAGCATTTCAATGTCCTGTCTTATTTTGTATTGTGTTTGCAGTGTGACTTGTGTTTAGTGCCACATCACAAAACATGGCCAAAAAAACAACAGACAAAGTTAATTTCATAACTTTTCCTTCATATTATGTTAGGAAATGTTGAGCAGAACGGCACATATAATCATATGGCAGTTACATTGTATTTTGACAAGCCTCCATTAAAAACAGTATTTTACTTGTCTCAGTGGAAATCCGCTCTGGATTCCATCAATCAGTGACGATGTAATGACGTAATGACAACCACGGGTGCTTCCGTCCAGCGTAAATTTGCTTGCCATGAATGCAGAACATACCGGCTGGTTATTTTTGTACCAATACACTGCAGTACAATGACAGTCATGCTGTTAAACTTTATAGTTGTTTTGCTCAGCAACCGGTCCATCGAAAGTGACAAACCCAATAATTGAAATTGAATTTCGTTCACCAAAAAAACTGGTGTTTCATTCACCTGCTTTAATTCACTGAGCTGTAGAAATGAGTACCTGGCAATAGACAGTGGTGGATAATTGCAGCATGGCTGAATGCTTCCCAAAAAAGTCGAGTTGGTGATGGAATGAACAAGTCTGCTGTTGGTGATGGAATGAACAAGTCTGCTGGGGGTTGGTGATGGAATAAACACGTCTGCTGGGGGGTTGGTGATGGAATGAACAAGTCTGCTGTGGGGGGAGTTTAAAGCGCTTAGAACTGTCCCATTGACCAGATACTCTTGCAATTTCACAAATGATAATTCATGGTGTTGATATTCCAGGTGAGGTCGTCTTCCCATGATGCACGAGACAAGGATCAGAAGGGGTTACTATGGTTACTGGATGAGGAAGCCATGTTTTCTGGCGCGACGGAGAAATCGTTCCTTGAACATCTCTTCCAGATGCATGGGCATCGACCAGGAAAACGTACGTGGGGCAGGGGTTAGAATAGAACAATTTAAAACATCCCTTTATTAGGCAATAATTGTCAAATATCAGTGGGTTTCATTGTACCCAAACATTTGTGAATAAGCAAACTACTTTTTGATTTTTGTTATACTGTTCCTTCTGGTTTAACATATCTAACACTTTGTGATGAAATTAAATATGCCAGTTTAATATAAAGTTTAATAGAAAGATCGCTTTACAGCACTAAAAGACAGACCAATACAACATTAAATATAATGTTAAAAGTTAAATATAATGTTTTTCATGGTTTATTAATCTGTCAAATTCCTGTTTTATGACATTTCTAAATGTAAATATATTTGAACAATAGCGAAGTATTGAAGAAGTATTGTTATTTTACATGTGCTTTTAGAGATTTGGTGCATTTTTTATATGAAAAATAGCTGCATATCAGTTGACCAGTGAAAATCATTGTACATCCCTTTACAGAATATCTTTGAGTTCTGACAATGAATGTGAGTTTCAGTAAGACGACGTTGTATCTGAACAGGAATGAACTGTTATTGTGTGAGGTCTAAAGCCACTTCTGATGCACACTCGCTAATCTGACATTTCTTGGTCCACCCAGGTGATGCCCTCTTACAGCGGGGTGGCAACCAGGGACAGATATTCACCCTGAACCACTTCCAGGGCACCAACCCCGTGCAGTACAACGTGAAGGGGTGGTTGAGGGCGTGTCGAGAGAACCCTGTCTCACGCACAGTCAATGCCTTCCTGCAAGAGTCAAACAGGTACACGGGCGATGTGAGATATTATACAATAAAAGCACTTCTATTGCGCTAAAATCCTCAGGAAAACCCAAGCCCAGCAGCATGCCAAAACAAAAGGGTTAGACAATGTCTAGTTGGTTAGCAATTCCAGTTGTAAACAGTTGTTATGCTGTTATGTTAGGGTAAGTGATTTTAAACAGGCAGGTTTTTAGTTGATATCAAAATCTTATTATATTTCCTGTCGACTTAACACTGACAGGTAGTGAGGTCCAGAGAATTGGTGCGGCAACTGAAAAAGCTGTAGTACTGGCGTTTGCCTTAACAGTGACAATAAAAACTGAATTGGAACGAAATGATTGAAGCTGTCTGGGTGTCAACATTCTTGTAGAGTAATGTGATAAATAAATATGATAATACTAATAATTTTTTGTGTGGAATACTAATTGTGTGAAAAAGTGATAAAGTTGTCCTTAATGGATTGAATGTGCTTACAAATAAATATAAGTATAATATTAGGTAAGATAAAGTGCATTAAATTCATGTAAATTAAGTGAAACTCTCTGATATGATAGATTTCAAGTGTTCAGAACTGTCTGCCTGAGCTGTAGTCAGAAAATACATGTTTTTTGGATAATATGTACATCAATGTACAACACTATACAAAAGAGATACTAACCCACCTCCCCCCATTAAACTAATTTTGTGCAGTATCAGACATCAATATCTTTAGATCATCTGTAAGTGCAAAGAGTTAACATGTTAAAGCGAAACAAAAGTCATGGTTTTGAGGCAGTGCACCTAAAACAGTTAAAACTAACCATTTGCAATTACAATCAAGAATATCACGATGGTGGTTTTTCTCAGAATTTGTTCTAAAGGTGGATTCTGGTCAAATCTCAATTATACTGAGGGCTGACATGTTAACCAGCACGAGCAATAAGCAATAAGCGCCTGGCAGTTCTATGAAATCGGCAAAGCTAGACTTCCGCTGTGAAACATTTAAGGCCACCGGGCATATACAGAAGCAATGCAAACTCTCGATCAAGTGAGCTGCTAAGTCGGAATAGGATAAGTTTAGTAAACAAAGGCCAAAATATGTTGCATAAGTTGAGTTCTTGACGTAGTGTTATCTAACAGTATGGCACAGCCCATGAAATTAAGATGATGTGTGTTCAACAAGATTTTCATAGTAATCCACTGGTATAATAGTCTTGATTGTAGTTACAAATGGTTATGATTTAGTATCTCGTAGGTACATAGGCCAAAAACCATGTCTTGTTTCTGTGTAAGATGTTCTACAGCTTGTTTGACAACATTATGATTGTGTGTTATAGAGATGACATCGGCACCCTGTTCAGCTCTGTGCGCAGTGCCCTATCAGTCACTATGGCTGGGTCCATGGCCAGTGTCGATGGCACCACCTCCCTGCGCCGCACATCCAGCATCCGACGCACATGCGCCACTGGTGCCGCGGGCCTCAAGCGCAAGTCGGCATGTCTGCAGATGAAGTTTCAAGTGGTACGTGGCATGCCTGTGATCATGAATGTGATTTAGTGGTGGTCACTAAAGTCCGCAAAGTAAAAAACTGTATAGCATTACATACTGATAGCTGGTGGTTTGGTCATCGCCATGTTACACTAAGAAATCAAGCAGCAATACTTCATAGCATGCCAATGATGTCTCCCGAAATCGCAGGGAAACTACCGGAAATCTCCTGCATATTTTCTGTTCTCCTGCAATTCACCAACTACCCCAGAGTACCACATCTCTCCTTACATGCCCTTGTAGGACACAGTGGTGGAGTCATTGCGACGCACACAGCTCCACTTCATCCACTGCCCCAGAGTAACACTTCTCTCCTTACATGCCCTTGTAGGACACAGTGGTGGAGTCATTGAGACGCGCACAGCTGCACTTCATCCACTGCCCCAGAGTAACACTTCTCTCCTTACATGCCCTTGTAGGACACAGTGGTGGAGTCATTGCGACGCACACAGCTGCACTTCATCCACTGCCCCAGAGTAACACTTCTCTCCTTACATGCCCTTGTAGGACACAGTGGTGGAGTCATTGAGACGCGCACAGCTCCACTTCATCCACTGCCCCAGAGTAACACTTCTCTCCTTACATGCCCTTGTAGGACACAGTGGTGGAGTCATTGAGACGCGCACAGCTGCACTTCATCCACTGCCCCAGAGTAACACTTCTCTCCTTACATGCCCTTGTAGGACACAGTGGTGGAGTCATTGCGACGCACACAGCTGCACTTCATCCACTGCCCCAGAGTAACACATCTCTCCTTACATGCACTTGTAGGACACAGTGGTGGAGTCATTGCGACGCACACAGCTCCACTTCATCCACTGCCCCAGAGTAACACTTCTCTCCTTACATGCCCTTGTAGGACACAGTGGTGGAGTCATTGCGACGCACACAGCTGCACTTCATCCACTGCCCCAGAGTAACACTTCTCTCCTTACATGCCCTTGTAGGACACAGTGGTGGAGTCATTGCGACGCACACAGCTCCACTTCATCCACTGCCCCAGAGTAACACTTCTCTCCTTACATGCCCTTGTAGGACACAGTGGTGGAGTCATTGCGACGCGCACAGCTCCACTTCATCCACTGCCCCAGAGTAACACATCTCTCCTTACATGCCCTTGTAGGACACAGTGGTGGAGTCATTGAGACGCGCACAGCTCCACTTCATCGACTGCCCCAGAGTAACACATCTCTCCTTACATGCCCTTGTAGGACACAGTGGTGGAGTCATTGCGACGCACACAGCTCCACTTCATCCACTGCCTGCTGCCCCAGAGTAACGCGGGTCTGTGTGATCTGAAGAACAGCCTCGGGGTCCAGTCGAAGACAGACGACATTCTCCTCAACGTTCCTCTTGTCCGCTCCCAGATCCGTGGTGCAGAGATCGTAGACGCAATTCGACTTCATCGACAAGGTAACCACGTTGTTAGGATTCATGCCCATTTCGCCTACTATGGTTTTATTGCTAATTCTGAGATAGATTCCCAGTTTACCTACTGGCCAATTAAGCGCGTCGCCTACTCTAAGATTACTTGGTCTGTTAACTACTACTACAGTTTTCAACACGATCAAATGTTAAATTTAAGTTCTTTTGGGATTTATAGTAAATGTCTGTGAATAAATAATAATTAAGATGACCAAAGATTTAAAGAAAAACAAAGATTTCTGCAGTGCATATTTTACATTTACCAATTATACAAGTATTAAATATAAAAGGTGATTTAGGTGCAGAGGAGCTATCCAAATGGAGAGTAGGTGAAATGGGAATAACATCAGTAGGTGAAATGGGAGAAGGTGAAATGGGGATACCCCGCTATTAGATATCTTGTGTGGTAGTTGTTTCACATCAGCTGTATCAAGAATCACCAGTTGCTACCTTCGGTTTCTTGTTGGTGATTCTTGGCTCCGTAGTGACAGTTGTGTTACCTGTTGTCCAAATCAACCAAATATTGCATTTTAAAAATTGTGATTGAAGTTGTGATTTGTTGATTGGCTGCACATTTGTTGTATTATTGCACCACTTTGTCAAACCACTCCTTCTGGTGGTTGTGTTTTATGTCAGTCCGGAGGTTCAGTAAGTACTTTTTACAAAATAGTCCGTTGTTAAGGGGAATTTAGACTTGAAAATGGCTGACGTTGAGACTTAGTGATTCATAGTTGGCAAGCTGATTTGAAAAATCAGCTTGCCAACTACGATGATGATGAGCCAGTGCCCGACAATACGGCCGCTTCTGTGGCGACTTCACAGGCCAACTATAATAAATTATACGTCATTTAGAGGCTCTTTTAATGCTGCATCGGATAAACCCAAACAATTGCCAAATGCAACAGTTGGTCGATTAGGACAGCATGGGGCACACTTGTTAATTAACACTATATTTTGGTGTACAATATGAGAACGGCCCAAATACTTCACAAACACTTCACCCTTGGCGGATCTGATCATTGCAATGCCGACTCGACTTCTCTGGGAAGCATTCAGCAATAAATGCCCGAAGACTATTCGTTCACATATCCACCTTTGTCTGTAGCATGATACTCATGGATTCTCTCGATTGAAGAGGGTCAATTGAGAGTCTGACATTCTAAATGCCCTGCCACCGTGCCCCAAAATATAATGTCATTGTGATCATGTAAAATTGTGAACTTATGGAAAGTATATTCAATATTTACCCCATCATTAGTTAGTATCTTACGTCTGAATAAAAATCAAACAAAATTGCGTCTGTTATATATAAAGTGATATCCTTTTTGCGGCTTAGTTTTGACACTTTGGACACTGGGCGAGTGGTCAGTGATCATGGTTTCACGATTCATGCACATTTTGCTTACTCTGGCTAGTTGTCAGACAGATTTCCGTTTTGTCTACTGGCCAGTTAAGGTCTACTCCGACATTGCCTACTGACCAATTAAGATCTACAACCACATTGCCTACTGGCCAATTAAGATCTACTCCCACTTTTCCTACTGGCCAATTAAGGTCTACTCCCACATTGCCTACTGCCAATTAAGATGGTTTAACAACTCTAGAGACAAGGAGGTTAAGAGGAGATCAGATTGAAGTTTTTAAGATATTGAATGGGTATGAAAATATTGATAGAAATATGTTTTTCTCACTCAAGAAGGATAGCAGAACTAGAGGACATGAGGTAAAATTAGTAAAGGATCAATGTAGATTGGACATCAGGAAGCACTCGTTCTCACAGAGGACAATAAATGAATGGAACAAATTGTCTACAGATTGTGTAACTGCTAGCAGCGTGAATATGTTTAAAAACAAGGTTGACACATATCTCAGGAGGGCGGATTATAAGTAGATGAACATTGTTGGACTCTCCATTTGCTTGCATGGCAAATCTTGTTAAATCTCCCACTTTGCCTACTGGCGTATTAAGGTCTACTCCCACTTTGCCTACTGGCCAATTAAGGTCTACTCCGACATTGCCTACTGACCAGTTAAGATCTACAACCACATTGCCTACTGGCCAATTAAGATCTACTTCCAAGTTGCCTGCTAGCCAGTTATGGTCTACTTCCACATTGCCTACTCACAGATCACTTGGTCTGCTGGCTCCATGTATTCCTTTGTGTCTTCTTTTAACTGTTATAAACAGTGGCCTTGCCTTGTATTTTTAGTGAGTTAAATATAAGTTATAACTTTTGGATGTAGTAAATGTTGTCGATTTAAATTCAAGAAAAACTATATTCTGCAAAGCTAATTTTACATAATTTACCTTTTTTAAATTAATTGTGATTTTGATAAGTATTGTCTGTAGGCAAACATTTTTTTATTTATTTAATTGTATTGCTGAGAAGGTGAAGTGGAAACACCCTGGTTAGGTCTGTTCTCTTTGTGTTTGTGGTCATTACTGAACTATTGTTGTATCTCAATAAACTATGAAATAAAAATCAAATATACATTGGGGAATATTTAAGGGTGTTTGAAGGAACACTACATTATTAAACATTGCGGTACATACCTGATGTCAGAACTGGTGAATAATTTCAGAAAACAGTAAAACCGCGAATGATCTGATAAAAACAATATTTTCATTTACTGAAAATAGTGTGAAATCGAAAACTTAAATTTTAGTGTGTGTGCGTGTGTGCATATGTGCACGCGCATGAACTGCATGAATCCTGACATCACAAGCCAGTGTGTGAACATTGTTTAGTATGTGATTCAAATGATACTTAGAATGAGGGAAATACCCGATGATATTTATCATTTGTTAGTTAACTAGGCTTCATCGCTGTATTGCTCTCAATTATTATTCTCAACTAATTATTGTTATACATGGCGCTTAATAAATGTTAAAGATTTCTATTAGATGTTTTACCACGTTAATTTCTCATTTCTTTAAACTAACATTCAACAGTTTTCTGTTTCGCATGAAGCACAGCATGCACTAGTTTAGGCTGTGATGGGTGAATGCATGTAAAGTAGTTTATCACATTGCTAACTTAATTGTTTGTAATATTAGAACCAGTTGGCATTTAATTCCCTAATTTATTGTAACATAAAACAAGGTTCATCTGGGTTTAGTACCTTACCAGAAAGCTGTCGTGTTAAAAAAATGTTCAGCCATGATCTGATCCCCATGTTGACCTGAGCATGCATAAAACATATCATACTTGAAGTTTAATTTGTCATCAGTGAAAATATAGTAATAGTAAAGAACCCCTTAGCAATGCATCGTCACATGGTTTCTGTGAGATTTACAGCTGTTTAAAATTATTTGAAATATAAAAACTCATGAGATGTGAGGTTTGGATAATTTATGAGGGTTTGTAAACATCACATATTGTTTACAAATAAATTCTGACTTCACAGGGTTTATCAGTTGATTATAATTTTGAATTAGACATTTCCTTGCAGTTGAGCAGACAGACATAATTAAACCTGTTAAAGCACTCATTGGTGAATCTGCACTTGACACTCAAATAACACTTAATGTGTTCCACCTTCACAAGCAATCACCAATTATGGTCACCTTTCTTGTATGTGAGGAGCACAGAGACAGGTGTAATTTAGTCCTCAGAGACGGGACAGCAATAAAGGAACTCCTCTGGTGGCAACTGTTGGCATTCAGAGCTAGTGATTATGTGTGGTGGCAGACTAATTAGTTACACTTTCCCTTGTGTCTACTACTGTGATGAGGACAAGGCGCCTCTCTATGGGGCAGGGTTGTTACATCTATACAAAGAGGCGATAAGGTTTCCAAACCAAGCAAGGGAGATCTGGTAAAGTTGTTAGCACTCAATTATCTTCTGCAGTGCTGTTTCATAGTTGTGTTATTGATTGCCCAGTCCATGTTGAGCGTAGGTGTTGTGTTGTGGATGGAACATATCAAGTGATGTTACAGTGATATGCATTGTGGAGATTGTCGTCGGTGATTTTGCGACGTGTACCTGGAAAAGAACATACCAGTATGCTGATTGAAAGTCAACAGACACGTGACATTTCATGACACTTCTGTAAGACCGTGAGTTACTGTAACCGCCTGATGGAATGTTACTTCATGTGAAGCACAGCAGTGGTGCACACGATGTCAAGTGTTCTTTAAAAGCATTATTAAAGAACATCACTGATAGAAACTCTCTTGGAGTGTAGTGTGACTGGAATATGGCAGCAACTCACCTGGCGACTGAGTGTCCTCAGGAAGCCATAGGTTGTCACCTGTCACCTGTCTGTCGGGTGACAACATGTGTCCCACACATCAGTGTCACTGCACCAGACAGGTGCAGGGTGACAGTGGGACAAGTGAAGAGGACAAGAAAGAGGACAGGTGTGTTGGGTGGAAGAGGACAGGTGTGTTGGGTGGAAGAGGACAGGTGTGTTGGGTGGAAGAGGACAGGTGTGTTGGGTGGAAGAGGACAGGTGTGTTGGGTGAGGCTGCAGATGACTATGAGACAGTAGTGATGGTGATAGTGGTGTGGCGGTGGTGATGGTGATGGTGGAGTGGCAGTGATGGTGGTGTGGGTGGCAGTAGTGATGGTGGCAGTGGTGATGGTGGGATGGCAGTGGTGATGATGGGGTGACTGTGGTGATGGCGGGATGGCAGTGGTAATGGCAGGGTGCCAGCGGTGATGGTGATAGCGGGGTGGCAGTGATGATAGTGATGGCTGGGTGGCAATGATGATGGTGATGGCGTGATGGCAATGATGATGGTGATGGCAGGGTGGCATTGATGATGGTGATGGCAGAGTAGCAGTGATGACGGTGTTGATAGGGTGGCAATGGTGATGGTGGGGTGGCAATGATGATGGTGATGGTGGGGTGGCAATGATGATGGTGGCGGCGGGGTGGCAATGGTGATGATGGGGTGGCAATGATGATGGTGATGATGTGGTGGCAATGGTGATGGCGGGGTGGCAATGATATTGGTGATGGCGGGGTGGCAGTGATGTTGGTGATGGCGGGGTGGCAGTGATGATGGTGATGGCGGGGTGGCAGTGATGATGGTGATGACAGGGCAGTGATGATGGTGATGACAGAGTAGCAGTGATGATGGTGATGGCGGTTAGCATTCAGTTACAGTTAAAGTTGTGTGGTTGTGTAAATAAGGTTATTCACACCCACAAGTTACCTGATGTTTTGAACTGAGTAAATTCTTTCAGTGGTTTTAACTGAAATATGCATTTTTTTATTAAGCTGACTGAATATTGCTGAAATTATTCACACACTTCAAATTTGAACATCTGTGAACCTGGTTGACAGTGGGCTAAATCAACTAAGGATGGAGTGTTAATTTACATGTGGTGTAGACCTTAATTTACATGTGGTGTAGACCTTAATTTACATGTGGTGTAGACCTTAATTTACCTGTGGTGTAGACCTAAATTTACATGTGGTGTATACCTTAATTTACATGTGGTGTAGACCTTAATTTACATGTGGTGTAGACCTTAATTTACATGTGGTGTAGACCTTAATTTACATGTGGTGTAGATCTTAATTTACCTGTGGTGTAGACCTTAATTTACCTGTGGTGTAGACCTAAATTTACATGTGGTGTATACCTAAATTTACATGTGGTGTAGACCTTAATTTACATGTGGTGTAGACCTTAATTTACCTGTGGTGTAGACCTTAATTTACCTGTGGTGTAGACCTTAATTTACATGTGGTGTAGACATTAATTTACCTGTGGTGTAGACCTTAATTTACATGTGGTGTAGACCTTAATTTACCTGTGGTGTTGTTATCAAGTGTTTTTCTCAGAGGAGATTCACAATTTAAATTTAAACAAAATAAGCTTCCTGATTATTTGCACCATAGCTGTAAACTTTCCAGAGAAGTTGAGTTGGTGTTGGAAGGAACAGGTCTGCCGGGGAGTGAAGTGTAAAGGAACAGGTCTGCCAGGGGGTGAAGTGTAAAGGAACATGTCTGTCGGGGGGTGAAGTGTAAAGGAACATGTCTGCCTGGGGGTGAAGTGTAAAGGAACAGGTTTGCCAGGGGGTGAAGTGTAAAGGAACATGTCTGTCGGGGGGTGAAGTGTAAAGGAACATGTCTGCCAGGGGGTGAAGTGTAAAGGAACAGGTCTGCCAGGGGTGAAGTGTAAAGGAACAGGTCTGTCGGGGGGTGAAGCGTAAAGGAACAGGTCTGCCAGGGGGTGAAGTGTAAAGAAACATGTCTGCCAGGGGGTGAAGTGTAAAGGAACAGGTCTGCCAGGGGGTGAAGTGTAAAGGAACAGGTCTGTTGGTGGGTGAAGTGTAAAGGAACATGTATGCCGGGGGTGAAGTGTAAAGTAACAGGTCTGCCAGGGGGTGAAGTGTAAAGGAACAGGTCTGCCGGGGGTGAAGTGTAAAGGAACATGTCTGCCAGGGGTGAAGTGTAAAGGAACAGGTCTGTCAGGGGGTGAAGTGTAAAGGAACATGTCTGTCAGGGGGTGAAGTGTAAAGGAACAGGTCTGCCAGGGGGTGAAGTGTAAAGGAACATGTCTGTCGGGGGGTGAAGTGTAAAGGAACAGGTCTGCCAAGGGGTGAAGTGTAAAGGAACAGATCTGCCAGGGGTGAAGTGTAAAGGAACAGGTCTGCCGGGGGGTGAAGTGTAAAGGAACAGGTCTGTCGGGGGGAAGTGTAAAGGAACAAGCCTGCCAGGAGGTGAAGTGTAAAGTGTTTTGACTGGTTCTAAGAACTGGATGTCGCGCTATGTAAGAACTTACCTGTTTTGGTGTTTTACCAAGGGACAAACTTGACACTATGATTTTTTATACTCTGTATCTCACCGACTTTTGTCACTTGCAGGTTTCCCAGAACACATGCTGTTTTCCGAGTTCAAGCAGCGATTTGAACTATTGACCTCTGGGGACCAGGATGCAGTGCCAGCCGAGTTGGACACGAATGATAATAAAAAGGTACGGCTGGTTGCAGTCATTTTGAAACTTAATTTTTACCCATGTTGTATTTTATATTTTAGTGTTTTGTTTTCATTCATATTAATCTTTTTTGTTCAAGTTAGCGTTTTCTGTACATCCAGAAACATACACTACTACACACAAACATATAAAAATTATATAAGCTTTGTTTCGTCCACGTTTTGTTCACTGTTTGACTAAATTTTTCAAATTTATTTTTAGTGATGGGTTTAGATACCACTAACAATATACCTGATTGTTAGACAAACTACTTAAGTACTAATTATATTGTAGATGGTACAAAAGATTCTCGAGCGTCTGGAGATTGACAGCGCCACCTATCGGCTCGGCTTGAGTCAGGTGAGTGAAATTCGGTTTGTGTGTACAGGACTGTTCCGTTTCAGTGTTTGTTCCCTGTGGTGGGCCTGTGGTGGTGCTCAGAGCCCACCGTGTAAGATAACTTTAAAATATCTATCCCTAAGGTAAAATGCCCAGACCTTATCACCCATGCCCCCAGATCTCATCACCCACATCTCAGCACCCAGACCTCATCACCCACAACCCCACATCTCAGCACCCAGACCTCATCACCCACAACCCCACATCTCAGCCCCCAGACCTCATCACCCACAACCCCACATCTCAGCCCCCAGACCTCATCACCCACAACCCCACATCTCAGCGCCCAGACCTCATCACCTACAACCCCACATCTCAGCACCCAGACCTCATCACCCACAACCCCCCATATCTCACTGCACTTCATTTAGCTTCTTCACCTGTGAAGAAGCTAAATGTCAGTAAGCTGGCAGACAGCAAGATGCAGGCACTGTTAATGACAAATATGGAAGCCAACATGACAAACCTTCCATGCGATGGCACGATCAATGGGAGAATCTCTGTGAGAAAGTGTACCAAACATCTGTTGACACACTGGGACACACAGCAAGGAAACAATCAAGATTGGTTTGATGAAAATGATGTGGAAATATTATCGCTACTGGATGAAAGGCGTAGGGCACATGACGCATTACTGTCACAACAGACAAGAAGTCGAAACCAGTGCTATGCACAAGCAAAATCTAAACTACAAAAATCTACGAGCTATGCAAAATGCCTGGTGGGACAAAAAAGCTGATGAACTGCAACAGTTAGCTGATGAAAATTCCTCAAAAGGATTCTTTGCTGCAATCAAACAGATCTATGGTCCCCAAAAAACTGCTATTGCACCAGTTAGAAATGCAGAAGGTTCACAAGTTTTCACAGAGAAGCCAGAAATTGTGTGCAGATGGAGGGAATATTTCAGCGAGCTATTGAATCGCCCAACGACTGCTACAGAAGAAGCACTTGCTATGACAGAACAACACCCAACACAGGAAGACATTGCAAATCCACCAACACTAGAGGAAATTGTGGCTGCCATCAAATTAACAAAGTCAGGAAAGACACCAGGACTGGATGGTTTACCTGCTGAAATATATAAATATGGAGGTGAAGCGCTTCAACTCCTGAAATTCTACCGCACTTGTTGGACAGCAAAAGAGTTACCACAGCAGTTCAAAGACGCTTTGATAATCGCAGTATACAAAAAGAAGGGTGACCGTAGTGACTGTGGGAACAACCGGGGCATTTCACTGCTCTCAACTGTGGGAAAAATCCTAGCAAAAATCCTTCTGAAAAGACTACAAACAATTGCAGAATTGATTCTCCCTGAAAGCCAGTGTGGGTTTCGCACCTCACGCTCCACAACTGACATGATATTCACCTTGTGGCAACTACAGGAAAAAGCTGTTGAACAACAACAAAGCCTCTACATGATTTTTATTGACTTGTCAAAGGCATTCGACACAGTGGACAGATCAACCCTGTGGATCTTACTTAGAAGATATGGATGCCCTGAGATCTTTGTTAAGCTAATTCAGGAATTTCACGATAGCATGGCTGGTTCAGTGTCTGTTGGTGGAACAATTACAGATCCATTTGAAATAAGTCATGGATTAAAGCAAGGATGCGTCTTGGCACCCACTTTGTTCACTCTCTTTCTTGGAGCAGTACTATCTGCAACATCGGAACACTTGAGTATGGGCGTTTTCATCCGCACTAGAACTGAAGGACAGTTATTCAACTTGGCTAGACTGAGAGCAAACACAAAAACTCGTGAACTTTGCATTCGTGAACTGCTGTTTGCAGATGATGCTGCTATTGTTGCGCACACACTAGAAGACATCAAAGAGATCTGTAAACACTTTGAACAAGCTGCAACCTTATTTGGACTCACAATTAGTACAAAGAAAACTGTAACACTCCACCAACCTCCACCTGGACAAGCTTCAACTAGTCCACACATTGAAATCTATGGCACCCCACTAAAGTCAGTCAATAACTTCACATACTTGGGCAGCACGATTGCATCTGACAACACCATCGACATGGAAATTAACAACCGTATACGTGCTGCCTCAGGAGCCTTTGGAGGACTTTGGAAGCGAGTATGGTCACAACATGGCATTGCAATCTCCACAAAGTGCAAGGTGTACAAGGCGGTTGTACTGCCAACACTACTGTACTCAGCTGAGACGTATACTCTCTACCATCGCCACATCAGAAAACTTTCCCAAGTGCATCTCCGGCATCTACGACAAATCCTTCGGATATCATGGAAAGACCACATTTCAAATATAGACGTGTTGAGACAGGCCAACATGTCAAGTATAGAAGCCATTCTGACTGCATCCCAACTCCGCTGGACTGGACATGTTACCCGAATGAGCAGCGATAGACTCCCAAAGGCGGTGTTGTATGGGGAATTATCTAGCGGGAAACGCCTTCGTGGTGGACAACATTTGAGATACAAAGATGTGCTGAAAAGACATCTCAAAGCAACACACATCCCTGTAAACACCTGGGAACCTATTGCGCATGACCGACAAAAGTGGAGGCGGGCCATACATCAGGGAAAGACCCATATAGAAGAAAAGTTAACTCAAAAATATATACATGAGCACAATTGTCGGCATGGCCTTCTAGGTGCTTCTGTACCTGCCGTCTTTTGCGATGACTGCGGCAGAGGTTTTGTGGCACAAATAGGCTTAAATTCTCACCGAAGAGCAAAGCACAAGGATGCCCCCTTCACTGATGTCATCATCAAACACGATGGACAGCAGAGAGATGTAAAGTAAAATTGTGCAGTTCAGGGTTAAAAAGGGATTCTACGATGACTTGATTAATTCGAGGGCGGCTTTCTTAAATGCTTCTGCCATTAGTGCCATGACAGCATCCTGGGTGAGTGAATTCCACATTGGGATTGAGCGAACACAGAACGAATGCTGGTAGATCATGGAGGAAGCTCAGTGTTCAGAGTTTATACTCATGGCATCTAATATGATTGAGCGAACATAGAACGAGTGCTGGTAGATCATGTAGGAAGCTCATAGTGTTCAGAGTTTATACTCATGGCATCTAATATGATAGAGCGAACATAGAACGAGTGCTGGTAGATCATGTAGGAAGCTGGTAGTGTTCAGAGTTTATACTCATGGCATCTAATATGATAGAGCGAACATAGAACGAGTGCTGGTAGATCATGTAGGAAGCTCATAGTGTTCAGAGTTTGTACTCATGGCATCTAATATGATTGAGCGAATATAGAACGAGTGCTGGTAGATCATGTAGGAAGCTCGTAGTGTTCAGAGTTTGTACTCATGGCATCTAATATGATTGAGCGAATATAGAACGAGTGCTGGTAGATCATGTAGGAAGCTCGTAGTGTTCAGAGTTTATACTCATGGCATCTAATATGAGCATCTGCTGTGACAATGATGGTAGGCAAACTGATGCGAACTAGTCCATGGTGAATCTTAAACAACAGAATGGCACCTATAATGCAACGTCTGGTGTAGTGCATTCCACATGAGGTTAGTACACATGACAGTGGCACTTGAAGTTCTCCAATAGTCAGCAGCGACAAAACGAGCTGCAGAATGCTGCACTTGTTCAACTTTCTGAATGTCTGTCTTGGTGTGGGGTGACCAGGCTTGGTGTGGCGTGACCAGGCTTGGTGTGGGGTGATCAGGCTTGGTGTGGGGTGACCAGGCTTGGTGTGGGGTGACCAGGCGCATGTAGCATACTCAAGCGTCAGTCGGACGAGTACCTCGTATGCGTTTTTTTCACTTGGGGTGGTGCCGCATGCAGTGTTCTCTTGATTAGGTCGAGCGTCTTTCTGTCTTTGTGATGTATGGCTTCCACGTTAACTTTGTGTTGGTGGTAATACCCAAGTAGTCCTGGTTGTCAGTCTGTGGGTCCTATTGGTCGTCCATATAGTAACCTTCAGTTGATGGCTTTCTCTTTGTCGTAACTGACAGAACAGCTGCCACGTCTTTGCCCAGTAGTGGAATTTGCCAAGTTGTCAGCCGAGGTTTGAATTTCACGGTAAACGATACTGTCATCAGCTAACAGGCGCATTTGTAAATTAATGTACAACAAAAACAACATTGGCCCCAACACTGTTCCTAGTGGGACTCCAGAGAGGACATCGGCTAACTGCAAAGACTGCCCATTGCCGACAACTTGTTGACTGCAAGAACCAAGAAACGCACTGATCCAGGCATTTGTCTTTCCATTGATTTATCAACCATGCCCCCAGATCTCACCCCCCAGACTTCATCACCCACACCCCCAGACCTCAACACCCATGCCCCAGACCTCATCACCCACATCCCCAGACCTCATCACCCACACCCAAGACCTCATCACCAACACCCCAGACCGTGTCACCCATTTAGGTACAAACAAGCACTTTCAGCGACTCCTTCAATTTCCTCTTTACCTTATTAGGTATGTATAGAAGCTTTCAGCAGCTCCTCCCATTTTCTCATTTACCTTATTAGGTATGTATAGAAGCTTTCAGCAGCTCCTCCCATTTTCTCATTTACCTTATTAGGTCAGACAGAGCACTGCTCCTGCTTTGCAAGTTTCTTCCAAGTTGACAGACAGACAGCCAGAAATAGTTCATCTGACAACGTAAACATTGCCAGTAGTGAATTAGCCAACAGGTCAGGACTTAATTAGGTGCTGCAGTCGTTAGTACTTATACACCTGTCAGTGGGAATTTTACAAATTCCACGCGTTCTTCCAATTGCAAGCATTAAGTACTGCCTTTTCCTTGTGTTTACACGAAATTCCATGAATTCTTGTTGTGGTACTGGCGTGCTGGTTTGGCCCTAGTCTTACGTTCTTGGACTGTGTATGTTCTTTGAATCCAAACATTCCTTTGACTGCATCAGGTACATGATTGTAGATTAACATGTATACATGTATGTTCTGTGAACTATAGTGTTGTGGTTATTGTTGACAATTGGGCCATTTTATTGCCTCTGTATTTGTTTTGTTCTTCTATGTTTTTGTCTGAAACATCGATTATGCATGTACATATTATATAAAAAAAAATTATCTTCACCCATCTGGTGTATAAAATTGCCATTAATGGTTGGACATTTATCCCATGACCTCTCTATACTTCTCTACATCCTCCTTCCCTCCGCCCAGCCTGGACAAACGGACTATTTGTAATGGAAAACAAAATGAGTGAATGAAGAAAATATGTGTACAAAACCAGTTGTTGGTGACATACTTTAGGATGGTACTTCATAGTCATATAATATAGCCTGGCTTAACCAGAATTTGAGCAGACCTGAGAGACCTTAGTTATGAAAAATGGCTAAAAAATAACAGCAGAAATATTTTGTCTCATTTTTTAAAGGAGCATCGAAGAACAACAGGATATTAGTGAAGGAACAGAATATTGGACATCAGAAAATATTCTCACAGAGGATAATAAACAAGTGTAACAAACTGTCTACAGATTGTGTAAATGCTAGCAGCGTGAATATGTTTAAAAACAAAATTTACAAATATCTCAAACGAGTGGGTTATACATGTAGATGAACAATCAGTGGGCTGTCAGTAAGCCAATGGCCTCTTTATCCACCGGCCATCTGGAATCTAGAATTTCCATTTAGTTTCCATTTAGCTACACGTTCGTTTGGAAGCCACACAATGCAATAAGACCATCTTGGACACAATTCACTGATACCATCAACAAATGCAGTGAAAATCGTTCCTTAGCAACCATTTTTGGAGCCGTTCAGCACAGTGTGCCAGGAAACAAGTTTCATCTGTTTATCCGAACATGGGTTGTAAGAAGGTTGGGTTGGTGGGCTTTGTAAAAAAAAGCTGAGGATGTTCGTTAGCGGCACATAGCCCTAGTAAATAACACCAGCCCATGGCAACATCCGCGGGAATGTCAGATGTTATTCTGATTAACGACTGCTGACTTTGTTGTGGTTGTGGTCTCTGTAAATTGTTCTGTTGTCTGCATGGAGGAAGCAGGTTATTTGAATGGGAGTATTTTCTTATTGCATGTTGTTTTCAGTGAAGATGTGTATGTGTGTGCATGCGTGCGGCGCGCGTGTGGCGCACTCGCGTGTGTGTATATATATATATATATACTTCAAACAGCATTTTCCAGGGCTAACACTGCAGTTTGTTTGAGAGTTTTACAGATATGACCCCATGTAGGGTGTTTTACTTCCCCTGGTATTGATACCAGTACACTTTTAGTGTCTCATCTGAAAGACCCAGGCAGAAAGGGGTGAATTAAGTTGCTTAAGCTTTGAAATAGCACCAGGTGGACCCGAACACTGGTCACCTCGATTGACAGTGTGTAAAAACCTAAAATATACCAGTTTAATACATACATTAAAAAGTTTACAATTTGAATTTTCAAAATGTTGTAAGTAATAAAAAAGACTGAACATAGGTCAATATTATGTTATATGTTAACTTTGGCAGTGCGTTACTTATAACATAGGTCAATATTATGTTATATGTTAACTTTGGCAGTGCGTTACTTATAACATAGGGCAATATTATGTTATATGTTAACTTTGGCAGTGCGTTACTTATAACATAGGGCAATATTATGTTATATGTTAACTTTGGCAGTGCGTTACTTATAACATAGGGCAATATTATGTTATATGTTAACTTTGGCAGTGCGTTACTTATAACATAGGGCAATATTATGTTATATGTTAACTTTGGCAGTGCGTTACTTATAACATAGGGCAATATTATGTTATATGTTAACTTTGGCAGTGCGTTACTTATAACATAGGGCAATATTATGTTATATGTTAACTTTGGCAGTGCGTTACTTATAACATAGGGCAATATTATGTTATATGTTAACTTTGGCAGTGCGTTACTTATAACTATGGTACTATCTTCAGCATTGTATTTTTCTAACACTAGCTATCTAAACTAGGTGGTAATGCTTGATTTGTTTCAATATGCCCTTCGCATTACCACCACACTACCTGGTGGATTATAATGGAACTTTAAAGATTTGGGTAACTCTGAGAACATCACGCTGTTTAATGTATAAGCCTGTGGTTCGTTTAATTGAATCTTTACGTTCCATTATAATCCACCGGGTAGTGTGGCGGTATAATGGGGACAGTCGATTGTGTAACAGTTTCAAATAACGGTACGCAGACATTTGGCTATCAATACATAATAAATAATAATAAATAAATAAATTTTTACACAGCACAGTTTCTTTGAAAGCTCAAATAAAATGCATGAAATAAATATGTTTAAATTAAATAAAACTTAAAATTTACAGGTACACTAAGTAAATAGTATGAAATTAAAAGTAAAACCTAACTCAGTACAGCTAGATACAATTACTTTACCTAAAATAACCCGTTTTCCCCTCGGGCGTCTTCTACTCCTCAGGCAGAGGGAGGGGTTGGTGGCTCCGTAGGTGGCAGCTGCCGGTGCAGTGTTTTGCTTAAATTGGGCAGCATGTTTCCAAACACAGCTAAATGATTGCGACAGATAGGGTTTTGGGAGGGCTTCCCTGTCAGGTGCCACAGGGGCTGAATCCCGTGTCCTCCTTAGTGGACAGGTCATTGGGAGGGAGCAGGAGGAATCCAGTTACATAAAACTTCATTATTGGGTAATTATGAAACCTCATATTTTACTACGAGGTGTTGAGATACCATATTAACACTTAGTTTTAGTGTTCATTTTCAACTACTCGTATTCACTTTTAACTGGTAGTTTAACTAGTATACCAGTGTTAGGTTATTATGCTTAATGATTCTGTTTTGTTGGGCTTCTGAGGATACAGGCGCCATAAAAGTTAACTATTATTATTATTTATTTTATTGTCAATATTATTTTAATGCTTCAAATATCTTAATGTCTGTTTAGTATTGTAATTTGCCCTTAAATGGTCAAACCAGCTAGATTTATGCTGGAGACAAATTATGCATTATTATTATTAATAGTATAGTTGTTCATAGCTGACTAAATATTTTTTTTTATTTTTATCTTATTTATCTGTTGAATTTTTGGTATGACAATATTAGATACCCAGTGTTTAACAGGAGACCAGATATAAGTTTTTTAAATACTATATAGTTTTTTAAATACTATGGTACTGTTAGAAATATTTTCTCCAAACTTAAAGAAGTTAGTAAAACTTGTGGACACAAAGTAGCATTAGTAAAAGGTCAGTGTAGATCACTTACTTATATGTCCTCTTCACACTCTAGTTGGTGCATAAGGCCACTCAAGTAGCTGCCGCCCATTCGTACGATCTCTAGCTATGTTCTCTGCCATCTTCCCAGAACTCCCTCCCAGTTGTTTCCTCCCTACTCCCACGGTCCTTCTCCCTGTTGATTTTGGCCTTCCTCTTTCTACAGTGTAGTTTGGATACGAGCAATCATTCTCACGGAGAACGATAAATGGATGAAATAAAACTGATTGTATTAGTGTATGTATGTTTAGAAATAAAATTGACAGATACCAGATAAGAGCAGGTAAACATACATGTAGCTAAACATACATGCAGGTAAACATACATGTAGGTAAACATACATGTAGGTAAACATACATGTAGCTAAACATACATGTAGGTAAACATACATGTAGGTAAACATGCATGTAGGTAAACATACATGTAGCTAAACATACATGTAGGTAAACATACATGTAGCTAAACATGCATGTAGGTAAACATGCATGTAGCTAAACATACATGTAGGTAAACATGCATGTAGGTAAACATACATGTAGGTAAACATGCATGTAGGTAGACATGCATGTAGGTAAACATAAATGTAGGTAAACATAAATGTAGGCAAACATGCATGTAGGCAAACATGCATGTAGGCAAACATGCATGTAGGCAAACATGCGTGTAGGTAAACATGCGTGTAGGTAAACATGCGTGTAGGTAAACATGCGTGTAGGTAAACATGCGTGTAGGTAAACATGCGTGTAGGTAAACATGCGTGTAGGTAAACATGCGTGTAGGTAAACATGCGTGTAGGTAAACATGCGTGTAGGTAAACATGCGTGTAGGTAAACATGCGTGTAGGTAAACATGCGTGTAGGTAAACATGCGTGTAGGTAAACATGCGTGTAGGTAAACATGCGTGTAGGTAAACATGCGTGTAGGTAAACATGCGTGTAGGTAAACATGCGTGTAGGTAAACATGCGTGTAGGTAAACATGCATGTAGGTAAACATGCATGTAGCTAAACATACATGTAGCTAAACAAATGTACTCCTGGGGCTGTGTTGTCCATTTGCCATCTGGAACTTATTGCTTTGGGTGGCAGTCTTTGGATGGCAATCTTTGGGTGGCAATCTTTGGGTGGCAATCCTTGGATGGCAATCCTTGGGTGACAATCCTTGGATGGCAATCTTTGGACAGCAATCTTTGGGTGGCAATCCTTGGATGGCAATCTTTGGGTGACAATCTTGTTAGACCAACTTCAACCGAAGTCACTCTACTGACCACCACAGCTTGACTGCGAGCCTGGTCCAGCAAATGTCATTCTTGTGCACAGGCTTGAATTCAGATGTGAATATATCCAACTTACTTCAAGTTAGCCAAGTTCTACTGTATATTATTGACAGAAACTCAGGAAAACCAGCCACGATTGTATATGTAAATAGACAGTACAAACAAGAGTGTTTCCATAACGTAGACATTGTTGTGTTCTCCCTATTGTGTGATCCGATAACGAGAGGATGGGTCTATTCTATCAGTCTCTCTCTGGCAGAGACAAATGATAGTTCTTCTTGAACTAGGTGTACCAAAGGCAGGTTATGAAGGTATTTTTATGTTGATGACATCAGCAGAAGCAGGGTCTGTTGCACTGGTTCAGGGACCCTGTATGCAGTGCCCAATGGTTTGGTGCTTGCCCCTTGAATAGGAGGTAATGAGTTTGAACCCAAGGCTGGTGGCCAACTGAGCAGTTTTGTAAAAAAAATCAAACCCCAGGAGGGCAGACATTTCATGGAAACTGGGTACAACATGTAGGCTTGTCTAGCACAGGTCTGGCTTTGGGGATAGAAGCTGGAAGTGTGTTTTGGATGATATGTTCAAAGATGTCAGTCCCATCTACGTGGTGTCTAGGGGAAGTTAAAGATCCAACATGTGGAATAACCTGGTTTTAACGCACATAAGTGTCCCTGTCTCTGTCCCACCAAAACCTGGTGCAAATATACTCTCTACAGAGGTAAATACTTAGTGTAGAGGGAAATATTATACAGGGACATTCTCTTTGTGTAGGGAAATACTCTGTTTAGGGGAAATACTCTGTCTAAATGGAAATACTCTGTCTAGAGGCAAATACTTTGTATACAGGGAAATATTCTATATACTTGGACATACTAGATGCATAGAGGAATGAAAATACTCAGTATAGATATAAATACTTTGTGTGGAGAGAAATACTCTGTATATAGAAAAATATTATGTATATAGCGAAATACTCTATACAGAGAGAAACGGTCTTTATAGTGGGAAATGTTCTGAATAGAGTGAAGTAATCTGTATAGGTGGAAATATAAAGGGAATTGCTCTGTACAGTGGGATGTGGGATGCACTTAACCGAATGAAAGAGAAGAGGAATTTGTTCAAGAATTTATCTGATTTCCAAGTTGGTGAGCGACCAGATTTCACAGCACTGTTCAGCCCAAGTGTGGAGATCACTGAAACGTGCTGCTGGAATTCTGCCAGTTGCTGCTCTGTGAACACTTTGTGCCATTGGGCACTGCCAACTAGGCTGCATTTTGTACACGTGGTAAGGTAGCCACTGTACCAGGTTAGACACAGCAAGCTTGGCTATGCAGACTGGGGATTGGCCCTGGTTGGTCAGACTACAGGTGTCGTACATTACAGCAATTAGCATGGGGTAGGGATTCGGTGGTGTCTGGCCATGCAGGAATCCAACTCAGAACAACAGTTACATTCGAAGGAAGCACACCGGATCTCAACCTTAGGAGGTGCAAAGGATTGTGGTGTGCACCACCTATATGATGTGAAACGGTGGCGGTGCCCGAGCTGTCGTCTGGTGCCGTCCCAGTGCATAGTGCATCACCAACAGTTTGGTTGTGTTGGTGCTCTCTCAGACAGTGAGTCGTTCGGTGAAACGGTATCCTGGGGCTACAGTTGACAAGGCGGCTGTGGCAGGACTCACAAGCTAAACGCAGCTTCTGTTTTCGTTTTACCACAAGGAGGTGGTGTACAGGAAGTATTGTCACTGTGATGGTTTCGGTTCTTCAACGCTAAGACATTTTGTGCGTGCTGGTGTTTGCTCGTCTCGTTTTCGTTTCTGTTTGTCCTGCTTGGTGGTGCCATCTGCTGGTACCAAATGCCGCCGGAACTGCAGTTTGGTGTACGGCGGCGAGACAGCAGTACCTCCTCGGAGATGAGCTCTGTCAAGGACACAAGAGTGAAAGTGAAACCAATCACGCCAACAGTGCATGAGGGTGACAGGATGCCACCTCTATTTGACGAACAACCCAGCAGACTGACATCAGTGACTAGTTATCCAGAGAAGTTCTTCTCTGTTGACACCGTTAGTGCTGTGAGTAAGGACGCTGCGAACAAGTTAAAGGCATTACAAATCGACAAAGACAAGCTCAAATTGCTTGGCAAACGTCCGAAACGCCACAAGGCGACCTCGGAGATGCTCATCAACTTCAAATCAAGACTCCGTACAGTGACAGTCGAAACACCTAAGACAACATTTGGTGACATCAGAAGACGTGTGTTCTCTGATAGCACTGCCACTGTGGAGCCATTGCCACGAGCGAAAGTTCTCAAATCAGTATCATCTCCAATGTCAGCAGAAACAACGGAAGATAAATATGAGCGTTCTCTTACCCCTTCATCGACTTCGTCCCTTCTCGGCGTGCCTACGCATATGCTACAGCGGAGCTGTTCATTTTCGGGGCATGGAACGTTGCAGAAAGAGAAACCGTTTTCGCGGGCGATGTCAATATGTCAGGAGAGACCCCTGGTGTTAAGCGATTCGCACAGCCTCACATGTCTTTCGCCCTCACCCCCGGTGTTACTTCGGTACAAATCTGAGTGTCACGTGGACTATGTTCCCAAACCACGGCGCTCCGAAGTACAGGTCAGTGAGGTCTCATTATTTAAAGGGAGTGTTCAATAATTTTTATTGGCTAACTGAGTGACTGTTTTATGGGACATTGTGACACCGGATGTATTAGTATTGATAGCATCTTGGTTGATTAAAAATAGACACAACATATAAAATGTGTTACTGTCGAGATGTTTCATTTATTAATATATTTGAAGATATACGATTTGGTGATGAAATAAAGACCACTTTGGTGATGAAATAAAGAAACTTTGCGATTAAAAATAAAACATCAAGAATAACAGTATTAATTTACATGTAGTTTGATATCGAAAAATTCAGAGAATTTTGCATTGTCATTATGCGAAATCAAATAGTTCTGTAGCATACATTTCACATTCCTCTTAAACAATATCGATACGGCCCAATCTGTAGTGTCGTTCAAAGATCACATTTACAGAACTTTCTATTATTTACTTTAGAATCTTTTCCTTTTACCAAAATTTGTTCTGTTTTCAGCAGATTCACAGCGACACTTTAAGTACCTTTATGCTAGTTAAATGTGATTTTGAAAGCGGTTTTTGGCCACATTACCTCAGATTTCAGTGTGCAGGTATCTCAAAAATTATTAAGACTACAATTTAAACTTCTCACCCCTTTTTGGATCTTCCAAATATAAAAAAAAATTATCAGAGATGGTGTCATGTTTTGTGTGATTGGTTTGACATGGAGTTACTAACTTTTCATCCACATTTATATACTTGAAGATGTCAACCGACAGCTGTACATAGAAATAATGATAAAGTGTACTCCTCTCTCTATGAAACAGTTACTTAGTCTATTGTACTAGTTTCTGTGTCAGAATATCGTAACTGTGAAGTATTAAAAAAAATTCAAATTTGTGAGATTCCGGGTTTTCTTATAATAATAATAATAATAATAAAATGATACATATAGTTCCAAATCTAGCAACAAAATACTCTTTATATTAAACTTATAATTTTTAGAATGACCGTCACCTGTCATATAAAAGTCCACAACTAAAAGAGTTTAATGCCCATCAAGTCACAGTTGCATGTGACAAAATGGACTCCATATAGGCAGTCTGTAAATAAGACGGCCAGTGTGTTTCTAGTAGTTAAAGGTGGCCTCACTTGTTATTTCAATGACACTGACTGGTAAGTCCAGAGACCCAGAGCTGCAGCCACGTAACTATGTTGTGACTATGTTGTGACTATGTTGTGACTATGTTGTAACTATGTTGTGACTATGTTGTAACTATGTTGTGACTATGTTGATGCCCAGACTGCTATTTAACCAAGTACAAGACTGAATGCTGATATAGTTGTCAGTTGATGGTAATGGCATGGTTATCTCACTCCAGGCATCAATTTCTCATTCTTACCAGTATTTCTTTATGGTACTGAAGAACATTAGTAGTGAGGAACACCTCTCACGGCTCTCGGTTAAGTTAAGTAACCACATAACTGATCATTTAGGGTTAGCTCTGCCCACCTGGCTTTGATCACAACTAACGAGGTCTGCCAGGAACAGGTGCGTTGCTTACCTGAACCTCACCAGGAACGCTTCTAGGCATTTTTCTGGGCCTGTTTCCTGGCAGCTGTTGATGCATGGCTGGGTTGCTGGGTGAGAGGACATCTGGGGTAATATAAGGCAGACTTAGGGGGTAATGATGTCCAGTAAGGTCATTCACCAACAAGTACTCTGTGTGTTCATGTGTATTCGGTTGACCTCGTATGTAGTTATGATAGTTTTAATTAATTTGTTTTTAAGTTGATTTTTAATATACGGCTGTGTTTGTGTTATTGTACATATGTATGCACCACACACGTACGTACGTATGCACGCACGCACGCACGCACGCATGCAAGCATGCATACACGCACATGCTGGCTGAATATAAGCCAAGGGATTCCTTGTCCACTTGCCAGCAGGAGCTCGATGCTTTTGATGCTAAACTTGTTCAGTCTTGTTAAGTACAATCAGTTGTACCTGAAACAGATTGTTTAGTTCTGTTTGAACTTTGCACAACTGTTATTTTATGGTATGTTAGGCTCTCTTTTGTTAAATTCTAACATTTAATAATCATTATATTTTTAGATTCTGACCAGTGGAGGTAATAAACTGATATGTATAGTTCAAGTAAAAATTATAATAAAAGTTTAAATGGTGTTTGGGTGGTTATGTGCAAAGAGCACACACAAATTTTGGATAAGGATACATAATTACTTGTGCTTTGCTTTGTCTGAGAAGACTTATGGATTAAATACAAATAAATTATATTGCATTTTTTATTTCAAATACAAATATACGCTGGCTGTTACAACTTGCCCCATGTCGGGGTAAATTGTAACACTAAGAGACTTCATAAAACATCTTTGTGCAAATGTGTATTGCATTAAGCATTTATTTATGCACTTGCTGTCTGCAGGAGATGTTTGTCGTTTCATTGGCATTAAAAAAGTTTTGATCGAGTAACAGTTCGAACCTGAATCCTGAACCAGTCCTGAAATATGCTGTTTTTGTTAGAACTCGCCCCAGTCTCTGGACCCAGCTGAGTTCTGCACTGCCTGTGTGTTATTTCAGGTGTTCTTTCGAGCCGGTGGTCTCGCACCTCTGGAAGACGCCCGGGACCAGAAGGTCACCGGAGTTCTCATTGGGCTGCAGTCTCGTTGCCGTGGTTACCTGGCAAGACAGAAACTGAAAAAACTCAAGGTTTGTGTTCTGTTATTTTAGCAAGAAAGCCTTTTCAGAAATGAGGTTGAAGAACAGTGTTGAAGAGGTAGGATATTTGTTTCCAAACGGGGGATCTTCACTGTGGCATCAATTTATAAACTATGCTTATTATATGTAGACAAAGAACCGAATTTTATTTTGTAATATCAATAATGTATATTAATTATAGTTATGATCATAACTAATTTTATTTTGAATTTTTTTTACTTTTGCGTATATTTATAAAAAATTATATTCCTTAAAAGTTTATTATATAAGTATATGCAAACATGTTTTATTCATATAATTTGATTTTATATTAGTTATGTAATTTATAAAAATTATCCTTTGCCTTGATTTTTTTTGGAGCTAAAACCATTAGGAGTAAAGCCACATTTAGTTAGTGAGACGACAGTTGTATAAAATTGTTTATAAAACTGGAGATGTGCAATGACCAATGTGAAATTGTAATGAGATAAACTTAGGCACCATTTGCATGTGTAGGGGAAGACAGTGTTAGTTGAGCCACTGGGTTAGTTGAGCCACCCATGTTTTGCCGGGAAACTACAGCAGCGACAGTTACATGGTACCACCCGGTGATTGAATATGTTATTAGAACACGATTGACATATGGTAGGTTATGTTTGTCACAATGGCCAGAACTTGTGAGCTAAAAGTATGTTTTTTGATGTTTTTCAAAACTTTTAGTAATTGTGCTTAATGTCTGCTGGTGTGTAAACTATCAACACACGCGACCAGACGTTATTGTTTGTGCCACTTACAAGTGGTTTAGCACACACGCGACCAGACGTTGTTGTTTGTGCACTTACAAGTGGTTTAGCTTTGCACAAAGAAGATGATTGTTTATATCACTTCACCCATTAATGAGAAATTAATTAAACAAGCTTAATTGTCGAAACAGGGCTAGTTGAGCCACCCAAGACCCAAGGGAAGATTAGTTGAGCAGTAGCTAAAGAACGAAGACGAGTGTTCTTTACCCCAAAATGCATCAAGGATTTCATTTTTCCGAGCAAATTGGGACATTGGATAGCTACAAGCAACATATAATCAGTTAGTCACACTAGTTGTGATTGGATAGCTACAAGGAACATATAATCAGTTAGTTACATTAGTTGTGATTGGATAGCTACAAGCAACATATAATCAGTTAGTCACACTAGTTGTGATTGGCGTATAAATCTATTAATTAAGTGTGTCAACTTATTAATTAAGTGCGTAAACTTGTCAGATACTTGTTGTACCCATTGGGTAGATGTGTTGGCTGGGTTGTTACGAATTTTTGGTACAAGACCTACGTAAATTATACAAATAAAGCATTTACAAAACTTACGCCACACTGTGGCTCAAGTTGGCCACACCAAGTGTTAGTTGAGCCAGCTTACCAACCCTATTTGAATAGGCTGTATATAATTACCTATACATACTAGATATAGTATCTTGGTATAAAATGATCTACTAATAATCATAGTTTATGTGAGTAAAAACAATTCTGACTTATGACTATAATTGCGCCCTAGACATCAAAAATAATGAAAAATGGCTCAACTAACACTGCCTTCCCCTACTTACATCATTTTATGGTGCTCTATGTACACATCAGCCGCTCTGTTTGGCTGGTTTCTTGTATCTTTAAAATATAGGCCTACCCAAGTAGCTCAGATCGTCTGTGTCACAACTTCTTGTTCCTTAAGATAAACTTAACCTGAGCAAGCTTTCTCTGGAGCCTGAACTCACCATCAGTTTAAGATCATCTGAAACTTATAGCTAGCTACCTTCTGCAAAAAATCAAGATGTATTTTTGTCAAAAATGCTTCCCCCCTAAGTTGTTAGCGGCGCATCCCTGTGATGATGTTTTGCGCATCCCTGTTCATGATGTCATACGTAGCGATTGTTGGTTGTTGCGCTGTTGTCTTCCTGAGGATTTAGGTGCTATAGAAGGGTTGTTGTTCCTACAGCTATAGAAGGGTTGTTGTTCCTACAGCTATAGAAGGGTTGTTGTTGTTCCTACAGCTATAGAAGGGTTGTTGTTGTTCCTACAGCTATAGAAGGGTTGTTGTTGTTCCTACAGCTGCAGCACCTGGCCATCACGTGTGTACAGCGCAATGTGAGGAAGTACATCGCCATCCGTGAGTGGCCCTGGTGGCGCCTCTACACCAAGATACAGCCTCTCCTCGATGTACACCGCACCGAGGAGGAACTCAAGGAGAGGGAGGTGAGAATAGGGGGACAGGGGAAGAGAAATAGGGAAGAGAGAGGTGGGATAGAGGAGGATGGGGAAGAGGGAGGTGAGGATGGGGAGGACAGTGGGGTAGAGGGAGGTGATGATAGGGGAGCTTAGTGGGGAAGAGGGAGGTGAGGATGTGGGAATAGGGAGGTGAGGTCAGAGGGGAAAGGGAGATGCGGATAAGGGCGGTCAGGGGGAAAAGGGAGATGAGGATAGGGGGAAGAAGGAGGTTAAGATAGAGGGAGAAGGGTGGGGAAGAGGGAGGTGAGGATAGGTGGAGAGGGAGGTGAAGATAGGGGGAAGGGGGAGGTAAGGTTATGGGAGGGTGGGAGAAGAGGGAGGTAAGGATGGGGAGGACAAGATAAGAATGGGAAGATTAGGAGGGAGGTAGGATTTAGGAAGAGGGAGGTAAAGTTATGGGAGAATGGGGTAGATGGAGATTAGGATGGGGAGGAGAGGTGAGGTTGTGAGAAGAGGGAAGTGAATGTAAGGGAAGAAGGAGGATGGGAAAGAGGGAGGTGAGGTTGTGGGAGGACGTGGGAAGAGGGATGTGACATGTGTTTGTACTATCAGGTTTGTGTTCACAGCTGGAGTTGGAGCAACTGAGGACAAAGTACGATAAAGCAGACAAGGAGAGGAATGACTTCAGAACAGTGGCTGAGAAACTACAGGCAAAGGTAGAGCAACTGACCCAACAGAACACGCGTCTTGCTGTGAGATAGTCAGACTAGATGAAACCAATGTCTTTTAACCTCAGACGCTACATGAAGCCTGGAATTACATCGATGAACACAATAAAATATGTACTTTATCATGATTTTTCCATTTGACACAAATCTGTATAAAAACAGCATACAACCATATATATCCCAAAATCTGAATTGCATATGGGCAATCTGTGCAATGAGGCAAAGCTTAGCTTGTGGATGCAGCAAATATTAACCAAACAGCTACGTATTTGAAAGAGTAGCCTCAGACTGATGGTTGTTTGTTTCGGATGTGATTTCAACTGAATGACATGGTGGCGCCCTCTTGCAGCTGTCGGAGATATCGGTTGATCTGGCGGAGGAGCACACGACGTCGAGTAAAGCAACCGAGCTGTTAGAGTCGGAGACAGTCGGTCGTATGCATATGGAGAGAGAGCTCAAGGATATGACCGTAAGTACTCTTGGATGAAAGTTATCAATGTCGTTAAACGCACACACAACATGAAATCTTGCTGGATCTCGTGTTAAAGATGTCACTAGTAGGATATAGCAGTCATTGGGAGTATAAACGTTCGACAAAGTTAACTTTATTCTAACAGGTTTGTGAGACATCTTGGTATGGAACACTAGTCATGTGACCAATACGACACATCAGTGACTGTTGATGTAAACATTTGACATATTTCACCTTATCTAACGAATCAACATGCCTCAGAAATACCATGAGTTTAACACGTGTTTCGGTCTAACTGCTGAAACAGGTCCATTTGACTGTGTGATGGAAAGGATTGTCTTCATGCAATAACTAACACAAGTCCATTATAGAAGAGAATTGAAATAGGCCAAATGATGACGTTTATTGCAAAGTGGACTGGTTATCATGCAGCCGCCGCGGGAGTAACATTAACAGAAATGTGAGCTCTACCGCTCAAACCAGACATGATACTGAACCCGTGATACAGCCTTGTCTGAAAGGTTTCTTAGAGCCCACATTCCAAGAAGCGATAACATATACCTCTAAAAATCATCCATACAAAACGTACAAGACAAGGTTGGACCTCTAGAAGACAGTGCTGGAAATATAATATCACAGGGGTTTTTAATGGCGGAAGACCTAAATGGTTACTTCAGTTCAGTGTTTACCAAAGAAGATATTAGTTCATTACCAGTTGCTGATGCTAAATTTCAGGGGGCTAAATCTGACTATTTAGGACTGTTAGTTGTAACTCCAGAATTGGTAGCTAAGAAAATAAAGGCAATGAAGGATAACAAATCACCGGGAGTGGATGGGATTCCTCCAAAATTACTAATGGAAACAGTAGATCAAATCAGTGTACCACTTGCAAGAGTATTCAACTTGTCATTAAAAGAGGGAGTTGTTCCGTTTGAATGGAAAGAAGCAAACATCATACCATTATTTAAAAAGGGTTCGAGAAATAAGTCAGAGAATTACAGACCAGTGAGTTTAACGTCAGTGATTTGTAAATTATTAGAAAGGTTAATTAAAGACCATATGGTGGACTTACTCGTTAAGCATAAATTATTAAATTCATCTCAACATGGATTCCTTAAAGCGAGGTCATGCTTAACAAATATGTTATGTTTTTTGGAAGAAATCACTAAGTGGATAGACGTGGGATCGCCTGTAGATATTATCTACTTAGATTTTCAGAAAGTTTTTGACAAAGTGCCACATCAAAGATTACTACTTAAATTAAAAGCCCATGGTATCGGGGATAACATAACTGACTGGATAGAACAATGGCTGACTGACAGAAGACAACGAGTTGTAGTAGATGTAGAAGTTTCAAATTGGAAATCGATTTTGAGTGGGGTACCTCAAGGATCAGTATTAGGACCTATATTATTCTTAATTTATATCAATGACTTGGACGACAGTATAACAAGTAACGTACTGAAATTTGCGGATGACACAAAACTGTTTAGAAAGGTTAATACTGATGGTGATAAACAACATTTACAAAACGATCTAGACAGATCAGTGAAATGGTCTGAGAAATGGCAGATGCTGTTCAATTTTGGGAAATGTAAATGCCTACATACAGGACATGGGAACTTGAATGTAAACTATAAAATGGGAGATACAGTTCTGGGTACTACTGTAAAAGAAAAGGACTTAGGAGTTACAATAAGCGCTGATATGAAAGTTTCAGAGCAGTGTGGTATTGCAGCTTCAAAGGGTAATCAAATTCTTGGATTGATTAGAAGGAACATAACATACAAGGGAAAAAAGTTAATTATACCTCTTTATAAAGCAATAGTTAGACCTCATTTAGAATACTGTATACAAGCATGGAGACCATATCGTAAGAAAGATATAGATACGCTTGAACGCATACAAAGAAGAGCAACTAAAATGATTCCAGAACTTAGAGACCTTAGTTATGAAGAACGCCTGAAAGAATGTGGTTTAACAACTCTAGAGACAAGGAGGTTAAGAGGAGATCAGATTGAAGTTTTTAAGATATTGAATGGGTATGAAAATATTGATAGAAATATGTTTTTCTCACTCAAGAAGGATAACAGAACTAGAGGACATGATGTAAAATTAGTAAAGGATCAATGTAGATTGGACATCAGGAAGCACTCGTTCTCACAGAGGACAATAAATGAATGGAACAAATTGTCTACAGATTGTGTAACTGCTAGCAGCGTGAATATGTTTAAAAACAAGGTTGACACATATCTCAGGAGGGCGGGTTATAAGTAGGTGAACATTGTTGGACTCTCGATAAGCCAATGGCTTCCTTGTCCACTTGCCATCTGGGTCTTTGGCTTGGATGGCAAATCTTGTTAAATCTTGTTAAACATTGTAATGGAATAAGAACCACTACAAATATAAACATAAATGCAAAGATTACAGCCACCACCAATACACAAATTTAATTACAAACAGGTGGGCTGAGGTGGCCCTGTATAAACATAATTAAACAATTCTGATGAAAAATGTCTTTGTTGCACCTTTTAGATGAGTTTGTTTTTTGATTGTTTTCAGAGCAAGTATCATGCGCTGCAGAAGAAACTGGAACGTACGGAGATGGACTTGATGCAGACCAACATGATGCTGACGTCACTAGACGCTGAACTCGACGAAGATGATGTTGATGGTGAGTCATCAAAAAGTGTACAATTTATGCCATGCCCCTACAACATTCATTGCTCAGTGGTCATTAAACTTTGCCCCGGCAGACCTGTTCATGCAAACACCATTTCAACTTTTATGTTTTGTGTTATGACAGCAGAAGCGCCATCTAACGAATACGAAGTTACCTAAGTTGCACACAGGTTGATGTAGTTCAAAGTTTCATTAACAGGTGGAGTGTGAGGTTAAAATGCATCGGTTCTGTGTAATGTCATACATCGGTGTTTTGACGTTGTCTTTTAGAATCGTGAATTTGTGGCAAAGCTGACCTAGAAATTGTTGATATAGGTGATATTTACAAGGAGAGGTATGAACGCACTCGCCGCGAGATGGAGTTCCTCAAAAAGAGACTGGAACAGGACAAGGAGGAAGAGGCGGAGAAGTTCGAGAGTTCGAAGAAACATCTCGAGAGAAAGGTTTGTGGTGCTGCTTATTCGTATACACTGCAATATGAAAACTGCAATTGTGCCTAACACCTTGGAAACCTCAGCACAGAGGCACAACAACACAAAATGGTCAGCCATTGTCAGAATCGATATACAAAGTTGTCAACTGATGGATGAATATGCTGAAGACTGAAGGAAGGAAAGCGCGGTTAAAGATATGTCTTCAAGTGACAGCAGAATGTTGTCATGATTGCTGCTGACATATCACTAACAGGGAGTGAATTCCAAGATATTGTTGCAGCAACTTCGTAATTCCAATACTTGTTACAACTCAAAGAACAAAACGTAGATCATAACTAATTGATAGAATCTGTCTATGCTTTCTTGCAGGAATGAGCAGTGAATGTAAATATGTTTTGTAAAGTTGCTCTAATTGATGTGATTGGTTTAATGGTTAGCTTATTATGACCACTTTCCTCTTGTGGAATTTAATGTCACAAGAACCATTGCGGTCATCAACTGTTTACACACATTGCCTGGCAGTTTCTCATAGATGCAGCATTGTTACACTTGACCGATTTTTCTTCACAGTTGGCTGACGCCGGAGAAGAGACTGAGGATCAGCGCCGCCAAGTGGCCAACCTGAAGCGCAAGTCCCACCGACTGACGCAAGACATGCAAGACATGAAGCTCCATCTAGAGGAACAACTTGGTCGCAATTCGGAGCTCGAGAAGAAACAACGAAAGTAAGTGAAGATATCTTGTCTGTTTCGTGGAAAAGTCATGGAAATTTTGTTTTTGTTCATCAAGTAAAATGTTTGACTGAAATCGTTGATATTGCAGATTGAGTGATACTTTTGGGAATGTAAATGTTGTCAATTTATCTTGGCAAGGAAAGCTGTGTAATCATGAACTAGCTTGGCCTAAATTATATATGAGGCTAACCGACATTCTTATCTATTTTTTTAACATATGCATTTATTCAATCATTCCACATCATTCCATGTACAGAATATTATATATTCATTTAAAATATTGTGTCTTTGCACATTTGTGGTCCAAATATCGCTGCGGATAGCATGTGTACTAACTAAAATTTATGTGTCGCAACATTTAAAAATTTTATTGTGATATGTGTTTTTATTATTTCACGTGACTTACATAGTATTTTATAATTTCTCAGGATATTTTTCAAAATCAGTTGGGCATCCCTGTATTGCTAAAAGTTGTAACAATATTCTCATTCATATTTCTAATAATATATTGTTATGTTGTTTGAACTTAGGGATGTTGAAAGGTGAATTGATTTGTAAACAGATAAAATAGTCAGATGACTGAGTGACCCCTCGTGCTCTCTCACCTATTCATTTGATGTTGCATTTCACTTTGGTATATGTATTTCATTGACGAATCGGAAAATTCACTGAATTTTCCAAAACTCTGTTGAACAAATCATTCAGTGATACAAGGTTACCCCATATCTAAGAAATCCTGGGAAGTCATGGTTTTTCTATAAACAAATTCCACCCCATGAAAAGTTATGGAATTTTATTAAAAGTTGTGGAATTGTGTTTTATTTTATTTATGAATTGCTGATATTTCAGTAACTGGTAAACTAACAACCAGGAATTATTCATATAAAATTATATGTGTAGGGTTAACTTGCATTGGTATATTCAGCTTATATATTTACATACGATACACAAACATTACATCACATTACACAATAACGATGCATTGATTATAGTCTACAGCCATCATGTAATGTCATGGAAAGCCCTGAAAAAACATGAACTCTGGGATTAGTTTGTCGTAACCAGGTGTGATTTGGCATAGGTTTGACTCTGAGCTTCGGAAGGTGAGTGAGCACCTGCGGGAGGAGAAACAACAGCGGGAGAAGTTGCAGAGAGAGAAAGATGAACTGGCTGCCTCCAAGTATGGCCTCGAGCAGGAAATCAAGGTATACATATGTCCTCTCTCACTCACTCAGAGATGGGTCCCGCTTTATTCTCATTTTCAAAATGTTTACCTTTTTACAACTGTTTGTTGCAAAGTAGACCATTATTTGTATGGTCTCACATGATTTCTTATGCATGTGCCTATCCCAAGAGAACTGCAAATCAAATATGGCAGCCCAATAAAAACAACGTGTGTGTGTCTGCTACAAATCAAAGAAAGAAAGTTGTTTTCTATTCATGAGAAGATGTTGACACTTGTGTAAACAGTATTTCTGAAAAAGCAGATGTTGACACTTGTGTAAACAGTATTTATGAAAAGCAGATGTTGACACTTGTGTAAACATTATTTCTGAAAAGCAGATGTTGACACTTGAGTAAACACTATTTCTGAAAAGCAGATGTTGACACTTGAGTAAACATTATTTCTGAAAAGCAGATGTTGACACTTGAGTAAACATTATTTATGAAAAGCAGATGTTGACACTTGAGTAAACATTATTTCTGAAAAGCAGATGTTGACACTTGAGTAAGCAGTATTTCTGAAAAACTGATGTTGACACTTGTGTAAACAGTATTTATGAAAAGCAGATGTTGACACTTGAGTAAACACTATTTCTGAAAAGCAGATGTTGACACTTGTGTAAACAGTATTTATGAAAAGCAGATGTTGACACTTGAGTAAACACTATTTCTGAAAAGCAGATGTTGACACTTGTGTAAACAGTATTTATGAAAAGCAGATGTTGACACTTGTGTAAACAGTATTTATGAAAAAGCAGATGTTGACACTTGTGTAAATAGTTTTATGAAAAGCTGATATGATGAATATTTTGAACTAAACAGAATCAAGCATTTGAGGGATTGATTTTGCCTACATGGGATGTTGACATTTCAACCCCTAAGGTTCAAGATTTCACAATTTGCAGGAAAAACCTCCAGGAAAAATATCATGGGTTTTCTTAATTATGTAACTCATTATTACCACAGTTGATCACGATTCCGAAGTTTAAGGCATCATTCATGCCGATCTGATGCCATACATGATTGGGCAATGATGGTCAAGTTGTGTAAGGTCTTGTTCAACCGCATGCAATCGCGTTCAATCATACAGTGTGCAACTGGCTTAAAAGATTCCATTGATTTGTTTAACTTGTTCTCAGGTGGGTATATATTTCAGAACCGCAAAAAAGAGTTAATGCTGAAATCTTGCCTGATGTCCTTTTTTCATTTAGCTAATTGTACAGTTTTAATGTATGTATGACATGACTGTATGGGGTATGTGTTTTACTACTGTATATTGGTTTCTGATATTTTCTGCTGGATTTTGACAGAACTCTAAAATCGATACAGAACTTCAGGCGGAGAAACTGGATCGACTCGAGCGAGAGCTGCTGGAATTGTCGTCACATGGTAACAAAGATGACAAGGAGGTAGGTGTCATTTGAACTGATGCATTCTTTTGCATAATCAAATGTGTCGCTATAAGTGCACAAAACAAAAATATTTATATTTGTAGTTGCAACAAGAAGTTTTAATGTATACATTTTTCATTTGACATGTTTTACGCAGAACAATGGATCACATTGATAACATGATTATTTACGCAATTAAACTATCACAAGACATAACTATCACGTCATCATGGCGACACGTAGATTTTTGAAAACACAACTTAAATAGATGATGAGATGATGCTGGCACAGGAAATAATGCACTAGTGACTGACAGGCACTAGTGCTGGCACTGTCTGACAGGCACTAATGCTGGCAGTGTCTGACAGGCACTAGTGCTGGCACTGTCTGACAGGCACTAGTGCTGGCACTGTCTGACAGGCACTAGTGCTGGCACTGTCTGACAGGCACTAGTGCTGGCACTGGCATTTCAAAGTTGCAGATTCTAGTAAAACATTCAGGTAATCTAGATCAAAACCAGCTTTTGTGAAAAAGTAAAAAAATGTCATGACGTGGTTGCAGCAGTGATCTTACAATAAGTGTCTCTTGTAGTTGGTTACACTGAAGCGGCAGAAGCACGACCTTGAGAGGAAGTTGGACGACCAGGAGGAGGAGCTGGACGACCAGGCAGGCACCATCCAGCAGCTGGAACAGGTGAGGAATGTCACGCTTCACGCCACAGCATTCCATCAATCAGTAGCCAAGATTGCAAACTTGAAAGTAATGTAGCTTAAATGAGAAAATAAGTCTTTATGTGAAGGTAGGTAGGTAGTGAGTGACTATAATGCACAGTCGTAACGTGGAGGTGTTTGGTCGTGATATTGAGGTGTGTGTTACAGTCCAAGTTGAAGCTGGAGATGGCGCAGGAGCAGATGCGACAGAAACATGCCAAGGATTTGGATGAGAAAGAGGAGGAGATGGAGGATATGAGGTGCTCCACTCAGAAGAAGGTACAACACCAATCTCATGAAGTACAAGCCCTCTCATATGACCAGTATAATAAAGTACAAGCTCTCTTATATGACCAGTATAATAAAGTACAAGCTCTCTTATATGACCAGTATAATAAAGTACAAACCCTCTCATATGACCAGTATATTAAAGTACAAGCTCTCTTATATGACCAGTATAATAAAGTACAAACCCTCTCATATGACCAGTATAATAAAGTACAGCCCGTCTCGTAAATGTCATTGCGGGAACACACAGGGCATACAGACACACTAAGTTTTAGAATCTTATCTTTTTAAACTTGCTTGCTTCCACAGAGGAACACACCAACTTTTGAACATGTATTGTTTTATTTATTATAATTTATTTATTATTCTTATAGTCTATTATTCATTCATTTTACTATATTTTTGTATTATATGTTGTTTTGATTTCATGTGTGTTTTACAGTGATTGTTTGCATCTACAAATGGGCAGGTGCCAGACATATGGCGTTGATAACTTTTAGTAATGATAATAAAAGCAGGCAATGTAATAGTGTCCTAGTCACATTGGTTGATAATAAAAGCAGGCAATCTAATAGTGTCCTAGTCACATTGGTTGATAATAAAAGCAGGCAATGTAATAGTGTCCTAGTCACATTGGTTGATAATAAAAGCAGGCAATGTAATAGTGTCCTAGTCACATTGGTTGATAATAAAAGCAGGCAATGTAATAGTGTCCTAGTCACATTGGTTGATAATAAAAGCAGGCAATGTAATAGTGTCCTAGTCACATTGGTTGATAATAAAAGCAGGCAATCTAATAGTGTCCTAGTCACATTGGTTGATAATAAAAGCAGGCAATGTAATAGTGTCCTAGTCACCATGTCTTGAGTGCATGTTGACATGCTAAGAGGCAATGTAATAGTGTCCTAGTCACATTGGTTGATAATAAAAGCAGGCAATCTAATAGTGTCCTAGTCACATTGGTTGATAATAAAAGCAGGCAATGTAATAGTGTCCTAGTCACATTGGTTGATAATAAAAGCAGGCAATGTAATAGTGTCCTAGTCACATTGGTTGATATATAGTTCATCAGACGTTGTACAAGTGAGAAGTCAAATACGTGACAAGTGCGTGTCAACATGTCATGTTTTGATGTGACAACACATGCATTGTCAATGTGAAGTGTATGATGACATGACAAGTAAATGTTTTGACATGTCTTGAGTGCATTAACATGACACGTGTGTTGACATGCTAAGTCTTGATATGGAACGTGTTTTGACCTGTCAAATGTGTTGGACATGTCAGATATGTATTGTGACAAGTTGACCTGACAACGTGTATATTGACAAGAAAAGTGTGTTGATATGTGTGTATTCATGCTTCTGGAGCGTGTTGATAAGACTGGAGTTTGTTAATACATAAAAGCGTGTTGACACGTCAGCAGTGGACATGTCAGTGGTGTGTTAACATGTCAGCAGTGTGTTGACACGTCAGCAGTGTGTTGACACATCAGCTGTGTTTTGACATGTCAGCAGTGTGTTCAGATGTGTTTTGTCCCCTTCAGCTGAAGATGGTGGAGGCCCAGTTGGAGGAGGAGTATGAGGAGAAACAGGGGATCGCAAAGGAGAAACGGGAGCTGGAGAGGAAGATACAGATGATGAACGACATGAAGCCCACCAGGGACAGGGGTGAGGGGGCATCTCAATATATGTGGACTCTGGCTCATTGGGGGTTGTCTCAAAAGGTGTAGATGGCATATTCAAAACGTTACAAAACAAAACTACTTTTGGGTCTCACATATTTATCGTTTGTGTGTGTGGGTGCATGTGGGTGTGTGTGTATTTGTGTGCTGTACTGACCCCCTTTATCGCTTCTATTTTTTAATTATCTTGTTTGAGAGGACCAAGGTTTTAATTATCTTGCTGCCGTTTCAAAGTTTGGACAATATTGTTCAATCCACGTTGCCTCAGTTCACTCAGTGGGCTTGAGTAGTATTGAGTACCTGCTATAGACAGTGGTAACTTAATAGCCTTTATGCAGTAATTGCAGCATTGCTGAATGCTTCATAGAGAGGTTGAGTTGGTGTTGGAATGAACAGGTCTACCTGAGGGTGAAGTGTAAAGCGCTATGAATGGTCCCAAAGTCCGGATACAGTGCTCTGTTAGAACCCATCTTCATTCTGTCTCTTACCTGTCACAGATGTGGAGAAGCGGTTGCGTCGAGACTTGAAGCGCACAAAGACATTGCTGCAGGACGCACAGACAATGCTGGCGAAGCAGAAAGATAGCACGGCCAGTCGCACCACCATCAAGCAACTCAAGAACCAGGTGGCTACGGCAGTCGAATCTATAAATCATTTCTAGCATGTTACAAAAGTAGATTTAAATTATCAATTAAATATCAATTCTGTTCTGACCAAGTTTGTAGAAAAAGCCTGTGGATACAAGGAACCATTTAAACACGTCAATGCATGACACTACACAGAACCAGTTGTTTCACCTCAGCCACCTCCAAATGGAAAAAAATTATTTTAGTGTTAAACATAAATGTTTTGAGGTGGTCCTAAGTCATTTCAGAAATGTTACTTGCAGCTTTATGTAAGCTAATACAGTCATAATAAAATTTATGTAATCTCAATTATATTTAGTAGTCTGCAAGGTGTATTTGTAATAATAATCTAAACTTTCTGCTGTGGTTGTACTGAAGACTTTGTAATCGAACCTCCCTCACCTTCACCTCTGTTCAGTTGGAAGATGCGGAGTTTGCGACGGCGGCGGCGGTGAAGTCTCGGAAAGGAATGGACTTGGAACTGGAGGAGATCCAGCAACAGTTGGACGCGGCCCTCAAGGGCAAGCAGGACATCGAGACTCGCTGCTCGACCCTCAATCGCGAGAAGAACGACCTGCAGAGCCACCTGGAGGAGAACGATGAAGACATGAATGAGGTCATGAAGAAGTACAAGGCTCTGGTGCAACAGGTAGGGGGGCACAGGAAGGGGGGCACAGGTAGGGGGACACAGGTAGGGGGCACAGGTAGGGGGCACAGGTAGGGGGCACAGGTAGGGGACACAGGTAGGGGCACAGGTAGGGGGACAACACAGGTAGGGGGACACAGGATTGGTATATCTGGAAACGTTTTCTTCTAGGTTTTTTAGCAAGAATATATCATGGAAATTATTTTTTAAGACAGTAGGCCTACAGTTTTTAGGACAGTAGGCCTACAGTTTTTAGGACAGTAGGCCTACAGTTTTTAGGACAGTAGGCCTACAGGTGTTAATGGTCTTTCCCAATTAAATGTTTTTGCTCATTTTAGAATCATTTCACCAAAAATTAAACCTGCCTGGTATCCACCACAACATGCCTGGTATCCACCACAACATGCCTGGTATCCACCACAACATGCCTGGTATCCACCACAACATGCCTGGTATCCACCACAACATGCCTGGTATCCACCACAACATGCCTGGTATCCACCACAACATGCCTGGTATCCACCACAACATGCCTGGTATCCACCACAACATGCCTGGTATCCACCACAACATGCCTGGTATCCACCACAACATGCCTGGTATCCACCACAACATGCCTGGTATCCACCACAACCTGCCTGGTATCCACCACAACCTGCCTGGTATCCACCACAACATGCCTGGTATCCACCACAACATGCCTGGTATCCACCACAACATGCCTGGTATCCACCACAACATGCCTGGTATCCACCACAACATGCCTGGTATCCACCACAACCTGCCTGGTATCCACCACAACCTGCCTGGTATCCACCACAACATGCCTGGTATCCACCACAACCTGCCTGGTATCCACCACAACATGCCTGGTATCCACCACAACCTGCCTGGTATCCACCACAACCTGCCTGGTATCCACCACAACCTGCCTGGTATCCACCACAACCTGCCTGGTATCCACCACAACATGCCTGGTATCCACCACAACCTGCCTGGTATCCACCACAACATGCCTGGTATCCACCACAACATGCCTGGTATCCACCACAACATGCCTGGTATCCACCACAACATGCCTGGTATCCACCACAACATGCCTGGTATCCACCACAACATGCCTGGTATCCACCACAACATGCCTGGTATCCACCACAACATGCCTGGTATCCACCACAACATGCCTGGTATCCACCACAACCTGCCTGGTATCCACCACAACCTGCCTGGTATCCACCACAACATGCCTGGTATCCACCACAACATGCCTGGTATCCACCACAACATGCCTGGTATCCACCACAACATGCCTGGTATCCACCACAACATGCCTGGTATCCACCACAACATGCCTGGTATCCACCACAACATGCCTGGTATCCACCACAACCTGCCTGGTATCCACCACAACATGCCTGGTATCCACCACAACATGCCTGGTATCCACCACAACATGCCTGGTATCCACCACAACATGCCTGGTATCCACCACAACATGCCTGGTATCCACCACAACCTGCCTGGTATCCACCACAACATGCCTGGTATCCACCACAACATGCCTGGTATCCACCACAACCTGCCTGGTATCCACCACAACATGCCTGGTATCCACCACAACCTGCCTGGTATCCACCACAACATGCCTGGTATCCACCACAACATGCCTGGTATCCACCACAACATGCCTGGTATCCACCACAACATGCCTGGTATCCACCACAACATGCCTGGTATCCACCACAACCTGCCTGGTATCCACCACAACATGCCTGGTATCCACCACAACCTGCCTGGTATCCACCACAACCTGCCTGGTATCCACCACAACATGCCTGGTATCCACCACAACATGCCTGGTATCCACCACAACATGCCTGGTATCCACCACAACATGCCTGGTATCCACCACAACATGCCTGGTATCCACCACAACCTGCCTGGTATCCACCACAACCTGCCTGGTATCCACCACAACATGCCTGGTATCCACCACAACCTGCCTGGTATCCACCACAACATGCCTGGTATCCACCACAACATGCCTGGTATCCACCACAACATGCCTGGTATCCACCACAACATGCCTGGTATCCACCACAACCTGCCTGGTATCCACCACAACCTGCCTGGTATCCACCACAACCTGCCTGGTATCCACCACAACATGCCTGGTATCCACCACAACATGCCTGGTATCCACCACAACATGCCTGGTATCCACCACAACATGCCTGGTATCCACCACAACCTGCCTGGTATCCACCACAACATGCCTGGTATCCACCACAACCTGCCTGGTATCCACCACAACCTGCCTGGTATCCACCACAACATGCCTGGTATCCACCACAACCTGCCTGGTATCCACCACAACCTGCCTGGTATCCACCACAACATGCCTGGTATCCACCACAACATGCCTGGTATCCACCACAACATGCTGACTCATCTGTACACATTTCTTATTTAGTTTTGGTGATATCATTGGACAGGCTATTTAGTTATTTTAGACCAGATCGAATGAAAATTCATTGAAAAGGGGCAAAAGTGGCCTGGCTCCAAATACTATAGCATAAGACTATTCACACTTTCGCTGAAAACAAATACGAGAAGAAGAAAACGGTATACTGTCAAAAATGTGTGGCATACTGTCAACTATTGATAGCATACTGTCAATAACTTATGGTATATAGTCAGCAGTTGAGACATACTGTCAAAATTCGTTGTAAACATGTCAGTAATTTGTGTTTCAGCAAACTGTGGATCACATCACGCTACAAGACCAGTCAAAGACCATCGAGGAACTTCTTCAAGAGAAACAACAGCTGAAGGAACAGGTCTGTTTGACTCTGTTATCATGTACTTTAAATGTTTAAATTTCAACCTCTCAAGTACCCATTATACGACCACACAGCCTCGACCAGGCAACTAAAATCAAGAAAACACTTCATGCAACAAATAAATTAGGAACATCTGTGGCTGGCACAATAGTCAACAAACGGCACAAATGCCTGGCTTCACATAATGACTACACGAACCTTGAAATCACAGCATCCGAGTCATTGCCACAGGATGCAAATCAGGGCTGGACCACATCAAAGACACTGTATGGTAAGGTCATGAAAAAACGTGGAAAAGCAGGGATAAAACAACAACCCTGAAACCTGCGATCCAGACTATGAACCACCTACTGAATTGTCACCTTCTGGACGAACTATGCCTCCTGACAGATCTCGCATCCAACACAGGAATCACGTGTGCACGGTTTTGGAAAGATACACTGATGACGATGAGCAATGGTTATTTCACCCTGACTGTGAAGGCTGCATGTTGTTTCACTCATTTCACTTTGTTCATATAAAATATACACTGATGACGATGAGCAATGGTTATTTCACTCTGACTGTGAAGGCTGCACGTTGTTTCACTCATTTCACTTTGTTCATATAAAATATACACTGATGACGATGAGCAATGGTTATTTCACCCTGACTGTGAAGGCTGCACGTTGTTGCACTCATTTAACTGTGTTCATATAAAATATACAGTGATGACGATGAGCAATGGTTATTTCACCCTGACTGTGAAGGCTGCACGTCGTTTCACTCATTTCACTTTGTTCATGTAAAATATACACTGATGATGATGAGCAATGGTTATTTCACCCTGACTGTGAAGGCTGCACGTTGTTTCACTGCTTTCACTTTGTTCATGTAAAATATACACTGATGACGATGAGCAATGGTTATTTCACCCTGACTGTGAAGGCTGCACGTTGTTTCACTGCTTTCACTTTGTTCATGTAAAATATACACTGATGACGATGAGCAATGGTTATTTCACCCTGACTGTGAAGGCTGCACGTTGTTTCACTCATTTCACTTTGTTCATATAAAATATACACTGATGACGATGAGCAATGGTTATTTCACTCTGACTGTGAAGGCTGCACGTCGTTTCACTCATTTCACTGTGTTCATATAAAATATACACTGATGACGATGAGCAATGGTTATTTCACCCTGACTGTGAAGGCTGCACGTCGTTTCACTCATTTCACTTTGTTCATATAAAATATACACTGATGACGATGAGCAATGGTTATTTCACCCTGACTGTGAAGGCTGCACGTCGTTTCACTCATTTCACTTTGTTCATGTAAAATATACACTGATGACAATGAGCAATGGTTATTTCACCCTGACTGTGAAGGCTGCACATCGTTTCACTCATTTCACTGTGTTCATATAAAATATACACTGATGACGATGAGCAATGGTTATTTCACCCTGACTGTGAAGGCTGCACATCGTTTCACTCATTTCACTGTGTTCATATAAAATATACACTGATGACGATGAGCAATGGTTATTTCACCCTGACTGTGAAGGCTGCACATCGTTTCACTCATTTCACTGTGTTCTTATAAAATATACACTGATGACGATGAGCAATGGTTATTTCACCCTGACTGTGAAGGCTGCACGTCGTTTCACTCATTTCACTTTGTTCATGTAAAAGAACACAGTGTTTTTTATTGTGACAATAGCTATTAGGTAACAAGGTTATGACTGTTCGCAGATCCGTCTAACAGTTACACTTTATGTAAAGTTTAAAAATCATTTCCAGCCGTTGCAGTTATTGTGATTACGAACCTATAAGGATTGTGAAAATAAGTTCATCAACTTGTCCATGAACATTGCTGGGATGGGCTCCTGCACTGTCAACATATACAAGTCAACAAATGCCTGATGTAAACAAGATGTAAACAGGAATGACTGAGGGAACTTTTATTTACTGTCCATATATTTACTTAATAAATGTTCTTTAATATTAAATAACACATCCATTAAAGTGTTACATAATGCGCCATATTGAATAATTAATTAAGCAAGTGCTTGGTTCTAGTTCGAGTCTCCCTGACCCATAGTGAATTCTTTGGTCTTTGAAATAGCTATTCTGTTCATTACATACGAATATAAACATATATACACTCTATGTGTATGGTTTGTGATTGTATGACATTGTGATGGTATATATGTATGTATGTATGTGTGTGTATGTGTGTATGTATGTATGTATGTGTGTATGTATGTGTGTATGTACATGTATGTATGTGTGTATGTATGTGTGTATGTACATGTATGTATGTATGTATGTATGTGTGTATGTACATGTATGTATGTGTGTATGTATGTGTGTATGTACATGTGTACCTATTGTTATGGATCAAATAAAGTGCAACTTCGTGGAATAGTTTGTACCTGTTACTGCTGCAAGACCATACACTGTTCACATTCAGACGATTGCTAACTACAGCTGCCCTCTGTTGACAGATGCTGCAACTACAGAGCAACATTGATTTCGTGCAAGACACTATGGTTGACAAACAGATGATTGTTCGTCTGGAGGCAAAGATACGCGAACTGGAGTCACGTTTCGATCTCGAACAGACAACACGCCATCGTGTGGAGGTTGGCAGAACTTCCACTGTAGTTTTACCATGTCAGTTTATTAAGGTGTTGGCAGTAGTTTATTAAGGTGTTGGCAGTAGTTTATTAAGGTGTTGGCAGTAGTTTATTAAGGTGTTGGCAGTAGTTTATTAAGGTGTTGGCAGTAGTTTATTAAGGAGTTGGCAGTAGTTTATTAAGGTGTTGGCAGTAGTTTATTAAGGAGTTGGCAATAGTTTATTAAGGTGTTGGCAGTAGTTTATTAAGGTGTTGGCAGTAGTTTATTAAGGTGTTGGCAGTAGTTTATTAAGGTGTTGGCAGTAGTTTATTAAGGTGTTGGCAGTAGTTTATTAAGGTGTTGGCAGTAGTTTATTAAGGTGTTGGCAGTAGTTTATTAAGGTGTTGGCAGTAGTTTATTAAGGTGTTGGCAGTAGTTTATTAAGGAGTTGGCAGTAGTTTATTAAGGAGTTGGCAGTAGTTTATTAAGGAGTTGGCAGTAGTTTATTAAGGTGTTGGCAGTAGTTTATTAAGGTGTTGGCAGTAGTTTATTAAGGTGTTGGCAGTAGTTTATTAAGGTGTTGGCAGTAGTTTATTAAGGTGTTGGCAGTAGTTTATTAAGGTGTTGGCAGTAGTTTATTAAGGTGTTGGCAGTAGTTTATTAAGGTGTTGGCAGTAGTTTATTAAGGTGTTGGCAGTAGTTTATTAAGGTGTTGGCAGTAGTTTATTAAGGTGTTGGCAGTAGTTTATTAAGGTGTTGGCAGTAGTTTATTAAGGTGTTGGCAGTAGTTTATTAAGGTGTTGGCAGTAGTTTATTAAGGTGTTGGCAGTAGTTTATTAAGATGTTGGCAGTAGTTTATTAAGGTGTTGGCAGTAGTTTATTAAGGTGTTGGCAGTAGTTTATTAAGGTGTTGGCAGTAGTTTATTAAGGTGTTGGCAGTAGTTTATTAAGGTGTTGGCAGTAGTTTATTAAGGTGTTGGCAGTAGTTTATTAAGGTGTTGGCAGTAGTTTATTAAGGTGTTGGCAGTAGTTTATTAAGGTGTTGGCAGTAGTTTATTAAGGAGTTGGCAGTAGTTTATTAAGGAGTTGGCAGTAGTTTATTAAGGTGTTGGCAGTAGTTTATTAAGATGTTGGCAGTAGTTTTTGCAGTATTTTCTTAAGGAAATATTAATATACATTTTATGTAGAAATCCAATCCATTTGAAGAGGGCAGCACATTGTTTGTAGAATGCATCATGGTGGTTCTTCAGCTACGATATATTTATACATATTCCTGTGTTAATATACATATTAACTGATTCTTGTGATATGTCTATTTTTTATATAAACTTTGGAAAGATGCAAAAGGAGACACGTTTTGAGCAAATAAAAAGCTAGGATATATTTGTACATATTCCTATGCTAATATACATATTAACTGATTGTTGTGATGTGTCTAATTTTTATACAAACTTTGAAAAACATACAAAATGAGACACACTGAAAAAAACAAAATGGTGAATCATTCAAAGGGTCCAACCAACCAACCAACCAACCAACCTAAATACTAATACATCTAAATATATATGCTGCTAACCCCAGCAGCCAGGTTCTCATGTCACATGACATCATGTGATGCAGCACCCATGTCACATGACTGGTAATGTCATATGACTGCGTCAACAGGTGCAGCTGAGTCGAGCAAAAGAACAGCTGGAGAAGTTGACGGACGACCGAGACAGGAAGGACGGGGTTGACCAGCGAAGTCAGGACGAGAGCAAGCGCTACCAGCGGCAGCTGCGGGAACTACAGGAGGAGTTCGTTGAGCTGCAACGCAAAGAGACTGAGGCAACACAGCGCAAAAACGAACTTGTACGTGTGCATGTCACCCACGTGTCACTCGTGGAATATATGGGGATGTATGAAAATGAGAAAAAGAACTGTTTTCAAAAGGCGGGAGAAGGCTATCGAGATCATTGAAAAGGGGTGGTAGATTTTGTGGGAAAGAGGTAAAAAAAATAGCTGTGAAGTCTCATATTGCCGATCAAGGTGTGTGACTTGTAAGGAGGGCAACATATATTCACTGAAGTCGGGCTACAAATCACTTTCTAACTCTGCACGTTTATGTTACTTTCACTTTCTAACTGCACCTATGTCACTTTCTAACTCTGCAATTATGCACCCACTTCACTTTCTGTCTCTGCACCTGTTTCACTTTCTCTTCACTCTGCACCTTTGTATCAATTTCTTACTCTGCATCTTTTGTGTTTCTTTCACTTTCTAACTCTATGGCCCATGTCATTTTCACTTTCTGCTCCTGTTTCATTTTCTAATCCTTCCCCTCTGTGGCTTGCAGGAGGTCAAACTGGAGATGTTGGAGGTAGACTACGAACAGAGTCAGACAGATCTCCGCCTTGCCTTCAAGCGGATCACAGACCTCCAAGCAGTCATTGAGGAGGAGATGGAAAGTGGCGACGACAGTGACTATAGGTTCGTGCATGCATAGATTGAGATGCACAAGATACCACCTGGTAGCTACAGTTCCAGATGAAGTGAAGGGAGTTTGTTCCAGATTTTGGGCACAGCTACACAGAAAGTACACTTGCCCAGGTTAAGCTTAGTTTAAGAAAAAAATCCAAGTGGATTATGAAATAATTCCAGCCTATCGGTAGCTATAGCAATTCATCTTTCTATGGGCAGATTCTCTGTTCCCCATTCTAGAAGAGAATGGTTTTAACAGTCTCCCCTGCAGGAAATAACCTGTTTCTGTTTCCCACAGCAGGGAAGCCAGTGAGATGTCAGACTCCGAATACTCCGATTCCGACACCGACCTGGACACGTTTCTAGTCAACCACCGACACTCTGCTGTGTCATCGTCGAACAGCGTCAACCAGCGATACACGCAGCGCCTGGTGAGCGTCAGCAGTACTGAGTCATCGTCGACGACTCCTCGAAGATCTGGGTCCGAGATGACGGACGAAAGTGAGCTGGTTACTGTGACAACAACTGGCACAAGTAGTAGGTAATTCTTGTATGTCGGCGCCCGTACTCCGCATCGTGCCCGCAGGTCAGTGTGTGTGTTATCCTGCACTAATATCTTCTCTACTGCGCAATCTTCACCTTATGTGCATTAAGAGAACATGATTACATCAGGTTTTTTATCTCTCTAAAACTGGCCAAATTTAAAAACTGTTAAATCATAATACTTCCGCTGATACGTTTAATATTTTAGCATTTGGAGACTGCCCAAAGTTCAGGCACATTTTTTTTTGCATATTTTCATTAAATGCACATCGTCAAGATTGCTCTGAACAATGACATGCTATCCAATACTGTTGACAAACTAATAACATGCCAAATGTTGCATGTTCGCTGTCTGATAGGATGATCTCTATTCTTGGTGATCCTTTAACCACTTAATGCACTTCTTTTTACTCAGCATGCCAACATGAATAAGACTTATTTAGTAATGGTTGAGCCCAACAAAAAAATTTGCCAACCATAGTATGAATTTTAATTTTTTTAATTTACTGACTTCTTATCAGTAAAATTTTACTCCATTTTAATAATATACAATACTAACTGTGAGAGAGCATCATTGTATTTCACTGTTTTTTTCTACACAGAGTTTATTAAATTTTATTTCATTAATACAGACAGACGAACTGAAACATGCATTTTGTGCATTCTGGTAAATGTCACCAGTTTTGGATGGCGCAAAGAACCTCACATGTACTTGTTTGACTGGTTTGTAAACTTGTGTCGACTGCAGTGTCCGACTTTACCAGAGAAATTATCTGGTGTCAAGATAATACCCACAGTTTTGACTGTCATAACAGAATGAATTACTCAGACCTGGGTTTGACTATGTTTTCAATCTTGATCAAAACAGTATTCTGTGTGAGGTTGGTACATATTTAACTGTTATTATTTATAATCTTAGCTAATTCAACCTAAATGCATGGGTTGAACATAGCTGGTCAGATATCTGCATGCCTATGTTGTGACTTCCTTTCTTTATTTGATATTATTGATCAATAGGTTTTTTGGTTGTTGTCTGGTTTATAGTTGGTTAGTTTTTGTCTGTAGTTTTCTTCACCTGTGTGCAGTAGTTTACCAAATATTCACATTTTTCTGGAAACTCTGACTTACATGACTGCCTAGTGACTACTCCGTAGTGACTATCTTGTGTTTATGTATGCTGCATGCATGCGTGCGTGCGTGCGTGCGTGCATGCATGTGTGTATATGGAGGTGTGAATGTGTGTGTCAATGAGAGTGTGTGCCTGTTAACTTATCCCAAATGATATTAGTACTGTAGCAAAGAAATTGTTAACCTTTTACTCCACAGTTAAGGGAGATTAAAGGTTAACATGTGTCATTAACATAGCTCTCATCTCCTCTCCACTGTTTCTTGAACTGTTGTTAAACTCCCCTGCTGGGTTATTGGCTGGTCCATTCTCCAGGGATCAGAACCACCCACTGCTGTTAAATTTATGTTTTTCACAACTAAATTTGCGATTCTGTTACATAACAAAGACTTGGGGCCTGTTATTTTCCATAATAAATTATGTGTTGCACAAGATTTAACAAGATTTGCCATCCAAGCCAAAGGCCCAGATGGCAAGTGGACAAGGAAGCCATTGGCTTATCGAGAGTCCAACAATGTTCATCTACTTATAACCCGCCCTCCTGAGATATGTGTCAACCTTGTTTTTAAACATATTCACGCTGCTAGCAGTTACACAATCTGTAGACAATTTGTTCCATTCATTTATTGTCCTCTGTGAGAACGAGTGCTTCCTGATGTCCAATCTACATTGATCCTTTACTAATTTTACCTTATGTCCTCTAGTTCTGGTATCCTTCTTGAGTGAGAAAAACATATTTCTATCAATATTTTCATACCCATTCAATATCTTCAAAACTTCAATCTGATCTCCTCTTAACCTCCTTGTCTCTAGGGTTGTTAAACCACATTCTTTCAGGCGTTCTTCATAACTAAGGTCTCTAAGTTCTGGAATCATTTTAGTTGCTCTCCTTTGTATGCGTTCAAGCGTATCTATATCCTTCTTACGATATGGTCTCCATGCTTGTATACAGTATTCTAAATGAGGTCTAACTATTGCTTTATAAAGAGGTATAATTAACTTTTTTCCCTTGTATGTTATGTTTCTTCTAATCAATCCAAGAATTTGATTACCCTTTGAAGCTGCAATACCACACTGCTCTGAAACTTTCATATCAGCGCTTATTGTAAGTCCTTTTCTTTTACAGTAGTACCCAGAACAGTATCTCCCATTTTATAGCTTACATTCAAGTTCCCATGTCCTGTATGTAGGCATTTACATTTCCCAAAATTGAACAGCATCTGCCATTTCTCAGACCATTTCACTGATCTGTCTAGATCGTTTTGTAAATGTTGTTTATCACCATCAGTATTAACCTTTCTAAACAGTTTTGTGTCATCCGCAAATTTCAGTACGTTACTTGTTATACTGTCGTCCAAGTCATTGATATAAATTAAGAATAATATAGGTCCTAATACTGATCCTTGAGGTACCCCACTCAAAATCGATTTCCAATTTGAAACTTCTACATCTACTACAACTCGTTGTCTTCTGTCAGTCAGCCATTGTTCTATCCAGTCAGTTATGCTATCCCCGATACCATGGGCTTTTAATTTAAGTAGTAATCTTTGATGTGGCACTTTGTCAAAAGCTTTCTGAAAATCTAAGTAGATAATATCTACTGGCGATCCCACGTCTATCCACTTAGTGATTTCTTCCAAAAAACATAACATATTTGTTAAGCATGACCTCGCTTTAAGGAATCCATGTTGAGATGAATTTAATAATTTATGCTTAACGAGGAAATCCACCATATGGTATTTAATTAACCTTTCTAATAATTTACAAATCACTGACGTTAAACTCACTGGTCTGTAATTCTCTGACTTATTTCTCGAACCCTTTTTAAATAATGGTATGATGTTTGCTTCTTTCCATTCAAACGGAACAACTCTCTCTTTTAATGACAAGTTGAATACTCTTGCAAGTGGTATACTGATTTGTTCTACTGTTATCATTAGTAATTTTGGAGGAATCCCATCCACTCCCGGTGATTTGTTATCCTTCATTGCCTTTATTTTCTTAGCCACCAATTCTGGAGTTACAACTAACGGACCTAAATAGTCAGATTTAGCCCCCTGAAATTTAGCATCAGCAACTGGTAATGAACTAATATCTTCTTTGGTAAACACTGAACTGAAGTAACCATTTTAGGTCTTCCGCCATTAAAAACCCCTGTGATATTATATTTCCAGCACTGTCTTCTAGAGGTCCAACCTTGTCTTGTACGTTTTGTTTACTCCTGACATATGCATAAAAACTCTTGCTGTAATTTTTTATGTTACATGCCAGTTTTTGCTCACAGCTTCTTTTAGATTGTCTGATTTCAGTTGTAGCTGCATTAAGTGCCTCTTTGTATTTTGCATAGTCTTCTTCCTTTCTGGTACGCCTATAAACCCTCCACATAGTTTGTTTTAGCATTATTTTTCTAATTGCCTCTTTTGACAAGTGTTTCTTTCTACACCGTTTTACTTGTTTTTGGAATGGAACAAATTTATCGATGATACTCTCAATTTCATATTTTAGTTGAAAGATCTGCAGGATATTTAGTATCCTAAATAAATGCCCTTCAGCATTTTATATAAACATGAAATTCAAATTAAATAGATAACGTTCACATTATATGGACAATTCTTATTCATTACTCTAGTAGAGTAGGTATAGTTTATACTTTGTAACACAATTTTATGACAACAATTATCAGACTGCCTTTAAAACGTATCTGGTTAGTTTTTTGGTGGCGTAGCTGGTTGTGCTACCCCAGTCAAAGGAGAATTTTTTTATTTCACAACAATTATTTGTTGCATAACATAAAATATTGTTGAACCATCAAATTCTAGTGGCGCTTATATTTTTCAGATGCAGCATTCATTCAGAGAATATAATGCTGAATGGATCGCAGTACAACACGTTTGACATTTCTGACAGCGACAGTTGCCCAGACAGTGCCATGGCAACCGACGGTAGCAGTACAATAAGTTTTCTCAGTTTTGTGTCAGAAGACAGTGACACATTGACGCTTAGCTCGCAATATTCCAACTGCTGGAGTCCGACGTCAACACTGTCTATGCACGAACGCTCGGTCAGCCAACAAGACAGTGTCAATAGTGACAGGTCACCGACACTGTCGCCACGGACAATTCGCAAGAAAGTGTATGCTGATGGACAGTATTTATGATGAACATCGAATTGTTAATGTTTTTATTGTGTCTGTTGCTCGGGGGGGTCATTGAGAGGTTGACGTTTTTCGGTAATGACAGTTGACATTAGTGATGATTGGTGACACTGCACGAGTTTAGATTTCTAATTTAGCAGCATTGTCCTGCCATGTTTCATTGACGAAATCAGTGTCACAAACGTGTCTTCTTTCCACTGGAATTCACTCTGTGTAAATCACATTGCAGTGAGATGGAAGAGTGTAACTTTGATCAGTTATAAATATGTCTGTTGTTATCAGATGTTTCATTCAAAGTTTTCCATCCAACAAAATTTTGTCTAGTTTTGATTTCTAGGTTTGCAGCATAGTCCTGCCTATGCTTAAAAAGAAACTGTCAGAAATCTGTTGGCCTTTCACTGACATACCTTGTGTGTATATATGTCGGTTAAGACAGTGTTGGTTTGTACAGTGTAAACGATAATAGTGGAACCACTGCATGTGTAAAGGCTCTAAGGAAGGTGGTACAACTTGAGTAGTGAAACATGCCTCTGGTCTGCTGCCAGGAAAACTTCATGTGTTGTCGACTGATTTAGTTATGCACGATACTGTGATATGAAATGTATCAGATACCTGGCAGACCAAATGATGCCCCTGGGCCCAGTTTCATGAAGCATTCGTGCCATTAGAAAAAGTAACATTGCATTTGACAAAGATTTACGTAACTCAGAACAATCATAGAAAACACAACAAGTATTGTGAACAGTTGTATGTAACTTTGAACTATGAAAATGTTTTGAATTGAAAATGTTCGTACAAAGATTCATTTGGTACAAACGCTTTGTGAAACTGGCTTCTGTGGTATAGCAAGCAACAAGTCATGTAGCAATGAAGCATTTTCATTTTGAGGTCATCTAGACAACGGTTTCTTCTGCATTATTGATGAGGACCGAAGAGAGGGCAACATCACAAGAGACGGAAGCACCGTTAGATATGGTTGGATAGAGGAAACATTTTATTGGTCTACATTAATGCATGCGCATTTCTTTGTGTAAATTTGCAGCCATATGTTACCATGGTTACCGGACTTTGGTCAGTTTTAAATTATTGTGATCATCTGTGCGGATGTTTCCCATTGCAGGACGTTAAATTTAGACATTATTTATTTTTTATGTCCCTAGTTGACATCGCTAAGTCGTGTTTGCATCGCTGTTCCACTGTAACTGCCAGAATCACTGCTTATACTAGATCATAATTGTTGCTGCAGATTATCTTTAGCACATGAAATTATAATTCAGACTTCCTCCTCAAGTCATTTAACCCATCACAAATCAGGTTCAGTTATATCCAGATCTGAAGAGCATGAATAGTTTAAGTAATATGTCCAGTCGGTTTAATAAAAGTGCATACTTTTCTAAAAATCATTGAAAGAATTTACTTTAATTGTTAGACCAGGGCAGTTCCATAGGAGTAAATAATAGTTTGAATGATGATTTAACCAAAACTAAATAATATTTTTTTACAAACGAGCTAGCATATTGTAGTGGATACCAAATAGGTTAATTCTATCATGAAATGAGTCTGAAATAAGACGAGCAAAACGACTAATTGAGGAGCGACGTATTAACATTAGTAGGCAGTGTTTTAATCAATAAATTAGCCATTGCATAGGACAGTTTTTCGTTGTCACAAGGTCTGGGATGATTATCATTTGCCATTGTTTCTTCTTCAGATTCATGAATTTTATAAATGATGACCTTGTATGCTTCAATGCTGCCACCATATGTGTGGAAACATATCCATACCGAATAGCACATTTTTTTTAGCAATTCCTTGAAAATTAATGCTCACGTATTGTAGTTTATGTATTTGAGTGCAATACTCTGCCTGTAAACTTGAATAAAACAGCTTTTTATATATTTGACATCTGGGACTGTACTGATGTGTTAAATTTGTAATATGTGTGCTATATTGTATATCAATGTCCAGTTCATTATAGGATGAATCTATGGAAAGTTCCTTATGTCGATGACATTATATATACAAAATCAACACCTTTAGTTTGTGTTTGCAATGTATGATTTATTGAATTAATTATAAATCTGCATATGCATATTTTTTTCAATGCCAACTGTTATGAATCAAGAGAGAAGCCATAAAAGTGCAGAATACTTCCATAAACTTTAAACAAACAATTAGTACATTCCTATACAATGTAGTATTACAGGCAATTTTGTCTTCAAAGGAAATATATACAGGTGTGTTGTGAACTTTGAAAATATGGTAATTTTTAACAATTACCACATCAAATTGAAATGGATTTGTTTTGCTTTGTCTATTATTATCATCTGTTATGAGAAATTAATCTAAATATGTGGACATTTCCTGTAGCAGAAGTAATTGCTGGCCTGTGTCTGGGATGATGTTGGACAGTATGTTGGACATTATGTTGGACATTATGTTGGACAGTTTCTTTCTCCTCCATTTTACCTTACAATCCGTGCCATATGAATGTTGTTTTAGGGCCATAATGTCGGTGTCATTGAGATATTTAAGTGTGTTACTGTGGATGCCATATTCAGTGTGACCGCAGTACAGCTTCAAAACTTTGTGGAGATTGAAACGGGCATTTTGTGTAGACACTTCGGGGGAAATTTTTTCTAATAGTGTTTTATGTGATGCTGTCTGAGAAACAGTACAACGAAATTGTGCCCTGATCATCTGAACAAGATTAGCTAAAATAGCTAGTAATTGTCTCAATCTTGATGTGTTGCTTTAACATAAACCAAAGAAATGTGCTGATGTGATGCTGAATGGTATACTGATTAATCTGCTTATTTGTTAGTGTTGTAATGAATATTCATGTTCTGCTGAATATTCATGTTCTATTAAATATTCGTGTTCTATTGAATATTCAAACTATGCATGTGCATCACCATTCTGATGAATATTCAAACTATTCATCCGTGCGTGCATGTTCTGTTCTGTCGAATTATTCTCTAGGATTTTTATCGCTGTTCTACTTATGAATATTCAAACTATTCATCTGTGTGTGTGCATCATGTTCATTCAAGTTGTTCTCTAGGTTCTTTGTCACTGTTCTACTTCTGAATATTCAAACTACTCCACTAGCTGACTATTTGTCTTTCATACATTTCTTGTCTACATGTTTTGGTGAACTGCAATTTTAGCAAATATGTATGTGATTATTAACAGCGAATGTGTACACGACACAGTTTTTGCAAAAGAAGAGTCAGACACAAGTGCGTTTTTTTACTCCTTGGCATTAGTAGACATGTAGAAGGGTAGCTCTGCAAATGTCGCCAAAGGACTGGTGTCATGTAAGTTACGTAATTTGTTAATGATAACTTATAAAATAAATGATATTTCAAAGAGATAATTATGTATGTAAATGACACAGTTCACATCCACGGTTCAACTAGGTTAATCTTTGTAATGTTAAACTCTTAAACTAATATGACACTACTAACATGGAACAGGGTTTGGATTTTACAAGAGGTGAACTCTCTGACGTCATACTGACTGTTAGCATGGCAGAAACTGGTGCCTTTGCTTTACTGTTCAGCAAAAGAATGCTGCAGAGTTTTATGTCTCATGATTAGTTGATTTTGTATTCAGTTGGTGCCAGTATATCTGTTGTGACCAATGATGTTGGTGATATTAAACTTAACTCTTCCGAAAACATTAATAAAGTGAATAATACAAAGCATGGTTTGGTATCTATTCCTTTATTATGTTGAGCAGTATGTTGTATGAAACTGTGATGATCATGGTTACAGTTATAAACTATCATGGTCATGTGATGGTCATCGTTACAGTTAGAAGCCATAAGTGCACTGTTAATTCTGAATTTCTATGGAATGTACGATTTTCATTGGTTAACTGAATGCATTAGTATTTATAACAGCTGCTTTAAACTAATATCCATACAAAATGGTTTACAGTCCTGATCTTGTCTTAATATTTTAGAAAATTTACAAGATTTGGCAATGAAATAAAATATGAGTTTTACAACATCACTGTATAGCAATAAGACAGTTTTACAACATCACTGTATAGCAATAAGACACACCAATAAATCTTCACATTTGAAGATGAATAGTACGATGTTTTTCATTGGATGATTTATCAGTCCATCAAATTCTTGTTTTATACCATTTCTGACAGTAAACAGACCACAGCAATAAAGGTTAAAACATGAAGTTTGCAAATTTAGAAGAAATTTGAGACTTGAGAAATTCAGATAATTAGGGCATTTTAATTATATGAAACTCCCACCTAACTCTGTATCAAAGCTTTGTATCAATTAACCATTAAAGCTAAACATGTCAGTATGGTTGTATTTTGATTTTAGACATCAGTGATATCACAGACCAGTCTGCGAATGTGAATCGCAGACTTGAAGACCAAGCGCATACACTTATCTGTCAAGAACAGAGCTAATCCAGTCATTGAGCAGGCACTATTCACTGTTTAATTGTTGTTATTGCAATAATCTCCTGACTGCCAAAATAAACAAGAAATTATGAACAATTCATAATATTTTATTATGCAGTTTTAATGTTCAAAATCACCTCAAACCTTGGTGGTTTGATTTCAGGCCTCTACATAACTCCACAGTGACCCTACACAAATTAGATAACTTTTTCATAATCTGGTTTATAAAACATTGAGTTTTAACAGTGCAGAGTAATCATCAAAATGTTTATTATAACCCTAGTCAGTTGAGATGCAACTTATTCAGTTGTGAAATTGGTATTTTCAAATGCAAACACAAAACAGTGCTGTCACCTGATGAGAAGTTTTGTTTTTGTCTCTGCTTGAGAGCATGTTGGTCTAGTTACTACACCTTGATCACGTAGTAGACATTCACGGATGGTACCTGGGGCAAGCGTTGGTAACGTATGAAGAGACTAAGGCAGACATTTGACGAAGATTACGTAAATTGGAACAATCAGAAAACACGAAAAGCGTCGTGAACAACTGTACATAATTACAAATTATGGCGATTTCATGAATTGAGAACCTTCACACAAATGTTCATACGGCATGAACACTTCAAGAAACCGACTTCTGGCCTCCATGTCCACTTGCTATGTAGAAGCTTAGGAAATTTCTTCCAGTTCACATTGCTTAAGTTCAATCAACCAAGTAAAGGAGTACTTCGTTACAGGGACATGATGGAAATTAGGAACTTGTATGCAATAACTGCCACATGGCTTAATACTCCTCAAGGAAGAAGTAGTTATTCTCCATGGGTACAGTTTGAGCAGTCCTGGAAACACTACTGTACAGCAATGGTCACTTGTCTTACATGTGTTGCTGATGCCATCAATGCAAGAAAACTTGGAATTCTACCACAGATAGCAAAATTGGTCTTGCTCCAAAAGACCACCTCTGCATGTTGTTATTCTCATCACATTCACCATGAATGACACACCCTCACCCCCAGCCCTCAAGTTGCAAGTCCTTGAATGCTTCAGGCGGGGGCGGTAACACAGAAGGGGGTAGGTTGGCAATGCCCTCCAGCCAGGAGGGCAGACAGTACAGGGGGCATTGAGATGTCTCGTCTGCAACACTCTTGTCATCTGAAGGCCGTGTCTTTGCACGTTTAGCGAGCCACTCGTCTAGCGATGGTTCGTGTTGTTTCTTCAGCAGTCTCTTCCGTCTTGCCTCCTCCTCTGCCTGGGCTGCACCGACACACCAACCATATTGTTAGAACAGATTGTAAGGAAGTAAAGTAATGAACATAGGTTCATGTCCACTGGACATACCGTATTCAACCTATTAAGTGTACATGCCCTAATTAGTGTACACTTCTTTTTTAAACAGCAGGATCCATGATTATTGTAATTTGACCAGTGTGGAACAACTGACGTGTTGCCATCCAGTGTGTTAAGCAGTTGGCACTAGTCACCAAATGACACCACTAGTGCTAAACAGTTACCTTATTGTAGAAAAAAATATTGGTTTACGCTTATAAGAACAAATTCCCTGACATTTTTCCATGGACCAATTTTTTCAGGTGTATTGTATGCTTATTAGGTTGAAAACGGTATAAGAAATTATAAATACCATTTCACTGCTAACTGGGCCAAATAGACATTGGAGCACTGATCAGTTAAAAATGTAACCTGGCTAAATAAAATAGCAGTTAAAACTTAAATGGTCAAGTATAGACCTACCAGACAGTTCAAAAACTTACTTGGGCTTTTTAATAAAGACCTTTACTCTGTGTAATTGTACTTGTTGTAAAGAACTGCAATAACCTATTTGATTATACATGTATATTTGGCTTTATGAACATTAGTTCAAAATGTAATAACAAGCTTCACCGGAAACCCAGGACCTTACTGAGCACTGTTAACGTACCTTGTCGCTCAAGTTCGTTCCGCTGTTGCCGTGTCAGGTGTGAGTATTTGCAGGTGATTCCAAACTTACAGTGACCTATGAACAGATTACTAGTTACCATAAATACAGCAATTTTTTCATTAAATGTACATGTCTGTTAACTATTCATAGGGCAACTAAAGCATATAAATAGGCTTATGTCACTTAACATGCTACATGATGCCAGTCGGGTTTCTGTGCCCAGCACTCCTGTGAGACAGCACTCAACCATATGTTGCATAAGTGGGCAGTGGCCATTGACAGGGGACTTGCAAATGGCGTGGTGCTGCTGGATCTGTGAAGGGCATTTGATCTGGTTAACCACACTGACTTCCTTGAGAAAGTGACCACATATGGATGCTTACAGCAGTCGATGCGATGGCTCTCTGTGTATGTCAGAGTTCCAGCAGTGTATACAATTTAAGAGAAACTGTCTAAACAGTCAGAAATCATAACAGGAGTTCATCTAGGCTCTATTTTAGGACCACTGTTTTTTTTATTGTGTTCATGAATGACATGCCCCTGATAACTAAAACCAAAAACATATTGGACGCGTATGCTGACAACTCTACACTCAGTGCTACAGGGAAAAATGTCCGGTCAATAGAGCATTGCCTAAACAACAACCTTCCAGAAATATCTAACTGGTGTGTATAAAACAAAATGGTCATTAATGCTGAAAAACAAAGGTCAGTGATCAAGGGCATGTTACCGTGACTGAACTGATCCAGAGATATCATCAAGGGAAATAAGATTCAAGTGGTCGAGAATGATGAGAATACTCAGGCTTCAAATAGACCATTTCCTCACTTGGAACGCACATGTCTAAGACACTCGGCATGATTGCCAGTAAGCTGGAACTTCTATGCAGGATAAAGAAATACCTTCCATTCCACGACATTCTACAACAGTTACATTCTACCACACATAGTAGATTAAAAAAATTACTGGCCCCCTACAAAAGTTACTGGCCCGGGTATTTTCTCAGGTATGCAATGCATCGAGAGTTTCGTGTATGTTGAGCCTACATGTAAATTTAGGTAGTTCTTCTGGCTACAAGACAGCTTTGTGTTCATCGAAAACTACAGATTAGTTAGGGCAGGAATGATGTGCCAGTATTCTTGTATATCGCGATACATACATGATACACAATATTGTACGCCGGCCACGGTACACAAACGCATTACACTGTAGACAGACACAGTAGACACAAATAAATGAATTGCAACATCACTGCGATACAACAGAGTGTCAATGTACACTGCCTGTGAATCAGTAAGTGTCAATGTACACTGCCTGGGAATCAGTAAGTGTCAATGTACACTGCCTGGGAATCAGTAAGAAGTGAAGTAACAAATGTAATGTTTCTCCCAACTGTGATAAAATTAATTCATTTGCATCGCCAGTGCAAAGTTTGGAACAAGTGTGACATTTGCTGACGCCATGCGAAAGCAACAGGCTGTTGCTTTCGCATGGCCCCCCGACCAGCTCCCAGTCACAAATTAATGTTAATGTAAGTTGCACATACGCTTCCGTGGGTGGTTTATTTATTCAAGTGATCATGGTTTCTTTCAAGCACTGATTAAAAACTTTGCCATAAATTAACTTATTTTAGTTTTCTTTTAGTTGTTTAACTGACCCAGATTTTTTCCTAATAGCGAGCAACAGTGATGCGAGACGCTGCGAACTACAGTCGTAATTTTCTGGAGGCGTTTCGCCGGTCTGCGATGTTAATTATGTTAATGAACTATAATGTTATGTTAATAAACTAAAATAATCTCAACTAAAAGCACTATTTTACGTGGCTTAAGCGAATTAAACAACAGTTAAAATATGCGCGAAAACAGCAATGGATCGAAATCGTGTGGCACTGTCAATAGTGCAGTATCCAGCGAGGTCATGACGTAAGTGAAACAGAACCGAGCAGAATTAACATTTGCACTGTCACTTGTGATCTGCATGGGCATTGCTTGTTAATTGTTACATCAAAAATGCAGCCGTGGAACTCTTATGTAACATCATCTTCAAAGAAGAACCACTTGCCACATAGTAACATAACTTATTCGAAATGGCAGTGGCCCGCTGGGCCAGCAAAATATATAAACTTGTGGCCCAATGGCCTTAAAAAGGGCCAGTGGGTCAGTGTTAATGTCGAGGCCTGAGATGTCTACTTTCCGAAAGCACGAACACATATCTTCAAGAACTCGACAGTTGTTACTGGTGCAAAGATCTGGAACTCTCTCAGCCCAGCACTACAACTCTATATATGCTTTTAAAACATGTCATCTGAACAATATCTTTGACAGTGAACAGTGACATGCAAGATCACAAACATTTTAACTGGACTATTTTACTTAACTTACTAATATGATGCATTTTACCCATATATTTCATAAATAGCTAAACTATAGATTTACTTAACTTATTAGAACCATTTATTTTATCTAACTTTACTGCATTTTATAATTATACTCTATGTTATTATTTAATCTTAAGAGGTACAGTATTTGTTTTAAACCCACAATAAAATGTACATTTTGTAAGGTTTATTGTGAATAATTTTTTTTTATTATTATTATTTAAATAATATAACTGTTTAGTGACTGTTCTCAAGAACTATGTAACCAGTGACTACTCCGATGACTCTGGCTCAGCTCAGGTTTCCGAGGGTTTTGGTGCTATAGAAGTTTTACATATTATATTATTATTGTATGCAATATTGTGATAGCTGCTTTTGGACAAATTACACAAAACATTCAAAATTAATGTACAAAACAGGGCTGGGTATTTGCCAAGGTTTAGTGTTTAATGTTTATATATGATGGAAGTCAGATCTTGATGGTTAATGCTAGTTTAAGTTGATGTTCTGTTAAGCAATAATGGAAACAGCTGTAAATACTCAAATCACAATTCACCCAGCTATTTACAAAGTTTAGTTAGGTAGAGTGTACACTTATTTTAGTTGAAAACCAATCGAACATGTTCTCGAGAGTATCATCACAAACTGTGAAGCCAGATTTTTTTCAGCAGTGATTCTATTTTGCTGACAACTATACAATGATAAACCAAAAGAAGGAGTTTCCATCTGCATCGTTGTTGTGCTTACCTGTCTGCTGGAACATGTGACAAGTATTCTTGTTTGATTCTATTGCCAGAATCGTTGCTGCATCTACAAAGTATAATCATCAACATTACACTTAACAATAGAGTCGTACTAAACACTGTCTTTTTCACTTGGTCCTAGAAGGGAACTACCTAAAAGTATTGCAAAAAAGTACGTAGGGGAAGGTCGGGTATATTGGACCATTCGCTATATTGGACCATGGCTATATCTCTCTCACTACAGTACCGAAGGTAACATGGCTCCATCTCCCGACTGACTTTGAAATAAAATGTGCCTCGAGAGTAAAAATTGCAGACTCAATAAAAACTTTGAAAAGGTGAGCATATATTAGTTTTCTCACCTTCTGATATAACATTATTGTGTGTAAACAAAGTAATGTGGGACAGTAGTTTGTAACGCTTCAGCTAACTGAGGCACATGGCCGGTGAAATAAGTATTTAAACAATGAATGAAGAAGGTTTGAAGAGCAAGTATTTAAACAATGAATGAAGAAGGTTTGAAGAGCAAAGTTTCACTAGCTTTGTTCATATCTAAGTTCAGTTTCATCACTGTGTGATCCACTATATTGGACCCAGTCCACTATAACGTAAAAGGTGATCCAATATAGACGAATGGTCGTTTATATTGGATCAGTATCAGGCCATGTTCATAAGTGGTCCAATATACCCAACCTTCCCCTACTAAATAATTTCATAACTATAATATTATACTATTGCTATTACTATTCATGCAGTTTATCAACATATACAATGAGATTATGACATGAACAAATCACGTATTTTCTCCAATATGTGGGACACTTTCACCTTGCATGACAGAATGTGCGACAACTTGGACACTTTGTCCTTGCTCTAACATGACAGATAGTGGGACAATTTGCTGTAACATAACATAATGTGTAACAGCTGGGACATTTTCTCCTTGTTATAACATGACAGAATGTGTTACAACTGGGACAATTTATCCTTGTTCTAACATTGTTACAACAAGGAGAAATTATCCCCGTTGTCACACATTCTATCATATAAGTAACATGACAGAATGTGTAACATGTGGAACACTTTCTCCTTTTCTAACATGACAGAATATGTGTGACAACTGGGAGAATTTCCTTGTTCTAATATAACAGAATGTGTGACAACTGGAACAATTATGAGATGAATAAATCAATTAAAATTAATAATATCCAAATAATCGATTCATTGACAATGCCAATGCCACTCAATGGCAATGCCAATGGCAATGCCAATGCCATGGTCATCGCATTCGCACCTCGTACTGATTCATAATGCAGATTTTTCATGCGTTGGTGTTGAAGACCCCTCAAATGATTACGACGACTTGTTGGGTTATCGGCAAAGCTTTTCTCACAAAACTCGCAAAAGTACTGCTTGCCTTTGCCCATTATTGTAGTATACTGTACAGTGTTTACTATGTGTTAAAAGCAACCAAGCGTTTCGCAGGGCAATGGAGGGCGATAATACAGCATTTGTGTTAACATAACATATAAAAGCGTACTATAACATAGGTCATTCAAAACTGTATCACTTTCACTTTGGTTATGGTGGTTTTTAATACATTGATGAAACATCTTGTTTATTTTGGTTAGTAATAGTGTAGTGTGCTATTGATGCATTATCAACACACTGTAGCTGCATTTTTTGCGTTTGCGCAGTGATATTAGACGATCTAACAGTTTAAAATTGTCCCGGTAGGTGACGGCATTTTGGTTTACGAAGGTAGTTCCAGCCTCCAAAATGTCGTTGATCAACACGGTATATCATGCAGCCTTCAAAAGGACATCTACGTTCTTCCTAACTGTTATGATGGGCACCTTTGTGTTCGAGAAGATATTCGACGAAGGCATGGACAGCATGTTCGAAACAGTAAACCAAGGTGTAAGTATGAGTTGGTTCAAAGCGGCGCCCCAAATCTCGATGACCTTCGCCAGTTTTGACATCGGCAGAAGACTGGGCGATATTATAGTTGTCTTTGAGTCATCTCTGCACGTTCGAATAAGAGAGTTTATACACAAATAATTTTGATTTTAGTATGAACCTCTTAAAATTTATTCCAGTTCAAGAAGTCCCAAATATTAAAATTAAATTCGTGCTCTATCTTCTGACTGATATAATTGACACTTCATTGATCAAGACTCAAGACAAGTTAGTATGGAATTTAATTAGACGTTTTTGGGTATTGTTTACATGATTTAATTCATGTCTGAAGTTTGCACAGTGCAAAATGACAAGTTTTATTATAACAAGATCATGTCTAATGACATGCTTATGTTGCAGAAACTGTGGATGCACATCCGCAGTAAATATGAGACAGAGGACGAGGCGTAACAGAGTCGACATAGAGAACCACACACACAATAGCTCAGCCAAGTTCATCATGGTTGGCATCACGTCCGGCTGGAAAAGACGTTTCCTGCATTTGGACTGCATTGGCCATTATCGTTGAAGACACACTCATACCATCAGAAAAAGACAAGCTGTGACTTGTTGACAAATGTCTTCTCCAAGTGCAAGAGAATCATCACAGTCTTTTTCAAACATTCTCTGTCAGCAATTCTGACTATTTTTGGAACAGGCACATGGATAACATTGATGTCTTGCTCTTGTAAATAATACAGTTTCACAAGAGTCATTTGTTTTGTTTTATTTCATTCTATACGAATGAAATATTTTAACTACTTTTGTGGCCTTTTCATAATGAGACAACTGAGCACACTTGTGTGTATGGAGAGTGTTATAAGTATCCACAAGCTAATGCACATATTTAATGGCATAGGCCATATTGACTCCCCGTTGTCCTCCGGGAAGTTGCACTCCTCCATCCTGTCCTATTTACACTGTTCTGCTGTCAACATCATGAGTCCAGTATCACTTCAGTTGTGGACACTGCCACTTTAGCAGCCTTCCACTGTCCTATGAAACTTTATTTGTATGTCTGCTCAATGATGTTTATCTCTACAAACGAGCCCAAACCATGGGGGGTCTCCTGTGTCCAGTGGATATTTATTAAGTAGAAATACTACTGAATAAGTTGATGAATGCATCGTTATATACACCAGGTGCAGATCCAGGTATGCAGCCTGTTGCTGTGAAGCCTACCCCCAGATCCACCCTGCATAGGTAATACTGATGATTCTATATAACGTAGAGTGAGGGTGGTTCCATGCTGAATTTCAGTTTGGCTCACAAGGCCTTATTAAGATGCCTTTACACTGTGCGCATCAGGGGCTGCTCTTGGTCGAGCATCAAAATTGGTCCATGAATATTAGAGCATCAACTATTGTGTTCATACTTTGATGGGATGTCAGTGTTGGCATAAATAAAACTAGTTTATTTTTTGGACACATTACACGCAGCCAATGATGTTATGAGAAGATATAAATATTGCTGCAAAATGGCGTAGATAAAATATGGAGAACAAGATACAGTATTGTATTATCTTGTTAGCACATTGGCAGAAGAAAGTTACATACAGTAGTGAATGCGGTAGTACATACAACAATAGATTTTAGTAATGTAATTGAGTTTCCAATATTCTTATAATTATTTTTGGTGTGAAATACAATTGATATTGATGCACTCACAAGTGTTGGCGGTTTATGTCTACATAGTTCATATTTAACTAAACAATCGGCTTATGTGTCAAAATGTAATCTGTAAGATCGATACCCATACTATGCAGTGAGGTTAATTAAGCAGCCAAAATAATTTGTGTGGACAATATAGCAGTACATAAAATACAAGATTATACATAATTTCGATGTGCAATATTGTATGGTAGTCACATGTCTCTTTGGCGGAGGTCATGTGCATAATTAGTACTGTAACGTCGGACTATGAATCTAACAATTAACTACTGTACACAATAAGCATTACAATAGAGGGTATTATTTTCTGTGTAAGAAGTATGAAACAAAAACTGAACCATTATCTTCTCAGTAATGGATAAAAGTGGTTGACATGTGATGTACCTATTTTTTGCCTGATTGAACTTTTCAGTCTGACAGTTGTGTCAATATAATCAAAGTTTGAAGTTAATTAGAATTGCATCGTATCAACTGATAAAAGTTAATTATTATTTTACTAATTAACAAAATGCCCGGATGACATCTTAATGAGCTAATAATGTATGCGCCCAGAATTTGGGTGCATACCTAATTTTGCAATGCTATCATTTCTGTCACCACTCCATTTGGAACCAGAAGCAAGCCTGTGTTTGGAGACTTCTGGTGGTTTGACGTCACTTCCGGTGTAGCGCAACCTGGCACATTACTGAGGAACAACTGTCCCTAGTAGAACTTTTTACAGTACAATTCTTAGTAGAAACTAACATATTAAAGCACCATCTGACATATATCTTTTGTGTTAAAAAGTGAATATAAAGTGCTCGTCGCACATAGGTATGCAACTATAATTTGCCTGCAATGCTCCTAGTGAAAACAAACTTAATAAATTGGTCTACATTAAATTACAATCAATTGCAGTATTTTTTCTATAACAAACTACCAAAAAACCTACAAAAATATAAATACTCTCACACAAATTGAAAATCAAGATCGTAATTATAACACCTGCAGGACCTGCTCATATAATCAAAGGAATATTCAGATATAACAAGTGCACCAACAGAATACCTCTGGCCTTCCTTCTAAGCAACATTTAATTACAATCGGCCAGCAGACATTTCACACCTGGCTTCCAAAGGGTATCCAAATATGCCAAAAGGCATCACCATCAGCTAACACAATGGATTCCAAGACAACTAATATATTTGTGGTACATCAAGTTCAGTTCAGTAGGCATTCTCATGTCAGTTGCAATGTGAGTAGATGTTTTGTGGAGAAAACTATTGCTCTATAGGATAGTAGGATATGCAGGCAACCATATCTACTGTTAACTTGCTACATTGAAGTCATGTCTAGATCGAAAGTGCATGATTACTTCAGCCCTGTAACAGATGGCGTCATCACTGACAAGAGTTACAAGCTAAAGGGTAAACACTGCGGTATATCAGTGTCCACCTGCAAAACAGCACCATCCAACCTGCTGACTCACTTGAAGGTACGTTTCTCTTGGTATTTAAATGTTTGAAATCACAGGCAAGTGTACACAGTTAACTTCACTGCCACGTAATTCAGACTGGTTATTTTTCATGATTCTGAATTGCGTGTTTCACGAGTGTACATGACCCCTCAAGACGTACAACAAAACCCCTCAGTTAGAGCTGTTTGCAGTTTAGAGGATTTTACGTAACTTTTTTTAGTTTCATGATGCAAATACTATACAAATTAAAATGCTTATATTACAATAACTAATGCTGCTTTGTGTCCTCTGGTTCGGTTCTACTGCCTTCTTTAAGTTTGAAGAACATATTCCTATCAACATCCTCATAACCGTTCACTATTTTAAACACTTCTATTTGGTCTCCTCTTAGTCTCCTGGTCTCTAGTGTTGTCAAACCACATTGTAATAAGCGAGTTTCGTAACTAAGGTCTCTTAATTCTGGAATCATTTTAATTGCTCTTCGTTGTATTCTTATCTATGTGTTTTTTACGATATGGCCTCCATGCTTGAATTCAATATTCCAAATGTGGTCTAACTATTGCTTTGTACAGGGGTACAATTAGATGTTTCTCCTTATACGTGATAGTTCTCCTAATTAGCCCTAGAATTCGAAGCAGCAATCCCACATTGCTCTGAAACTTTCATGTCGGCATTAAATGTTACTCCTAAATCCTTTTCTTGTGTGGTTCTACCTAGTACAGCATCCCCCATTTTATATTCCTCGTCCATATTTCCATGTCCTATGTGTATACATTTACACTTCCCAAAATTTAATAACATTTGCCATTTTTCTGACCATTTAACTAATTTTTCTAGATCATCCTGTAAACTTTGTTTATCTGTATCATTAGTAATCTTTCTGAATACTTTTGTGTCATCTGCAAATTTGAGTACTTTGCTAGATATGTCATCCTCCAAATCATTTATATATATATTAAAAACAGTATAGGTGGTTGTGGCCTTTGTTTATAGTTGTACTGTACTATATGTAATTAAACATTAAATAATGAACCAAGCAAACATTACATTATATTTCTAAGGAACAATAATATTGATCTAGCTATGAAATGATCTACAAACTAACTATACATAGTTAGTAACATTATACAACAAACACAGTTTCTATTTTAACAGACGTGGGGTCAATTACATTTCCAAAAGATCATAGTTCGTTTCCAAGTATTCCAGTTGTTACTATGTGTCTCTATATGTGGGACACTGATAGGTAGGAAGCAGACAATGGCTAAAGTAGTATTGAAACAGTGTTAAAAGATCAGTAGCTGGTAAGTTCGTCAGAAATACTTGCTCAATGAAATAATGCAGGAGTAGCAAGCCAATTACTCTCTTGTTGTGAGCTACACACATTCCCAACACAGGCAAAGCATAGAGCAAACCAATTGTAAATGTTAACTTAGAGCAGAAGCTACAACGTGTGTTAACTTCATTATATTGTTTGTTACTGTCAGGAGATCAGAAGATCAACAATGTTACACTTGCACCTAAGTACAGAGTTACTTCGCCAAGCCGCCTTGAAGAGGACATCAACCCACTTCTGTTCTGGAAGAATAGAAGTGGAGACTACCCTCAGCTCACAACACTGGCAGATACCCAGCTGTTCTTGCTTCATCTGCACATGTAGAGCATATATTCTCAATTGCTGGCAAGATATTTCGTCCGGAAAGGTGCTCACTGTCTGACGAAAGATTTGAACAGCTCATGTTTATTAGGACCAACAGACATTGCTTAGGATGAGCTGCAGCAATTATCAATGACATTAATGTGAAGCTAAATGAATACTTATGTGATTCTGATTCCACTTAATTGTATGTTTCTGTATGCAAATTAACTGCATTTAGAGAGTTCTGGTACTTACATATTTATAATAATATGTCATATGATAATTATACAAGTGCTACAGCCTACAAGTGTTTGCTAAGTTTTTACTGTTTTATTATCAGTGATTCAGTATGTATTTGAATGCAGCATAATATGACAATGTTGTGGCTACTCGAGTGTGACAAATGATCAACAGATGCAGATATCTTTTCTAACATGTATATATTTTTATAATAAAAATATGCTTATAACTTGTCTTTTTTATTTGATCTAATTCAAAGTCACGGTTCAACAAAATGTACAAACATCACCAAGTCCATTATATTTGTATATATCAATCGTATTATTCATATACACAATCAGCAACACATGCTACACAATTAATAAATGGTTCTGCATAATGCAAATGTAATTTAAATTGAAATTGTGTAATTGTAATTGATTTGAGCATTTTAGAAGTGTAATTGTAATTGAACTAAAAAATTTAAAGTAATTGTAATTGATTTTATTTTTTGCAACTGGACCATGACCCAGCCCTGCATAGGAATAAAGTTACATGACATGACTTTTTCTTGAATATTAATTTCTGTGCAACTTTAAAGATTTGCTACGTATGCATGCTTTGAAGTCACTGCCCCTCATGCAATTTGTGTCCAATCGTTTTGAAACGGCCCCGCTTTGCTTATAGGGGCACCTTCTTCATCTCTAATGTGGCACGAGAGCCACACATCCCACATACTAATATGATATATCAAATTAAAGTCAATATAACAAACCTATTACGTATTCAGGGGGAATGCAGTTTCTTGTAACATTAAAATAACTTTTATCTCATTCCCATCATCGTGATATTGTCTAAAAGTTCCCCCATTGGAAACGATAAATTATTACTTTTTAAATGCATAACGAAAAGAATCATTATTGGCCTGATGAAGGTGCCGCAAGAGTTGTGGCACCTACCCATTTTCATGACCTGCAACTTGACTTGGAATCTAGAGAGATGACTTAAGACTTGACTTGCCAATTTGTGACTTGCCAACAAGTCTGGTGGCTCGAAACGTACGCCACACAATCACATGTGCATAAAGAAGAATGTGATCATATCAATACATTCAAGTATGACAAAGTATGACCAGATATAAGCAAACTAATAAAAATAAATATTGTAATTTCTCTGTGGTGAACTTGGCTTACATTTGTCACCGAACTTGTCAGTGTGCATGCGAGTCTGTACTGTCATACCATTAAATAATTATCATATTTTACATGTCATACCATCAAATTAGCATGTGTAAAGTTGCTTACAAGAACAAAAATACTTCTGAAAGGTAGAATTACGGATAAGAGGGTATTCTAGTGTAAATTTAGAGTTGAACTCATGCATTATTTGTAATCAGGCATCTATTTACGCATGTTTTATTCTATGTACTTTTACTATGAACACTGCTTAATTTGATAGTATAAATATGGTAAAAGATGACTCGAGTATGGGAGATGAACAGCTGGTAGTTTAATCTTAGGACACATCAGATTAACATTTGTTTCTGTCAACGTCTTCCTTCAACAGCACAAACACAGACGAGAACCAGTTTGTTTTCGTTCCTCCTTTAATACAGCAAGGCACAATATGGAAATGTTACCTTTTTTGGCAGAACACAGTATGAAAAGATTTAGAAAATGAACACTGTCAGTTTAACTTTTTCTATCATGTAAAATATACCGTACACAAATACCAGCTAATTTCACTTTCTTTTACAACAGTTGACATGGAAAAGAGGCAGTGGATGTACACCGTTACTTTCACTTTCTGTCTGAGAACATGGCACTGGCTGATATCCCTTCACATAACAATGTTGGTATGGAAATAACATGGCTGTTGTACAAATGCTAATTTAATTTTTTAATGTGTGTTGGCAATCTACAATGAAGACGTGGGTTACACATGTCGGGTGGTTTCACTGTCTTTACCAAGAATGTTGTTAATATTACAAATGTTGTACATAAATGCTAATTGAATGTTGTCCTGAAAACTGCAATTATTTTGCAATTTCATGTTCAGCTCACCGTCATGTTCAGTTTGACATCACGTTCCGTTCATTACCAAGTTCAGTTCATTATCATATGCAGTTTGTTCATTATCCTACTCAGTACACCATCATGTTCAGCTCACCATCATGTTCAGCTCACCATCATGTTCTACTCACCATCATGTTCTACTCACCACCATGTTTAGCTCACGATCATGTTCTACTCACCACCATGTTCAGTTAAACTATGTTAAACTCACTACCATATTTAGTACACCATCATGTTCAGTTCACCATAATGTTCAGTGCACCACCATGTTCAGTGCACCATCATGTTCAGTTCATTATTATATTCAGTCCATTATCACATTCAGTTTGTTCATTATTATATACAATGCACCATCATATTCAATTTACATACCATGTTCAGTTCATTAACATGTTCAGTGCACCATCATTATCACTGAAACATCATGTTTAGTTTACAATTTTTCTCAACTCAGCATCATGTTCAGTGCACCACTATGTTCAGTGCACCATTATGTTCAGTTCTGTCATGTTCAGCTCACCATCATGTTCAGTTCATTGTTGTCCGTTCACGGTTATGTTCAGTTCACCGCCATGTTCAACTGACCATCATGTATCGCTCATCATAACTGCCACGTTCATTTCACCATCATGTTCAGTCAAGCTTAGCAGAAGACAACAGATGGCCGGTGCGGTGCCTCCATCGCTGACTGACTTCAGATGACAACAAGAGGCTCAGCGTCAGCCTTCGACTGCACAATCATCATCTCAGGACCAAACAGCTTCTCCAGTTTGTCACGCAGCTCGGTCAAGTAACCTCGCTCCGTGTTCGTGTGCTCACACAAGATCACACATGTGCCGCTCTGTGTCGCATGCAGCACGTCATGATGCCCCATCTCTCCGGTGATGTACAAGTCAGCACTGACATCCTTGAGAACACTGGCTCCAGAACCTGCACACACAGCCACCGTCTTGATAGGCGACCCTAAAACACATCAAAGTGAACGTACAATTATTCATTGGTTAACTGACAAAAGACTCTTTTATACATTGAATTTATTAGTATTTATAACATCTCGGATGTTTTAAATAATATTCGAACAAAGCGTGTTACTGTCATGATCTTTCTTGTCTTAATATTTCTGAAAATGCACGATTTGGCTATGAAACAAACAATTCCAGTTTTTACGACATGCATACAGATTACGGAAATAAAAGACGCCAACAAATCTTCACATTTACAGTTTTTCATCAGAGGATTTATTGGTTTGTTAAATTCCCGGTTTATACAATTTCTGGTGGTAAATATGCTACAACAATAAAGATTAAAACATGAGGTATTATTACAGCTGTATAACATTGTTATACAACTTTGGGATAGAAAAAATAAAAGAATTGGGGCATTTTAAGTAGGATTATCCATCATTTTTACCTGCAACCCCATGTTTTGTTCAGCTAAACGGTAAGGTAAAACTACCTAAACAAAATTTGCATGATTTTTTCTGGAAAAAAATGCTAGTATAAGCCAAACATTCATCAAAAGCACTTTCTTCACCGAGTCAATTAGGTTAGTTTTCTGATCGATAGGGGGCACTGGTGTTGCAGGAGTATTATTGGTTGTAGCCTCAATTATCCAGGCTCCATGCTTTGGCACCACCGCTTGTCGCACACATCTTCACCTGGACACAGTGTGGAGTTTTCATTATGACAGAAATTATGTATGCGTCCAGAATGGGTGCATAGTTTCTGCATATATAATTAGCTAATTATAATGTCATCCGGGCATCTGGCTAATTCATAAAATAAGAGTTAATTTTTATGAGTTCATACGATGCAATTCAAATCAACTTTAAATTTTGATTATATTGACACAACTGTGACAGAAAAGTTAAATCTCGCAAAAACATTTTTAGTGTAGCATCTCGATAATGACGCTCACTGGCTGCTGGCGCTTCACGGGAACGCCTACACAAAATGGAGTGGGTAACAACAAGACCACGCTTCTGCAGCCAGACTCTCTTCTCCATGAATTCAAGAAGGCGAGCAAGAGTCAGACAAGTGAGACTATATTGGTTGTGGTCAACAACTGAGTGTTTCAGTCATGCGAAAATGTCGAAATAAAACTGCGTGGTTATGGCAGAATGTCCTATTAAAAAAGCTAACGTGAAATGTTCTTTTCACGATGTCTGAATCCTAGTGATTCCTCACCAAGATTACATATGGTGTTCAAAGTAATGTCACAACACACCTGCTACTGTATCAAAGTAATGTCACAACACACCTGCTACTGTATACATTCATATGTGGCACATAGTTGATTAGAACGTGTTAATGTACGAGACAATGTGGTAATATTGACTTTATGAGTGTACATTTCATTTCATAGGTTTGGGTTAAATTTTAATTGCACAATTTATAACTAATTACAGTTAATGTACATAAACATACATTCTATTAAAATATTGTGTTTTGCGCACTTTTGCGGTCCAAATAGTGCTGCGGATTGAACAATAAAATAAGCCGCTGATGCTCACGGCAGAAGACGCTGATGCTGCGTGGCATTACTTGGAACTACAAAGGTCCACCAGGCTCTACATTATACATTACTTGGAACTACAAAGGTCCACCAGGCTCTACATTATACATTACTTGGAACTACAAAGGTCCACCAGGCTCTACATTATACATTACTTGGAACTACAAAGGTCCACCAGGCTCTACATTATACATTACTTGGAACTACAAAGGTCCACCAGGCTCTACATTATACATTACTTGGAACTACAAAGGTCCACCAGGCTCTACATTATACATTACTTGGAACTACAAAGGTCCACCAGGCTCTACATTATACTTCAACCAAACTATTGGAAGGGGACAAATCTGAGATTGATACTAAAAGGTTGGGGTGCATATTATACAGGGTAATAAAGAAATTCTGTCAGATTTGAGCAAAAAGTCAGGGTGCATATTGTATTTGGGGGCATATTTATACACAGAATATTACGGTAATTGACATTTGTAACTGACCCCATCCCTTGGAATGCGAACTAGATGGGTGTACCAACCTAGATTGGCCCCGATGGCCAGAGCTAATCGTAGGTTCTTTAGATCCAAGTGGTGTTTCGTCTTGTCAATGCATTCCTTCAAAGTGATACCCTTTTCAAGGACACTGAGACGACCAGCTCCATACCCAGGCAACGGAGGCTGAGAGCAACATAATGGAACAGTGAAAGAACGGTACCTTGGAGGCACCTCAAGCTATATGTGCACTTCCACAAGACAATGGAATGAAGAAATGTGTATTAACAACTAGCAGGTAGATTTGGGGTCAATTATGTAATTGGAAATGAAACGCCAATTCCAATTCCAGCCTTTTGATTTTAAAGGAACTGCATAGAATTAGTGAAAATGTAATTGGTATTTTCTTTTAATTTTCAAATACTTTTTCAATTAACTGAACTGGTATTATTCGCTTCAGATAAACAATAAAATATAATATATTGCATATATCATATTTATTTGCCATTACGTACCATAATATGAACAATCTATAAAGGATCAGTCTACGAAGGGTAAAGTAGTAGTTGGGTGAATTTCAAAAACTGTAAAAGTGCTACGAATCCTTCCTGGGATCAGACTGGCATCTGAGATGCAGGTTTCTAGAAAGAGTAGCATAATACACATACATGGCTAGCTCCATCATAGTAAGCAGGATTCCAAATAGCAGTAGCCAGTGGCTACCAGAATATATTGGGCTACATAATAAACTTTCTTCAAGTGATTGACAAGGTAGTTACATAGTTGCCATTGGCCTTCCAGACCAGGGCTGGGTCCAATTATGTAATTTTAATTGATTACAGCAAAATTGTGTAATTGTAATTGACTATGGTTTCGAAATGTTGCTATAATTGTAATTGTTATATTTTGTATAATTGAAAATTTATTTCAATTACAATCAATTACAGTATGTTTCTTATCACAAACTACCTGAACGAATTGTCAATAAAAATATAATTTAAGTCTCACATGAGTTGAAAATCAAGACTAATAATAACACCTGCTTATATATTTATATTTAAGTCTCAGTATTCACTGTCTGCTGGGTACTGGTCAGTGGTGCTAGTGGCGGGTAGCCTTAGCAATTAGCCTTTTAAGTAAGTTGGTAACAGCCAGGAAGCAATAAACAATGCACAGACATTGTCAGACAAAGGCTAAGCTGGTATTCAAACAACATGGAAAGACCTGTAGCCTGATACTGCTTCAGAAAATATCAGCTCAGTGAAACATTGCAGAGTTAGCAAGCCTATTACACCCCTTGTGTTGTGGTGGGTTGGAAACAGGTCAGGTGGCAAGGACCGTTTATATGGCCTCTCTTCCCATTCCCAACTCACACAAAGCAAAGGGCAGACCAATTAAGAATGTCAGCTTAGAGCAGGAGCTACAACCTCAAAGTAAACACATCAAACCCTATTATTAGTATTTTCCACCAAAGAAAAATTTCAGAAATGCACACGGATAAATGTCTGCATTGGAATATGTCCTGTAGGATTATGTCCGGATATTGCATTGTATTTTTATATAATAAAAATATGTTTTAAACGGCTATCTTTTTATTTAGTATAATTCAAAGTCACAATTCAACAAAATGTACAAACATTACCGTTATATTTGTTTATCAATTGTGTACAAATTATTGAAATTCAGCAAAACACTCAAAAATACATAATTAACAAATGCTGAATATATTTGGTTCCGCATAATGTAATTGTAATTGAAATTGAAACAGTGTAATTGTAATTGATTTGGAAAATTATGACTGTAATTGTAATTGAAATAAAAAATTGTAATTGATATAATTTGTGTAATTGGACCCAGCCCTGTTCCAGACAGGGGTAGTTACATTGTTGCCATTGGCCTTCCAGACAGGGGTAGTTACATTGTTGCCATTGGCCTTCCCGACAGGGGTAGTTACATTGGCAGTCTACACTTCCCAAATACACAAATCCACTTGTGCTAATTCTAGGAAACAAGTTTTTTGCCAATGACATTCAGGTGTGTGACATTTATATAACTGAAGAATATGCTGAACTGGTTTAATATAATAATAATAATTATATAACAATATAATATTAACAGTAATATATAAAATACTTCTATTGTGCTGAAATCCTCAGGAGACCCAAGGCCCAAGCTTGGCAGTCCACCAAAACAAAAGGGGTTAAGCAGTTCATAATCAATAAACAGTTCCAGTTGTAAACAGTTGGACTGGTACACTGGGGAGCTATGGAGGATAAGCAAGTTTAAACAGGTGAGTTTTCAGTTTACGGCAAAATGTTGCTAGGACAGTTAGTAATTGTGTGAGTTTATCTATCATAAAGGTTAATATTAATAACAGCTTAGAGTGTTTAACGCATTGAATTTACATTTAAATTGAATTACTTCTAAATGTAATATTGTTTATAATAAATACATTTATCGTTAAAAACAAAGGTAGTTTTATATTTTAAAAACTTTAATAAATTCTTTTAGGTTTGTAATTATCTAGAGCAACTTTGGGGATCCTTACCTTAATAAAGTGATCTATATACTATAATAATGTTATACCCCTGCTATTTATACAACCTTTAGAAATAACAGTATTTGAATTAATGGAACAATCCCAAATGTAATCTGTATATGTCTGGTGCTATGTTATTTTAATGTGTAACTTAAATTGCTTAACAATTAGCATAATTGTTGGAAGCAGTTGAATATTAATTGGGGGTCTAAGTTGATTTCTGCAAGCATATTAGGGGCCAACATATATCCACCAAAATATCTGTGGTCCCTCCCCCGGTTCTAACACCTATAAGACTATGATTAATGCACAACTTAAATTGTATAAAAAAATGTGCAACTTAAATTGTGAAAAAATTAATGTGTAAGTTAAATTGTGTAAAAATTAATGTGCAACTTAAATTTGTGTAAAAATTTATGAGCAACTTATTAAAAGCGTGTAAGAATTAATGTGCAACTTCAATATTTGCAAACTCACTGATGTTCAAATTACTTTTTGCATCAAACATTATGAACATCTGTGAGTTTGTGAAACACATAAAAACAATTTAAGTTACCCATTACAGTAATGATTACTTCAATGAAAGATGCCAGTACGATTAGCTTTCCATTTTATATCCATCATCAATGACATATTGGCCAATAAAGTCGCAATGAGTTTTTGTTTAGGAATTGCCCTCCCTACACATGGGCTACCAGATGTCTGCGGGCTACCAGATATGTCTGTGGGCTACCAGATATGTCTGCGGGCTACCAGATATGTCTGTGGGCTACCAGATATGTCTGCGGGCTACCAGATATTTCTACCCCTGAATAAGATGAGGTACTTGCCTTTGTCAGTTTCATGATCTCCATAGTGTTACTGAGATGCTCAAACTGGTTCACGTATGCCACACACTGTGTCAGTGACTTTTCATCACAGTTCAAACAAATACGCGTTGAACTGTTGTATTCACTGCCCACGCCAACCCTAAAATATGACGTGGTATTAGTAATAAGAGTTATTTTATAGCACATACTATGCTAGACAGATCAGTGCACTTTACAATGAGATAATAAAATGCACATAATTATGCTTATATTTTAAAAAGACAAATATTAAATAAAAACTCATTTAAATCTAGCAGATAAAATAAGAGTACAGTATATCTGACAACATTCTTTAAAAATAATATAATTATATTTAACATTGACCTGTGTTCAAATTAGAAACTGTAAACCGTTTTGACCGAGTCTGATACAGTGTCATTTGCATAAGTTATGTTGAACAGGTAAGTTTTCAGTGTTCGTTAAATGATGTCTTGATGCACATTTAAACAATCTGGCTAAAGTGATTTGCATTAGGCTAAACAAAATTGGGGGCTTTAGCCAAAATGGCTAAACACTTGACAATATCAGACAGAGCTAGTCCAGACATGGGTTACAGCAATAAATAAAAGTAGTAAGTTTTCAGGTATAGAATTTAGCCTAAGACTATTGGGGGCCAGCCTGGCCCCACTTTAGCAAAATTTAGGGGCATGCCACAAAAACTGGGGGCCAAAACAGGTTGCATGAAAAAAGCCATAATATAAATGTTACTGAATTCAACTGTGCGTGTTTGTTGCTGCTTTCTGTTTCAAACTGTTTTAATCAATTATGCAGACGTAAAAAAAACAGGGATATGAATGGATTTTTTATTTTGTGAAAATCAGCTGAAGGTTCTGAAGCCCTCAAGTTTTGAGCATTTAAGGTCTTAAAATTGGCTCCGATGTTTTTGTCAGAACAGTTAACTATCGTAAACTATTCTCTTTATATTACAACTGGAATCCATAATAACTATTAATATACAGCCTGTATACATAAATACCCTGATGTCCTCTAATCATAATGTGACACTGCTAAATACAGGTATACTGAAAAAACTTGTTTCCTATATTTAGTACAATAGCACGAGTCTGTCAGAAAGTTCCCATTATACGTTAGAAGTGCAGATGAATGACCTACACTTAATGCCTGGCTAACTGCATGTAACAATTTATTAACAGTCTGACATTAACATCGTGGAAGGGGGGCCACTTTTGACATCCCACTCAGGGTCAAATTTTGGCCAACGTTTACAAGCCAACCGGGCCCCTAGATACAGAATTTTTGGGAGCCTGGCAGTGAATCTTTGAACCCTGGATATATTAACAGTTCACATTTTTGTAAAAGTGCGCAAAGCAAAAGGAGCTGTAGCAACAGATGAAAAAAGCATGTGACAAAAAAGCTAGTCACGTGCTGTTACCTGCGGACGGGGAGAAGTTGTAAGCGCTCAACAAAATAAACAAAAAGAAAGCATAAACACTAGCACAAACAAAGCACACTGCATTTCAGTTCCAGGCACAAAGGATTATTTATTTGGTTTTCATTATGCAAATGCACAGAGTTTAAATAATAAAATGGATGAATTTACAGAAGTGGTAACAGTACTGAAGCCTGAAGTTATTGGTATTACACAATCCTGTAGTGAAGGTAAAAGTGAAGGCGATATTAATCTGGAAGGTTTTACTCCACACAGAGATGATCGTGGAAGAGGGGTTATTCTCTATATTGAGAATGGCTTACAATCAGCACCATGCACAGAACGAAACACCACAGATTTTGAGTAATTTGTATGGAGTGGCATCACACTAACCAAGAGGGACAAACTATTTGTATGGAGTGGTATCACACTAACCAAGAGGGACAAGCTATTTGTATGGAGTGGCATCACACTAACCAAGAGGGACAAGCTATTTGTATGGAGTGGCATCACACTAACCAAGAGGGACAAGCTGTTTGTATGGAGTGGCATCACACTAACCAAGAGGGACAAGCTATTTGTATGGAGTGGTATCACACTAACCAAGAGGGACAAGCTGTTTGTATGGAGTGGCATCACACTAACCAAGAGGGACAAGCTGTTTGTATAGAGTGGCATCACACTAACCAAGAGGGACAAGCTGTTTGTATGGAGTGGCATCACACTAACCAAGAGGGACAAGCTATTTGTATGGAGTGGCATCACACTAACCAAGAGGGACAAGCTATTTGTATGGAGTGGCATCACACTAACCAAGAGGGACAAGCTGTTTGTAGGATGCATATATAAGAGTACGGGCTCAACTGAACAAAATACCAAGTTGCTTATTAGTTTAATGAACAAAGCAGTTAAGAAACATGGTATATCTCATCTACTGGTTTCTGGGGACTTCAATTTCCCTGAAATTAACTGCTGTTTCTTGAAAGGAAGTGACGACTAAAATTTTTTTTATGCAACACAGGATTTATTCCTGTAACAACATGTTGATTTTATCACAAGCTTTAGGGAAGGAAATGAGTTGTCAATTTTAGATTTAATTTTTACAAAATGTTCACAAACGAGGATTATATGATTGAGAACCTAAAATCGACTGCTCCACTGGGGAAAAAGGGGTGTTGATGCGCTCAACCGTACAGACACTCAAGTCAACCTCACCTCCCTGTGGTGCACCCTGGTAACCAGTACATTGTGCCGGGCAAACGAGGCTATGGCTAAGGGAAGGAAAACCCCGAAAATAAACCTACTGCGGAGGGCCAACAACCCTCCCAGCTCAAATGATGTTACAGAAACCAGAAGTGAATTTAAAAAGCCAGCTTGTGCTGGAAATGGCTACAGGAAGGCGACGGCCCAGATACCAGCAGATGATGACATTATTTATTTGGACAGTATGACGCTTCCGGATCAAAGCCAAACGGAAGTTTGGAGGCTGACAACGTCGTTAACCAAGCCAAAAGTTAATGTAAATATAGGATATTGGAATGTGAGAACGTTATACTCTATAGGGAAATCAGCCCAGCTTGCAAGAGAAATGGACAAATATAAAATAGATGTTATGGGCATTAGTGAATGCAGATGGATGGGACAAGGAAAAGTCAAGATGAACACCGGAGAGAGCATAATTTTTTCAGGGAGAGAAGACAACATACACAGACACAGAGTAGCAATAATGATGAGGAAGAAAGCAGAACAAGCATTGCTGGAATGGAAACCTATCAGTGATAGAATTATTTATGCTAGATTCTTCTCCATGTATGTAAAGCTATCGATCATACAAGTCTATGCACCAACAAATGAAGCAGGTTTCAGAAGTGGGAGAGGCACAGTAAAACAGATATTTATTTTACGAAATATTATAGAACAGGTAGTGGAATGGCAGGCAACTCTATACATCACGTTTGTGGATTTTGAAAAAGCATTTGACTCAGTGCACCGAGAGAGTACGGAAAATTATGGAGAGCTATGGAATTCCATGCAAGATAATACAACCTGTACACATGGTACAGATGTTATACGAAGATAGTGAATGTGCAGTGTTAGATGAAGGTGAGGAATCTGAGTGGTTCAAGGTCAAAACTGGAGTTAAACAAGGAGATGTGATGTCTGGATTTATCTTCTTGCTAGTAGTGGACTGGATAATGAGAAACACAACAGCGGGAAATAAAACAGGAATAAGATGGAACTTCATGTCAAAACTAGAGGACCTGGACTTTGCCGACGACATAGCACTCATGTCATCATGCTACACACACATGCAAACAAAGACAAGACAACTGAATCAATTTGCAGCAAGGACAGGGCTAAGAATAAATAAAAAGAAAACTCAAATATTGAGGATAAACAGCAAGTGCGAAAACAGAGTACTAATCGATGATCAAGAGCTAAAGGAAGTGGACAAGTATAACTACCTTGGTGCGAACGTTAGTAAGCAAGGAGGAGGCGGCGATGACATTGTTAACAGAATTTGTAAAGCGAGGGTATCCTTCATGAAACTAAAGCAGATATGGAGTTCAAATATATACACATTGAGATCGAAATTGAGGCTTTTTAACACAATTGTTAAACCAGTGTTGTTGTATGGAAGTGAAACATGGAAAATTAATGAAGGAGACAACAGAAAGTTAGATACATTTTTTTTCAAGTGTTTAAGATGAATCCTACAAATTCGATGGCCATACGTTGTATCAAATCGAGATATTCTGGCAAAAACAAAATTGAAGACAACCAGCACTGAGGTCAAATTAAGAAGATGGAAGTGGGTAGGACATATCCTACGAATGGAGAAGAACAGCAATTGTGAGACTGCACTGACCTGGATGCCTGAAGGTAGAAGAAAGGTTGGGCGACCAAAGACAACGTGGCGATCAACTATTGAAAATGAAAGACGTATACTGGGGTGGAATAGCTGGAATGAAGCCAGATGTGTAGCAGCTGACAGAACAAGATGGAGAAGATTCACTTCGGCCTTATGGGCCACTGGGCCCGAAGAGGATAGGTAGGTAGGTGCTGGGGAAAAGTGATCATGTTGGATTGGTGTAGCACATTTAATACATACTCGGTTATAGATACAAGAGTATATGGTGGGAAAAGATATGATTACTGGAAAACAAATATGCATGCACAGCGATAAATGCAGCCTTTCATAATGTTAAGTGGGAAGAATGCCTATATACATAAAAAATACTAACTAAATTTGTTAACCTCAGGAACAACCAAGAAACAACTAGACAGTAACAGAGTCCACAAGACAAACAAGGTTCCACAACATTTAGTCAAATCTGCCAGCCTTGTACGCTAGCCCGTCTTCCTCATCGGTGCATGACCTGTGTCACCGTTCTACTCCCAACTCCGCCGCCGCCCCCGGGAATCACTACCGGCATCCGCGGTGTTGCTAACTCGTCGTCTGCAGTGGCAACGCATGGCTGCATTTCTGCCGTATCCGGCTGTTTTGCCGCTGAAAATTTCCTATTTGTACGTGCATCCCGCAGTCGCTGCGTTCTCCATTTCTTTCTCTGCCCAAAAGCATGCTTTGTGGAAAACTTATTCGCTCTGACTCGATGATTACTTTCGTTAGACGCCATCGTTGTTTACATTCGGAAATAGAAACATCGTGCACTGTGGGAGATCACGTGTCCTATATGCAAATATCTGCGCCATGTATGGAAATATCCGGGTCAATGCGGGTCACAAGTACAGCGGAGCTTCCCAACGGTGACGTACCATGATGCTGAATACCAAATAAGGAGATAACTGGTAGAATATTGCTTGCATATACGACGATGTCCAGCGAATATGGGTCAAATGGCAGGGATGTCGTCTAGACAGGCGGTTCGAGAAAGGAAAGGGGAATCTATCCGTACCAAACAAGATGGCGTATGGTGAATTTACTGCAGTGTTGCTTAGATCTAAACATTGCATATTTTCAAACTTTTGAGAATCAAAACGGGATTATTACTTTATAGGGGTACACTTTATCCACGAATAAAAATGATTTAGAGGTACGTGATCGTTATAAAAATTAACTTTATTGATAATTAACATACAAAGCTATCGGAAAAAGGAGAAAGCACATTTTGAGCATATTTTGTCAAAATACATAATTTACCTGCTGTGTGTGGCCTTAACTGGGAAGGAGAACATAAACCCAGATCAGTTTTTTAACGTTAATCTAAATAACCTCAGATGCCACAGTAAAAATTAAACAAACAACAATGTATGAAGCTATGCAAGCGCCAATTTTTCAGTCAGAGTGGTGGATGTATGGAATTCATTGCCCGACAATGTTATATCTGCACCCTCTACTAATTTTTTTTAAATAGATTAGATAAAAACTGGGTTAAGATATGGGCGAATTATAAAAGGCTTATCAGTAGCCTTACAAATGCCATTTACTTGTAAGTGTAGTTAACTAGGCTAGCGTTGCCGGTGGCAATATGGGCCATAGGCCACATGGTATCGGATTTAGCTAAACAAAAGTTACCCAGTTGAGCCAATTTGGCCCCCAGCATTTTCGCTGAAAAGCCTGATACATGAGCATTTGTCTTCTTGATGCACATTTTTAAAATGTGGCTAAAGCAATTTGTATTTGATATTAAAAATTGGGGGATTTAGCCAAAATGGCTAACACCAGAGATAGCCCAGGTTAATAGCTCACTGATAGTCAGTTGGATTAATTAATGTTTCTGCTTAGATACTTCAGGAATGCCCTATATGCCTCACAACTGAAAACTCAGGAAGATTTACCCATCTGCATAACAACCGACACTCAAGGAAGGCTTACCCTATCTGTATGAAAGCCAACACACCAGAAAGACTTACCCTATCTGTATGACAACTGACATCCCAGGAAGGCTTACCCTATCTGCATGACAACTGACACCCCAGGAAGGCTGGCACGAAGCGCGAACTCTGCCATGATAGACTGAGCGACATCTTGTGGCAATGTGACTTGAAGTCGGTAACCACCTGAATTACCAGGGAACCTTGTTGAGACAGAAGTCTCCAGCGGGCTGACGACCCCTTCTACAGAGAGAATACACATTCAGTTACTCTTGACAACCTGCCAGGTGATCTCTGACATTGAGAAAATACTTGTTTCCCTGTTTTTTTCTGACGACGTTGTGAATCATATTTTACTAAAAAAATTATTATAACCAAAAGCATACTCATAAAATAATCCAATCTTACTAAAACAATTAATAAATATAACGGTTAAATATGTGGTCAATATAGGCTAAATACAGTTTTTCATAAAAATGTAAATTCTCACATTTTGTAAAATTTCATATTTTGTGACATGGGTTGAATACCCAAAGCAACTCTTACTGGCTTTGACGTAGGACATTGTGCAAATGAATGACATCAAATTGGGACTGACAGAACAAACGTAAATTACATACTGAATGGTGAAATGAGCCAATCGTTGACTCCCCCGTTAAGTGCATCGTAGGATGTGTGAGGAGAGAAAACAGCTATTCGGTTTTCTATGCATTTCACCAACAGTCGTTCCTTCCATGAGCTCTGTAGCAGCCTCTTGACAGCAGCAAAGATTGGTGGGTGATACGAGAGGATGAAGTCTGTTTTCATCCTGATGGCTTCATCCAGAACTGGTTCTGTCAGATCATTGGTGAGCAGCATTCTGGAGACAGTATGTGGAGATGATGGCTCCACCAGTAGCCCCACATTGTCCCACTTAGCTGCCAATGAGTTTGCAGCAAAACTCTCCAGTTTCTTGACTACATGATTCAGCTGCATTTTACTTGATCACAGACGGACGCACGCAATGTCTTTGACGGGCATTTAGAAGAATCAGAAGTACTAAAAATGGTCTGAAACAACAATTATCATGTATGTCGTACAGTACAGATTCTACAGAAAATAGCCATTCATTTTAAGGAGCATATGCCATTACTAGCCATTACCATTATTTATCAATTTTTATTAAAAATTAAAGATCTACTCTATCTCTGGGACGTGCATGTATTGCTTGATTCTTGCTTAAATGCTGAGCAACTTTCATGTCCACTTAGACAATTATTTTGCGAAAAATTGCTGTTGAAAAGCACACATTTTCTGATTATATGTAACTTCACATATTATCGCCCTGAGACGGTTGTATACCATTAGTACTATGTAGAAATATTAACTATGCAATACTCAATACCTTAGCATGTTAATAAAGTTACATAGCTAATACTTCATATGGCCCATCAACACCAAAGATGATGCAGCCTAGCAACAGTACACTAGTAGAGACCAGTTGTGTAAACCATTTGTACTCACCAGCGTCTGCAGCTATGTCCAAGCATGACCACGATGGACGCACATGACAGACACGTGTGTAATCTAATACCAGTTTCTCACATACCAGTCAATTTAGTTTGTGTGTGCAGTGTGCTCGGTAACTATGGTGAACATTGCCTGTGCAATAGCTGGTCCAGATTAAACGTGATTATTAATGCAGTATTCCTTGATTGTTCACTTATGCCGGTTACGTCTTCTTTCATGGCTGTTCATGGCGCCCCTGGGGTTGGACTGGGCGGTTCGTCTGTCGATTACCTCGGCCCCGGTCATTCAGATTGGCGATACATATCTCGTCTGAAAGGCATATATATATATCGCGTTCGTTTGAAACAGTAGGATAGCATTTCAGTTTGTAGTCAAATTAAATTGGGAACAAATTTATGTTGTTTACATGGTGACCGTGAAGGCGGCATCAGCATGCAGCAAAACGTTCGTCCACCGGAACGACGTATAATTTCATTGGTTGAATCGGTGATGACGCACGATGGTGACGTAAATTGTACCTTGACCTTTGTGAGCCCGTCTTCTATGCAAGCCCATTCTGGCGTAACGGGCTTCGTTACCGTGTGAGTGTTGATCGCCATCTTTGGTAAGGCACACATATTTATTCCTCAGCAAACGTTATGGCGTTGGACTAACAGCATGTCACTGTACATATTTAAGGCCTAGCATCAGACGTCAAAATTTTAAACAAAAACAGTCAGTAATCTGCGAAATATGTCTATGTTTAGGCAGTCTTCAGTGGATGGTGTTGTCCTCGGCTCAACTTGCGAAACGGTTAGCCGGAAGAAGGAAGTTTCATGCCATAACTCTCACATAGACATATGTATCAATATAACAGACCAACCTGTCATCGTCACTGTTGTGGTTTAGTGAAATCGTCGTAAATGATTTGGTACAGATTTTGCTCTTTCTGATCTTCCAAAGTCAAAGTCTCAAAGAAGACTTTCACCATTCTCTGACTGCCATTCTTCTGGCTTGTTTGTAAACACTACAATATTTTAACTAGATTGCCATCCAAATGTATTCCTGAGCAACAGGTTCCAGGTGGCAAGTGGACCAGGACGCCATTGGCTTATCGAGAGCCCAGCAATTGTTCATCTTTGTGTACAGCCTCCCTTTATAAGATCTATATGGATACCCAATCTATATATCTGTCAATTGAAAAATTTACAGTACCTGAAAATGTGAAGTAAAATACATTTTTTGTTTTGCGTATAGCCTATTTAAGAGCCTATTGATATATTGACCATGGCTAAAGAACGACATTGTCATAGCTTTAGTATTAAATTTTAGGCTAAAGTTACAGCATTATAGCTTTAGGCTAAATTAAGGGGTTTGCCAATTAAGGTGCACTAGTCCTAAGTTCCTAAGGCTAACCCCAGGCGTTGCTTATTAACAATGTAACTGTAAATAACAAAATATACCATAACATTCCACCCTGGGCGGCTAAAGTTGCAACACTTTTGTGTCATAAACTTTAGCCACACCGATTGATATTTTACATGCTGTATTATATTGCTGTAATAACTGATGACAGTGTCTAATAAATAAGTAATGATCACCTTAGTTACACAATGACTCTGTAATAATGTAGAGTTTATTCATCAATACTCGGGGCATCTACAGTATTATAAAGAAAGAAAGAAAGTCCCAATTATACAACCCTCAGCATGTTTATTGGCTATAGCTATGCAGAGATCATTCTTTCATATGTTTTTACTCTTTATTATTATAAAAAAATAACTGAAACACCATATTGGCCTATATCTACATACAATATATAACCAAGAGTCACCAAATTCTTACATTTACCTATATACAAGATTTTTTCAAGTTGGGTATAGTAAGCATTTAATTTTCCACCAGTCATAGAATATTTTCAATATATAAACTTGAGCCAGACATATTTTTTTCACAGGTTGGAAGAGTACCATTGATGTGCAACTCCACAGTATAAATTTGAATTACAAGGAAAAGTGATAATATATTTTATTTTTGGTGTGACTGACGTATACATTAAAGCAAAACAAAAGTTAGCATGGATATAGATAGTTATCCTTCTTTAAAAACATGTATTTTTAATAATATACCAATTGTCGCGATTTGGTGACTCCGAGTTATATTGGGCTAAAACTAAATTACGACGTAATACTGGCAGTTATACTAACATATAGCGATGCCTTACATAAATTCGGACAATCATAGAAAAGACCAATGAGATCATCAACAATTGTACATAATTGTTGGCGTAGCATTGCGGAAAGGGTTATAGCGCGGTGGTGAATTTGTAAAAAAATAAAACTGACGTCCCAGAGCCCGAGATGTTGAGCATCTAGGAGGAGTAGCATAACATACAAACATAACATACAAACATGCACTTGCTGGATTGTAGTAAGATATGACCATCTACGAAATAAAATAGTTTGTGACTCCGACTCTCTTCCCACGTATCTCCATTATTTTTGCACATATGGACGGTGCTGACATTTTGTAATTGTACATTACACTTTTTTGTTCCTCCGATTCCCCCATCAGGGTGGGGGTATTACAAAGGAACCTATGTGCATGTTTGGCATACACATTACATAACTCAGAACAGTAGAAGTTCTTAGGTACGTACAACTGTTAGCAACACTGTGCATTGCAAGGAGTCTACACACAACACATATACAAATAGTTCCTTACAAAAAACGTTATCATGCTTCTAGTCAAATTTCAGCATCATATAATATCCACATTTGTATGCAATTAAAATTGAAAGGTTTCTTGATAAACATTAAGAGTTTGCCAAATTAAATAAAGATGTGTAAAATCTACAAATAAATGCAAGTTGTTTGGTGTTGGAAGTCAGAACAGCAGCTTTCAGTCCTCATTTACCCAGTTCCCTCAGTTGTATAAAACTCACATGTATAAATCACTGACATCAGCACACCTGTGGCGAATTGGTGATCGCTTTGTGTGACTGAATTCAATAGGTCGCGCATGTATGTGTGCGTGTGTGTGCATTAAGTAAAACTTGGTTGAATACTTTCAAAGATAGGTATCTGTAGTTTCTGTACCTTGTACAATGACGGTGTTAAGGTCATTGATGTGTGTAGGCATGTACTGAATTGGTATTATTCCGACCGTGTGAACTATTATTACCGGTAGTGCTTGTTTAGTTGTCTAGGCAGCTGTCACATGACACAATCAACCATGTTCATTTGTAGTTTTCAACGAACGTTTGTTAGGTGCACTATTATTAACAACTATTTCAGGTAGTTATTGCTCATTATTGCTCAGTCTTTCTAACAAAGACCAGCTTGTTATGTAGACAATAGTAGATGTGTTTGAAATAGACTGTACGTGCACAACTGTACGTGCACGACTTCTTGGTAAGTCACAGACCAGCAAGTCAAGTCTCAAGTCAATGACCTCCAAGTGAAACCTGCTGTCCCACCACAGCATTACCTGATCATAATAGGTACTTCATAATTATTGTATTTGTTGTGTCCTGTCACAACAACATGGTCTTGTTTTGTGCATGTTTCGGGCCACCAACAAGTCACGAACAAGTCAAGTCTTGAGTCATCTCTCTGAATTCCAAGTCATGTCGCTAGTCACTCGAATGCGAATCGAGTCAACCTCTACGAGGCTAGTCAAGTCAACAAGTCTGGATATTTCTAGTATTAGATGATTATGTAATCATTATTTAAGACAAAATTAGGAGAGCCGATATTTTTTGGAACAATATCTTGTGTCCTCAACATAAATATTTTGTAGTTAACCGATTAACACAAAACATGTCGTTTCATTTGGGATAAAGGTCAGTTTTTATGTGGCGTGGCATCAACTGTCCAGTCCTTGGGACTGCTCAAAGCGCTGTTCACCTACATCCACCACTGTCCACAGTGTCTATAGCCTGGTATTCATTTATACAGCCGAGTAAACTGAGGCAACGTGGAGTAAACAAAATTGTCCAAGCTGTAAAACAGCAGTAAGAGGATTTGAAGCCAGGTTCTCTCAGTTGAGTGTCTGGTTCTAACCACTATAGTTCTGGCCCACACAATGTCACATTGTTTTCCTGTTTGTTGGTGATATGATGAAGGTTATATTGAGTACGTTTTCCCCATAATAGTGCAATCCAAATTTGTATACTTCCCTCGCAATAGCCCAGTTATATTTGGAAAATGTAAATATAATCCCGAAGCTAGTAACTTAGACTCACTGCATAAAAAGGAACAGACCATAAGGTTGTAGACTTGCCAGGTGAGTCTAGTGGTCGAGGCAGGAGGTTCTTGGTTCCAGTAGTAGTTGGTGGCATTTTGTTATTGTAGTAAGATATTATTTTAATTTAAATCTATCACAAAGTGTATTGTAAATTGTGTTATAGGTTTTTTTACTATGTGCACCCAGGAGGTTTTTGGTTAACAAAGCATGTGAAAATCATGTAACTTAATTCTATGTTCTTTGTCAATGTGAAGTAGTCGTTGCCAGTGACTAATCCCCAACCAACGTGGGCCATTCCATATGTGACATTCAGATAGGGAGTGGTGTGACAGGGAGTGGTGTGACAGGGACGTCATGCCCATTGCTAGCATCATGAGTCACATTCATGTGTTTACTGTGCTGTGTCTTGGGGGATTGTCCAGCATCACAAAACAGGTCATGTTAATCTCTCTTCTGAAAAAGAGTTTCCTTTATTAAACAAATGTGTCTCGGTTCAACTGCAACCTGGCAGTCTGTTCTTTCTGGTCACAGTTTTTCTGGCTCAGTTCTGTTGTGCATAATAGTATGGTTTGTAGATCTGGAGTTGGCTACACAAGAGGTTATATGGTACGAACATATGCAAGTTCTGCAGGTAGACTGACTACTAATCACGAATAATGAAACTTGGCAGCTGTGTCAAAGTGGAACATGCTTTTATGATTACATTTCTGGAAAGTTTGTATTTATATAGTATTTATCTATTTTATGTATTTATATAGTAGTTATCAGGCTGCTGTGTTTAGGTTACATGTTTTCTTATGATAAGAATGTAATTAAAGTGAAAGAAGTATGGACTTTTTGTTATAGTGGAGTCTGCTTAATAGAAGAACCATTTCAGACTAGAACAATTTGATTCTACCAAGTGGCTGATTCACTTAAATTGTGCGTTTTAATACAGCAGGAATATGGAATGATTCTATCCCAACCAATATATTTGATTCTACTATTAAAATGGCTGATTCTGTCATTCACCATTCTATTTTAAATTTAATAATAGTATAGTGCCGAATAACAGTATAGAGGGTCAAATTGTTCAAAAGAAATAATAGTATAGTGCGAAAAAGTCACTAGTATATTTGTCTTTTTTAGCATTCAAACAAAATTGTTTGACTCGACGTGAAGGCATCCATATTAAACAATGTGGATTGCCATGTATTCAGGTTTTTTCACGCCGAATATTAATAACTTTGTGCATCATCACAGATATAGTAACCACGTTTTATATCTGCAAAAATGGGGAAATTTCCGTTTTTAAATGGACATTAAAGTTTTGTTGAATTGAATATGCAAGCCCGTTTCAGGGGAAACTGCCGTCAGCCGGTTATGACCGGTTTGTGGCACTGTGCATGGCGGTCATTTACTGTCGATTTTTAATATACCATAACCAATAATATACCTCGGAAGCATGAATTTCAGCCAAATTCACGATTTTCGTTCAAATGGATGACAAATTGGCCATTAGAGGGAGCCACGTGCAGCTCCATAATATTAGCCACGATTATCGGAGAACATAGGCCAGCCAAAATGTCTAAATCTATTGTGCCAAATAAGGTGTGTATAGGGTGTCATTTTGTTATCAAATAAATACGTGTATAGGGACGATTATTTGGCACTCGAGTATTTTTAGGTCTAACTATGATAAAATGTTAAAACTAATTGTTTCGTTTCAGAATTGCCTAATGTGATGTCAGCTATCACAATGATGGAACCATGCTAGAGACGTGGCAGACGACAGTCACTCATCCTATCATATCTTATGGGGGCTGGGAATGTCAAGACGCAGCAGCCTTCGCAGCAGACAAGGCGACATTGTGGAGAGCGCAGGATGGCGTGTGAATCCTGCAACAAACAGTTCACTTTGTTCACTCACAAGGTCAGTCTTTGTCTTCCTGACACGTCTCTTATGTGTCTTCTTGATGTATGGACCACCACACACCCTAGCATACGACACAGCCCAACTCTCTTCACGTCCTCTACGATTGTTCCAAGTTGCGCAATGATGTCATATCAAACATCTCATCTCATAGATGTAATGATATAATGTCACCCAGGGTTGTTTGATTTAAATCATTTGATTTAAATCATAGACTGTGGTAGATACCACTGTTCCAAGTGCCTGCTGAAGTCCCTAACATAGATGTACTTTGTTGTTCAGAAAGTGTGCGTGGACTGTGGAAGATACCACTGTTCCAAGTGCCTGCTGAAGTCCCTAACATAGATGTACTTTGTTGTTCAGAAAGTGTGCGTGGACTGTGGTAGATACCACTGTTCCAAGTGCCTGCTGAAGTCCCTAACATAGATGTACTTTGTTGTTCAGAAAGTGTGCGTGGACTGTGGAAGATACCACTGTTCCAGGTGCCTGCTGAAGTCCCTAACATAGATGTACTTTGTTGTTCAGAAAGTGTGCGTGGACTGTGGAAGATACCACTGTTCCAAGTGCCTGCTGAAGTCCCTAACATAGATGTACTTTGTTGTTCAGAGAGTGTGCATAGACTGTGGTAGATACCACTGTTCCAAGTGCCTGCTGAAGTCCCTAACATAGATGTACTTTGTTGTTCAGAAAGTGTGCATAGACTGTGGTAGATACCACTGTTCCAAGTGCCTGCTGAAGTCCCTAACATAGATGTACTTTGTTGTTCAGAAAGTGTGCGTGGACTGTGGTAGATACCACTGTTCCAAGTGCCTGCTGAAGTCAGCCAACAGCCAGTTACACTGTCAACAATGCAAACGGCTCGCCTCAGGCTCGGTCACGCGCAACGAACTCATGCAATACCGTGTGAAGGATTTGCGCCGGTTTCTTGAGAAGCGCCACATATCAACTGGACACTGCACGGAGAAGATAGACTTAGTGGACCTGATCCTCAGGAACACAAATGGGGAGCAGTTTGAGGAGCAACAGGAGCAGCGACTGCAACGCATCCAGCAGCTCCAGGTACAACATGTGTGTTGCTGTTTCCTATATTTTAATGTTTTCCTATGTTTTCCTGTTTAATAAAATCTTATATTTTATAATTATTTGTGGAGATTTGAAGGTTTGTTGCAATTCATCACTACAAAAAATTATTTTTGCAGTAGAAATCTACATGTCGATATCTCAGTGACCACCTGTATGGATGGGGATGTGATTGTTATGTGGTGAAGTCACGCCATACATAGAAATCTACATGTCAATATCTCAATGACGACCTGTATGGATGGGGATGTGATTGTTATATGGTGAAGTCACGCCATACTTAGAAATCTACATGTCAATATCTCAATGACCACCTGTATGGATGGGGATGTGATTGTTATATGGTGAAGTCACGCCATACTTAGAAATCTACATGTCAATATCTCAATGACCACCTGTATGGATGGGGATGTGATTGTTATATGGTGAAGTCACGCCATACTTAGAAATCTACATGTCAATATCTCAATGACCACCTGTGTGAATGGGGATGTGATTGTTATATGGTGTAGTCACGCCTTACCATATCTGTGAATTTTGTGACACGATGTGACTTTTTCTCGTATTTCACAGTTAATTTTGCCTTTTTTTCTTTGTTACGTTTCAGCAGCTTGCAACTATCATCGTCAGACTGACTACAGCTAGATGGTAGCACTGTAGTCATTGTGCACAGATGATGCCACTAGGCTGAGTTGCTACCCAGGCCGTGACCCGGGTAGCTAGTGACATCGCCTGAGTACCATGACCACCTTCTAGCAGTAGTCACTCTGACAAAGACAGCTGCAAGCTGCCGAAAACTTCTAAGGAGGAATTCAGTGCCTTAGTGTACATGATAACATTCATTCTTTGAATCGTGCAGGTGAGAAGAAATATATGTGACAGTTTATTACAGATTCTGTTTATGTTAATGTTGTTAATTATGGTACATCAGGATGTATTTGAAATGCACAGTATCAATTAAGGCCTTCCTCTGCACATGACCCTGTATAGCTTCAAGCTTGGAGGTTTTCAACTTTGCCATGATGATACTTGTAATGTAATATTTGAACAAGCCACTATCTGTATGATGTGCAGCTTCCTCTGTATATCTCTGTCTGCCAATTGTCACAGTGCTACTAGAAGGCCACTTGAATATAGGCAACTTGGAGAAACTGGAAATTCACATTACGTAAAGTTCGATTGCAATATACAATTACATACAGGGAATGTTTCATCAGTTGCTTGTCTGGGCTATCCCACTATACAAACATTGCTTGTGTTTTGTTTCTGCTATGTCTGTCTGTGTCACTGGCTACAGATCATTTTTTTTCTCCATTGAAACCAATGCCGAAAGACCATGTCAGTCAGGCAATTCTACACCATGGCCAAAGTTACAATTCGGTGTTAATAAAAACTACACTTTGATTTGTGTCTTCTCCAAATCTGCAGTGGCGTTTTTGTTGCCTGAATAAGCCGGATTCTCTTTGGTGCACAGCAACATACATATGCTGCCAACCAGCTACTAGTGTAGCAATCTACATATTCGCCCTTTACCCTGTTCAGAAACATTTCAGAGTGCACAAAATCCTTGAAAGTTGGCACTGTCTCAAAATCACAGGCACTTTATTTGTAGGATATTAACCCAGAAATAAATTAACAATCTGTCCTCCATCTACAGGAGCACATCCAACGCACTGAAGAGCAGAGGAGCAACGAGAGCCCTCCTGGAACAGTGGAGCTGCCTGGTGATATCGAGTCACACCATAGTGACAGTGCTGCCACCGAGAGGGAAACAGTGGAGGTGAGAGTTACACTACACTGATATATGCAGCACTAATCTGATGGTATTCCAGCAACATGAGTCATCTATACAGCAGATCGTGTTGCTCATTACGCCAATTAAAATGGTGTTTTTACTCCACACATTAAACAGACTTTGGAACTGGAGAGCAACTATAATTACATCACTACAGAACCTACAGCATCCAAAATAGGTTGTACAATAAAACCATATATACTGTATTATTACACAGCTTTCATGATCTTTGGCACATCTAACTTCGCTTTTGCTGTGTATGTATAAAATATTACTTTGATTGTGATGAATTTTGTGGGTTGATTAAATAGCCACTGGTATGCAAGCAAAACGTGTATGTCCTCATAGAAAGGAGCAAGGAAGGGACCATACACAGCATTTTTGAGTATAGACCACAATTTGATGGTGGTACATCAATGGATGACAATCTTGTTACTTTTTCTTACTTATCGTCTTCGTGTCTAAGTGTGGCACATACAGCATGCACAAGATCTCGCCAGTTCCCTCTATCTTGGGCTCACCTTGCCGATATACCCCATGTCAGCCCAGCAGCCTTCAATTCTTCTTGGTTCATCTCAATGTTGTTTTTGATGTTTTGGGGTCAAAGTCAACACTGTTGTCACTGGCAGGTCATTCTGAAGACATATCCCATCCATTTCCATTTGCTCCTTTTCATGATGTCATGTTTTGTTGCACGGTGCAGTCCGGTGTTCGAGATGGTCTCAGACCAATACACTTGCAGTATCTTCCTAAAGCAGGCGTCGTGGAAACTGGTGATCCTGTTCAATGTTGCTGTGTTTCTGTGAGCAGCCTGCGGAGACGGGCCCGGGTAGACAACGGACATCACTGTCACAAGTGAACCAGCAGTCGGACATCAACGACCTGACAGTGAAACAACTGAAGGAGATCCTCGCTGCCAACTTTGTCAACTACAAGGGCTGCTGTGAGAAGTGGGAACTGATTGACAGAGTGACGAGGCTCTGGAAGGAGGACAGAAACAACCAGCTCAGAGGTAAGATTCCATCATCAGTTATATCCCTTGAGGAACGTTTAATATTTTCAAAAGAGAACAAAATGTGGTCATTCACACTAGGTGGCAGCACCATACACACATTTCTTTCGATCATTGTGTCCCCAGTCGACACTGACATACAGATTTTAAACAATGCTTAGAAATCCTTAACTCTGCCTCGATAAATTATTTAGCAAATCACAAATCAGGTTCGGTGATGTATAGATCTGTAGTATGTGAACAGTTATAAACTCAGTCGGTTTAATAAAGGAATATGTCCTTTTGTTAAAAGTATCAAAGGAATGACTTTGGTCATTGAAGTCACACACAAGCTGATTGAAGAGTGGCAACTCGTACAACTGCAATTATACGTTGACCTTGAACCAGTTATGATAATTATGTAGTCACATATTAGTTTTCAGTACACTGTATTTATTTACGCGCTGGTACCCGTCTTGCCTTGCTTCGTGTGTAACTGTTTATTTTGGTGGTGTTTAATTATATTTTGCATTTATAGCCATTTAGACATTGAAAAAATGTGACTGAAGATTGTAGTCTTTGAAGTGTTTTTGTAACTTATGACAATAATTGTTTTGTTACAGCTGAAGCAGCAGAAAAAGAAGGTAACCATAATTATTACATATTTCTTTGGCTAACGTCCTCATATCCAAAATGCGAATAAATATGCATTAATGAGTTTTACAGGTAAGGTGTTGTGCTGTAAAACCTTTTGTGATAGAATAATTCTATGTAAAATATGTGTTGTAAATGAGTAAAATATGTTACATGTTCACAGGATGTTTGTTGTAATTAAGTGGGATATGTCTTGTATTTGAATAATATGTGTATTGTAGTGTTACAAGATGTTTGCTGTAAATGAACAAGACGTGTTGTAAATGAGCAAGATGTATGATGTTACTTGTAAATGAGAAAGGTGTGTGTTGTAAATGAGAAAGATGTGTATTTTAATACAAGAAGTGTGTTGTAAATTAGCAATAAGTTTGTTGTAAATGAGTTTATTGTAAATGCGTTTGTGTTGCAAATGAGTTTTTTGTTGTGTGTTGTAAATGAGTTTGTTGTGTGTTGTGAATGAGCACTATGTGTGTTGTAGATGAGCCTATGTCAGCGGAGGGCGATGACCTCTGCAAGGTGTGCATGGCAGCCATCATTGACTGTGTGTTACTGGACTGTGGCCACATGGTCACCTGCACCAAGTGTGGCAAGCATATGGCCGAGTGTCCCATGTGTCGGCAGTATGTTGTCAGGGTCGTGCACACATTCAGAGCGTGATGACATCATGAACCAACTCATGTGTGGAAACTACACTCGTGTTAAATAGTGTGTACTCTCGATCCTGACTGTTTATGCAGTAGGGGGAGAAAAGATGTCTCCTCGTCAGTACGCCATATGGCGTAATTGATGTGGCAACCGATGTTACTGCAAGAAAGCCGGCACATCCATGTAGCAGAATGATCTTCAGCTCTCTCGCATAACACGTTTGATCATCTTGACACGAAGTGTATCCATCCTCGACAAGATTCGTCAACATATCAACAAGTAAAGCTGGGTTACATGAGATGATAGCGTCGCATGCTACAATGCTACTGTTGCATACAGCTATATTGCAGCTTGATTATCTCATGCAGACTATTTGCCGCGATGCATTATAGTGACATTGCATGAAACAGAACTGATCTTGCTTTCAAGCATTGTTGCCTGCGATATCAAACGGCCTTCACCTTTTCTAATGATGTAGCCACCGCCTCATTGCAGAGATGATATCATCTTGTGTAAACCTAGCTTTAGTTTTCTGGATATCAGGGTGAAGCTAGTAAGTTAGATTTCCTGTCTCATGTCAGAATGTTGATTAGGTGTCCCTAGGATGCAGCATTGTTACAAGTTAGCTGAGGTTTGATAGCAAAGTATCACATTTTGAACAATGTTTCTATAAAGTTGGATTGAAGTGTGAAGATGGTCCTAAAATGTAGCTAGTAGCAAGCATTCCACTAAGTGAGAGTGATCACTGGACCATCGCCAACTGTGATACACACGTCTGGTTTAATGTGTTTACCGGTTTGATATTGTTGGTTTTAATGAGTGCACCAAAAGTGACAACCTTGTTTGGTGTATTAGTAACATTAATCCATAAGTCCCACAAATGAACCCATATCATTAGCTATATCCGCTCATTTGCCACGCATGCTCAAAAGAAGCTCATCGTACAAACAGGGATACATTGATTGAATGTCTCGCAAAACGTTGGCGCAGCCAACTCACCTGGCTAAAATATTTGCGAGAGTTGCTCGTCAGATGTATTTTAACTGCTGTGATCTATTATTTGCATGTCCTGATTTGACAAACGCAGACTATAGTACAATACCTAGGACAGAAAGGGAAAAAGAAGATGCTTCTGTAATCTGAAGCAGACTAGACTACTTACAAACAATTATATGCATGCATACAGGCATATATATACATATGTATATATATTTTAAACTGTTTATTATATATTTGTCACTAATAATTTGCCAACTATTCAACTGCCTTACAGCTGTATTTAGAGTAAACTACTTTTTGAGCTAATGGCATTTTCACAAAAATGTTGCAGGGAAAGAAGCAATATTCGACAGGTAGGAGGTAGAAGTTCAATGTTTTAGGGAGCCCTCTCCAGGTGGTTTTATGCAGGAACACGTTTTTTCTCCTCATGAATGATTATGTTAGTGATTTATTTTTGCTACTCATTACCTGGACACCCAGGTAAGTATCAGAGATCTTAATTACAGCATTTTCCTGTGTACAGTTCGTACTGTTTGTAGCTGTACATTTTAGACATTGTATTCTTTACTATAAACATTCACTTAATGTTTTAAGAATTTTGATGTTTCACAAACATACAATAAAGTGTGTTATTCGTTATGCATGTTTTCTGTAGCAGTATCTATGTTGTTTGATGCCTTTAAAGTAATTTGTTTGGTTATTTGATTGTAATGTATCTTATGAAACATTTCGGATCATTTCTAGTATTATTTACAGTTACAGTAGATCAAGACCCTGCTGGAGGATGCAGCTAGGCCCCAGTAATCTGCACGTTCTTATTTACATGCAGCTCACTGCTGTGTTCAGGCATGAGGAATATCACTATTCAGATGTGCATATACTATGTAGTTACAATAAAGTGCAGAAAATACAACCCATGTATGTGTTAAATCAAGTAAATTACTAGGTACTTTACTATAATTATCATCTAAGGTAAATATTAAATAAAGGCTACAGTAAATCATACAAGATGAACAAATCTGTGTAAATTAACAGTTAGTTAGTAGTCATGTGATTTTGATCAGTCTTGTGTCAAACCATTGTGGCTCATGTTTGAATTTGAAAAGTGAATGAAGTTAAAGCTGCTGCAGATCCTACAGTTTTACCCAACTCCAGTAACATTTTAGCTTGTGTGAGACTTAGTGTGAAAAACAAGAAATATTTTACAAATCAATGTCTTTTAGGTTAAATTAAAAATGTATCTGTGTGTGTTAATATTGCACTGTTATTATAGGATGAATATTGCACTGTTATTATAGGATGAATATTGCACTGTTATTATAAGATGAATATTGCACTGTTATTATAGGATGAATATTGCACTGTTATTATAGGATGAATATTCATGAAACCTGCTTGCAAACTGGTCTTTCATAACAGCTCTGTAATCGAGAGGACGTGGCTTTTTGGAACACAGTATTTATCAATATGTGCAGTTCTTAAATCTACCATTGTATTCATAAGTAAGATTTCTGTCATTGAAATTATCAAGTAAGCTGAACATTTAGGATCAAATAAATTATAGCTGTATATATCAATTCAATTAAAACCGGGCAAGATGACTATTACTAGTACATGGTTTAGTTCAAAATGGCATCTGAAAAGGTCAGATCTTATTTAATTCCTTATTGGCATTGTATGTCTGCAGTGTCACACTATTTGTATCTAATGATGGTATAAGTAATTGAACAACTTCTGCCAACAATGCACAATTTATTATATTGCATGCACCAGTGCTTCTTAGATCTACAACAAGCATACAAGTCTAGTTTTTTGTATTAAATTCAGACATGGAGTCAAGTACATTTTAAAGTATTAAAGATACTACAAATAAGTTACCTTTGCACAAATGCAAATAACATAACAACGTATTTCAAATGCAACTATGTGAGATTACAATACTTTCAGTTGCTCATACACTGCAAACAGAAGTTTTGAAAAGAACAATAACCTCTATGACCTAGTAAGCAAGTTACTGATGATAGCACAGATCGTAAATAGACAACAATCTAAATGTATACGACACATCAGTAATTTGAAAAAATGTGGTTATAACGTTGTTCGTGGTATTCCATAAGTATATACTCTGTTTGATTCAGCTCAAAAGTAACTTATTAGTAAATTAATAAACAATTTTAATGGTAACACTTAACGTTCAAAGTACTTTTAAATGACTGGAATGTTTAATGTAGAAATTGCAAAGTATTTAAAAAAAACGTGGAATAACAGAAACGTTTAATGAAATAAAAATATTTTTAGAAGACACTGTTTGATTGTCATTATAAGCTAACAGCTAAGTTATGTACCAATAAACTGCACGCTGCAATTCAACAGTATTTTGCAAAGTATTTTACTTTCATAAATACATATTTAAAAGACGGACATGTTTGTTTTCAAATAAAAAACAAGCATTCAAAGCGAATTTAACACAAATATATTTGACACCATGTCTGACTAAATTACAACCTTTATACATTCTAGTAATGTCAAATTGGATTAATTTACACCATTCATATTCCACCTCGGGCTATATTACAACATCTATACACGTGCATACGTAATAATTAGCAACAACCAATTATCAAGCATTTGCATCGGATTACCTATATTCAGAAGTATGTGCCCGAACTTGTGCATATCTATGGTAGAAAGGAAGATGGTAGATTTGTACATAAACAAGATATATAAATAGAAGAAACAAACTAGTATAGCCATAAAATATCACCACGGTAAAACAACTTCCTTGTCTTTCTTTTACCGATTAATTTGACACAACAGGCCTCGTAATCAAACACATGCTAATGTGTAGCTATAAGCTACCAGTCTGAACTGACCCACTGGATAAGTTGTGTGTGCAAGATGGAAGTGAACAAGACTAAGTAGCAGGACAGACAAAACAGATGACCTTAAACTTGAGACTAGCACAAGATATCACACGGGAGACACAGTTGGGTGGACTGTCCGTTGTTAAAATAATTAATGTTCACTCAGCTCTCAAATGTCATTTTGTTTGTGCTAAAATCTGTATTTTTGACTTAAAATTCTGTATAAATTCATATACAGGTTTCGTTGGTTAATTGGTCAATTCGAGGTTGCAATTTGACATTATGAATATTTAATGCTTGTGCACATGTGCCCTACTTTGGTTTGTTGCTTGATTCCTATTGAGTGTTGCTATTTATCAAGCTACAAAATATATCTACATCAAACGAATACCGCTAGGTTTTGCTTTTTCTGTAAATTAAAAACAAATTAGTATAAATATGTGATACATTTGTATTCCTTCCTAAATCAAAACAATCTGTAATGAATACGGGTAATGTCTCGTCTGTACTCTAGACAGGTCATAGTGAATGGATAGATAAATCATTATGAACCAAGTGACATAACACCATTAGCACCGTGAACCAAATGACAAGATAAATGGTGTTAGCACTTTGATCAGAGTAAGATGTAGAATGTCAGCATTGTGAACCAAGTTCATGACACTGTCAGCACTATGAACCAAATGACATGACTAAATTTAAAGAGCATGAACCAAGTGAGTTGACATTTAGTGTCATCGTAAAATGGGCATTTATTACACAGCCTGTAATCTTAACAGATTCCTGGTGGAATGTATATAGGTCACTGGTACCAACACTGTTCCAGTAAATGTGAACACACAAGCATGCACACACGTAACACGCAGAACACACAAGCATGCATTCAACACAGTGAATGAACACGCACACACGTACATATTAGTTCTCAATCAATATGATAAGACTAGGATAGTTGTTGATGAATCAATGATAATTACGCATTCAACCACAGACTACAGGTCAATTATTTATTCTTCAACAGCACATACTTAAAACTTCCTCCTCGAGTGATTTAGCCCATCGTGAACGAGGTTCATTGATGATCAAAACTTCCTCCTCAAGTGATTTAGCCCATCATGAATGAGGTTCATTGATGATCAAAACTTCCTCCTCAAGTGATTTAGCCCATCGTGAACGAGGTTCATTGATGATCAAATCTGTAGTGCATTAATAGCTTAGTGACTAGTCGGTTTAATAAGAGTGTATGTCAAAAATCATCAAATGAATTGATGGAGAGAGGTTTGATTTTTCACAAAACGATTACTGTGAGTGAAAAAAATTGACTTGCAGGAGGGAGAGCTTTAAGTGCCATGACAGAGGCCCACATATACCCAGTCACCGCCAGAGTCCGAACCTTGCTAATACTTGTATGTGTCACATACACCAGTTCATTCAGTAGCGCGGTTATGATTTTAAAACTTGGTTGTTGATTTATATTTTTTTTTTCGCACTTCAGTCAATTTAACTTTTTCTTTGTTCCGTTTTGGCAGCTTTTAGTTGTCTTCATCACACTGACTGCCGCTAGATGGCGGCACGGTAGTCATCATCGTATGCAGGAACTGTCACTGTCGCTGCTAAAACGTAATAAAGTAAAAAGGTAAAACGGAGTGTAAAAAACGAGAGAAAGATTAATATATTGAAACTACCTGTATGAAGAATCTCTTCATAACTGGTTGTTAACTGTCATGAACACTGTGAGCCCCCTGGGTTCACTGTGAGCCCCCTGGCTTCACGTCGTTGTGTGTAAACCTCCCTGTGTACTGAAGAATGGTGTCGCCTCCTGTACAAGGATCGTATGACACACGTCGCACACTCGGGCCGCTCGCAGGTTTGGTCCACTGTTGACTGTCTTGTTGAGGCAGTCCACACAGAAGATCTTGCCACAATGTCGACAGTGGTGCTACAAGAGAACATACATGTAGAATGGTACCACATGTACGCATGCATGCACACACACATGCACAAATACATACACTTAGAGACAAGCATTCACACATGCCCACATACACAAACATATACATACTGGTAGATATGCATGCCATACACCTATGTGTGTATAAGCATCTGTCAGCCCTTCGGTCCACACAGCATCCAACCCCTGTTGCACACTTGACCGTGTCAGGGCCGCAGTTTATCATACATCCAACCCCTGTTGCACACTTGACCATGTCAGGGCCGCAGTTTATCATACATTCAACCCCTGTTGCACACTTGACTGTGTCAGGGCCGCAGTTTATCATACATCCAACCCCTGTTGCACACTTGACCGTGTCAGGGCCGCAGTTTATCATACATCCAACTCCTGTTGCACACTTGACCGTGTCAGGGCCGCAGTTTATCATACATCCAACTCCTGTTGCACACTTGACCGTGTCAGGGCCGCAGTTTATCATACATCCAACCCCTGTTGCACACTTGACCGTGTCAGGGCCGCAGTTTATCATACATCCAACTCCTGTTGCACACTTGACCGTGTCAGGGCCGCATTTTATCATATATCTTGCTGTATGGAACACAAGGGCACTTGACAGCAGCCAAATTGTTCCATATACCGGGTATCATGGAAGGGCGGAAATGGGATTTCAAAGACGCTCCTCACATAAGGAGTCTGGCGAGGCCACTGTATATACAGTCTTGAAATAAGACAACCACAAATAAACAACGGCTGTGTCCCAATAATGAATTGTGTGTATGTCACTCTCATTATCATTAAGTAGCAACCACTGCATTAAATTACAGAAACAGTAAGTCTGTTTGCATCTATCCATCCAACACCCCCCCCTTCAGTCACCAAAATGACATCCATTTTTTTTACCCTCAGCAGACAAGCAATCAGACAGCAATGTGGAGATTGATTTGAGAGATCTTTTCTGGGTGTTTTGAGAACAAAGATTTTATCACCCTACTAATAACAGTGTGTGCAGAAATCAAAACATCACTCCTTTAACATCATTGTGTTATAACCTCCATTGTAAATCATGTTTGTTGATGCTTAAATCTGTAGTGCGCGAATAGTTTAAGTATCATGTGCAGTCGATTTAATAAGAGTTTGTACTTTTGTTAAATAATTGAAAGAATTGACTTTATCACTACATCTGGTGAAAGTGTAAACAGTCTTATTTCACAGATAACGGGCCAGAACACTTTTGCCTTTTCTCACAGAATTTTGACCATATCCAGTAAAAAATTATTTAATAGTTTGTCTGATGATTTCATCAAAACTAAATAACACATTTGTAGTGGATACTAGATTTTTTTTGCAAAACTATTCTAATACCAGACGAGGATTTTTTCTATTTAGGTGGGACCTTTAAGCAGTTGGATTTGTCAATAGTGGATGACAGAGACTGTGTCACCTTTCTGCGAGTGTATGAGAATGCCTGGTGACACTTGGTGCAATCGTCAACGTCTTCTTCGTGCTGCCATCGGACTTCATGTTCTGCTCCCCGGATCTTCTCTAGTTGAATCTACAACACATTACACAGATCTTCTCAAGCTTGATCTACAACACATAACACAGATGTTCCCAAATTGGATCTACAACACATATACACGGATCTTTTCTACTTGGCTATACAACATATTACATGGGTCTTCTCAAGCTAGATCTAAAACACATTACATGGATCTTGTTTACAACATACTACACAGCAGGTAAATACATGGATCTTGTTTACAACATACTACACAGCAGGTAAATACATGGATCTTGTTTACAACATACTACACAGCAGGTAAATACATGGATCTTGTTTACAACATACTACACAGCAGGTAAATACATATGACAAAGACTGAGTGACACTGACTGTTAGTGACTGAGACAGCCTGAACATGTAGTAACTTACATAATGACATGCAGAGATTTATGCTTTGACACTGTCACAAAATAAGACTTGTGTGTAGTGAGCACTGGTGACATCAATCTGCAAACTCACAGTGACACTGAGGCGCGATGGCATACTGGTTAGAAGGCCGGACTGGGGCGCGATGGCATACCAGTTAGAAGGCCGGACTCTCAATCGAGAGAACCCGGTTTCAAATCCCACTGCGGTCGCTTTGAACCTTTAGCAAATTTGATCACCCCACATTGCCACAGTACGCTAAGCTGTATAAATGAGTACCTGACAATACAGACAGTGGTGGAAATGTGAACGAATAGTCTTCGCTCAATTGCAGCGTGGCTGAATGCTTCCCAGAGAAGTTGAGATGGCCTTGGAATGAACAGATCTGTCAGGGGGTGAAGTGTAAAGCGCTTTGAGCAGTCCCAAGGACTGGATACCGCGCTATATAAGAACGTACCTTAACCTTTTACATGTAGTAAGTGACACACTGACATTGACCTGTAGTGTCACTGACCTACAGTAAGTGACACTGACCTGTAGCGACTGTGACAGTTTAACAAAGTCCTGTTGCACGGCTTCACTGTTGTCGTAGTCTGTTTGAAGTGACTGAAGTTTTAACTTGAGTTGTTGAACCTCTGACTCGAGCTTCCTCTGTCAACACACACAGGATCATTGATCTACCTAACGCTTCCTCTGTCAACACACACAGGATCATTGATCTACCTAACGCTTCCTATGTCAACACATACAGGATCATTGATCTACCTAACGCTTCCTCTGTCAACACACACAGGATCATTGATCTACCTAACGCTTCCTCTGTCAACACACACAGGATCATTGATCTACCTAACGCTTCCTATGTCAACACATACAGGATCGTTGATCTACCTAGTGCTTCATCTGTCAACACATACAGGATCATTGTCTACCTAGTGCTTCATCTGTCAACACACACAGGATCATTGATCTACCTAGAACTTCATCTGTCAAAACACACAGAATCATTGATCTACCTAGCACTTCATCTGTCAACACAAACAGATCATTGATCTACCTAGCACTTCCTCTGTCAACAGACATAGAATCGTTGATCTACCTCGCACTTCCTCTGTCAACACACACAGAATCATTGATCTACCTAGCACTTCTTTGTCAACACACACCCACCCACCCACCCACCCACACACAGACTCATAGATCAACCTGGCACTTCCTCTGTCAACACACACGCACGTACACACGAACGCACGCACGCACACACACACACACAATTGATCTACCTAGCACTTCCTGTCAACACATACAGAATCATTGATCTACGTAGCACTTCCTCTGTCAACACACACAGGATCATAGATCTACCTAGCACTTCCTCTGTCAACACAAACAGAATCATTGATCTACCTAGCGCTTCCTCTGTCAACACTGTTTGTTGGATGATTTCAATGAAACAAAAAAAAAGTACAAACGAGCTAGCATGTCATAGTGGACACTAGATAAGTTTGATTTTCTGAAACAAGCGAAGAAATTGAATTGAGGAAGGACCTAGAACACTAACTACCAGCGATGAAGGATGTCTGCACATTGAGACCCACCTTTGCATCGGCGTGTTGTTCCAGCTGGCCTTGTAGGTCTTCAGTGAGCTGCTTAGACTTAGCCTGTATCGTCTTGAGAGAGAGATCGGCCTCTCTCACCCGGTTCTCTGCCTCGTTGTGTAGCGTGCTCTGTCGGTCCAACTCTGACTTCACGCTCTGTTGCACAACTGCAAACAATAGCTTGTCTTACAAGAAACTGGCTATAATGATAGATTATAAATCAACAAAGTCAGATCTGCTACTCATAAAAATCTGCTACCCTTTGAAATCTTGATGTATCATGCATTAGACAAACCACTAGTGGGATATATCGGTCCTCGGGAGTACAAACATCTGACAAAGTTAGAGGTGCCGAGAAGTGGAAGGCAAGTTAACAAAAACCGGATGCAAATGAAAATAACTGGAAACAAAAGCCCAAAACCATGCGTGGTCTTCCCCACCGCTAGGAACTTCTGACTACACTACACGAGTACCCCTGAAAGATCGACCTGTTGAAACGCTGATTTTTCGGTTGATGTGTTAACCATTAATATTGCTTGCTAGACGGACGGGTAATGATGGGCATTTCATGGGAACGCTGTTTGAAGTAGGGCTCGGGCACGTCTGGTTCCCAGAAACTCATCAACCAAGACAGGAACTGGGACAAAGTACAAATGATTCAACATACATCCACACCTGGTGTGGGATAAACTGACGAATATACATTTCAACAGGTCGATCTGCCAGCAGTACTGTATTACTACTGTAGGCTATCGAGGATGTGCGTGGTGGAAAGGAGTCATTAATGGCCTATGCTCAGCAATGAAGTGAAAATGAAAGTGACGTAAGTGTGTGTGTCCTCACCGAGTGCCTCCTGCAGGGCACTGATCTCCTGCGTGAGAGTCTCCTCCAGTCTCGCCTTTTCCTGCTGCTCCCCCATCACCCGGTCCCGCAGGAACAACATCTGGCTGTGCAGGCTCTCTTCCGTCTGCTCCTTCGCGATCTTCGCCGTGATGATGTCCTCCCGGTACTTCAGCAACAACAGCTGCATGTCCTGTGAGCACAGTTAGTTTCCATTAGTGGTCACGTCACTGTGGTACTTCAGCAGAAACAGTTGCATGTCCGGTCAACAGTTAATTTTTATTAGAGATTCCATGCCATTGTGGTACTTCAGCAACAACAGCTGAATGTCCTATCAACACAGTAATAGTAGTACTTCAGAAACAATAGCTGCATGTCCTGTCAACACAGTAGTGATCATGTCATTACGGTATTTCAGAAACAACAAATCCATGTCATGTCAACACAGTTGATTTCAATTAGAGATCATGTCATTGTGACACATCAGCAACAAAATTGCATGTCCTGTCGACACAATTGTGATCATGTCATTGTGGTACTTCAGCAACAACAGCTGCATGTCCTGGCAAAACAACCGATTTAAAATAACAATCATGTCATTGTGGTATTCAGCAACAATAATTGCATGTCCTGTCAGCATAATTGATTTCAATTAGTGATCATGTCATTGTGGTACTTAACAGTTGCATGTCATGTCAACAAACATTCTTTCAATTAGATATCATGTCATTGTGGTACTTCAGCAACATCAATTTAAGGTGGAAAAGCAATTACCAAAAAGTATGTCTGTTTTTTTGCAGATGGCATCTATAGTTGGCATAGATGATTTATAAGTGATGGGGACTTTGTTGCAGGTTTTGGGTGCAGCTACGTAGAAAACATGCTTGCCCAGGTAAAGCTTACTTATAGGAACAAAACAAAACGTATATCTTGTTTTATGCAACGTGTCCGCATGACGTACTTCAATCTTGTTAGGCAGGTCAATGCTCTCCTCCTGCATGAGCTGTGAGTGCACTGAATGTTTGCCCACCAGCGTGTCATTCTCCTCCTGAAGTCTCGTCAGCTGACAAACATAAATATGTGCCTATCATTGTGAACATCTTAGTACAATCCAATTAGAGTATGTATCTCACGCTACTCCTGCGAGATGCTTTGCATCTCGAATGCCAAACTTTCAGGGGTTCATCTACGAAACCACAAAAGATTTGTGACACTTAAATTTTTTTCTAAATTCACCCCACTATTACCTTTCTATGAACAATCGAATTACCCTTTGTGCTTATTACATACAATTGTTCGTAATGCTATGCAAACAACTACATGCAATTGCTCACAACGTCAAGATATTAACTGGCAGCACCAAGTACCAAGGCATAGCAGGATATTTCTGTGATAATGTTGCGTATCCTAAAATTTGTGTATCCTAAAATTTTGCAAGTATTGTTATCGTGACAGCCACTTACGAAATGTCAAATCGCTTGGGGCTTCTTTGCCACTAATATAATTAGCCTTTATTGAAGAGTAGCCAATAACATTATTTGTTAAGGCATTCCAAACTACTAATACAACTGTTTGTTATCATATATCACGATTTCTGAAATATTTCCATATGAGCTTTACACTACATATGAGCTTTACACTACAAACTAATTTTCATCAACTGTAAATATCTGATAGAAATATTAGAAATTGTAAGTAATATAATATGAATATGTATATGTTTTAAATAATGAAGTGCACTGTAAAATATTACACAAAGTTCATAGAATGACACTATACAACAGATTTTACAATATCAGACATGAGAACTGTTACCTCTTTGTGAATTTCTTCACGGTGTTCAGTGAGGGATTTCTGAAAGGAAGAAACCATACTAACCAACAAAGAATACTGACTACCGGGGTAATTAATGGCTGTAAATTATTACAATCTGGAATTGTGTATCTGCAAGAATTCCCCCATTGTCAATATTGTGTATGTCAGGTGTACAATATTGTGTATGTCAGGTGTACAATATTGTGTATGGTCAGGTTACAATGTTGTGTATGTCAGGTGTACAATGTTGTGTATGTCAGGTGTACAATGTTGTGTATGCCAGGTGTACAATGTTGTGTATGCCAGGTGTACAATGTTGTGTATGTCATGTATGCAATGTTAGTCTGTTGATTCTATTCTAACGTCATAATGATAATCACGACAAACTGTCTTTATCAGATATCTATCAATTCTGTTTTTAAACTTTCATTTGGATTAGTCGGTCCATTCATTTATTATCCTCTGTCAGAATTAATTATTTCTTACATCTAATCTACTCTCCTTTTGCCAACATTCCTTGGTTCTCTCTAGAACTTTTACCTTTTGTAACTTTGTAGGAAATATGTCTACATTCTTTAAGAAATCCCTGTGAGAGAAGTTCTTCTAGAAAGAAGTACTGTACATACCAGCTGTTGCTGAAGTTCTGTCTGACTTTGTAGGAAGCGATGTTTTGTTTCATGTATGTAAGTCTCTGCATCCGCAACTTTACTAGCCAAAGTCACAATCTGAAATCACAACAACATCAACAACAATCCAAGAAGTCTTTAATTTGTCTTAGTCTTGACTTTATACAAATTCTATTTACGTTATATATATTATTTTCCAGCACAAGCAGCAAGTATTCAACAATACAAGCGAAAAGATAGAAAATACAAAAATAGTATTATTAACCAAAATACTGAGCTAAACAAGATCACCTATCCACAAAATTCTTGAAAAAAACACTGCACATGACAAGATTTAGTCCACTTTTTAGCATATAGCCTCATTGGTTCGACCCTTCAGACAAGTAAAAAATGTCTTATATATACACAACGCAGTATCCAATTGTTAGGACCACTTACAGCTTCAACACTTCAACCAGTTAATTCCAAAACCAACTCAATCTCTCTGGGAAGCATTCAGCCATGATGTAATTACTACTTGAAGAATATTTGTTCACATACATCATGTGCATGTATCTATTGCCAGGTATATTTGTTCACATACATCACGTGCATGTATCTATTGCCAGGTATATTTGTTCACATACATCACGTGCATGTATCTATTGCCAGGTATATTTGTTCACATACATCACGTACATGTATCTATTGCCAGGTATATTTGTTCACGTACATCACGTGCATGTATCTATTGCCAGGTATATTTGTTCACATACATCACGTACATGTATCTATTGCCAGGTATATTTGTTCACATACATCACATACATGTATCTATTGCCAGGTATATTTGTTCACATTCATCACGTACATGTATCTATTGCCAGGTATATTTGTTCACATACATCACGTACATGTATCTATTGCCAGGTATATTTGTTCACATTCATCACGTACATGTATCTATTGCCAGGTATATTTGTTCACATACATCACGTGCATGTATCTATTGCCTGGTACTCATTTATACAGCTGGATGAACTGAGGCAATGTGGTGTAAACAAAATGTTCCACACTTTGAAACGGCAGCAAAAAGATTCAACCCAATTCCTCTCGATTAAGAGTCCAATTTTCTAACCACAGTGCCACATAAGTGATGCGTACCTGTTTGCGTGCGTCCTCTGCCTTGTCATGGAGTGCTGTCTCCAACTGCTCCACGTAGCTGTGCTGCGCGGTGCGGGCCTGTCGCTCCGCCTGCAGCTGTCGTTCCAGCGTGCGCACCTGAGACCACGCCTTCTTTTCGTTCTCCTGCAGGGCCTGCAGCTGACTCTCATAGTTGCTGCACATGTCACATGACCGACCCAGCTTCTCCCGTGCAGCCTTCAACTGGAAACATTACAGCTGGTCACATTACAGCTGTAAATATGTATGGAACATTTCCAGCGTAAAAATATATGGAATATTACAGGTAGGGCTGTGACGCTACACATACACAAAGCCATGATACAATACATATTGCTGTATTTGTTTCATAATGCAATATGCATCGCGATACATAGTGACATTTACATTTACATAAATGTCTGTAAAGAAGACACAATGTTCTAGAAACAATTTTAATAAATAAAGTGTGTGTGTGATGTGTGCGTGCATGCGTGCGTGTGTGGTGTGTGCGTGTGTGAAATACAACTGTCATCATTATCATTGGTCGGCCAGAGCCAGAGCATTGATGAACTGTTTCCATAAAGGTCAACTGTTCATTAGGGATAGGTCAGCCACTTCAAGGTTTTTGTAGATATATTATTCTATATTTCTGTTTTCTTGCCATGAGTTACTCACCACAAGATGAATTTTGACACTGGTTCTTCATTGAGGTGATAGCAGTGACAGACTAGTTAGAGGTGTTTAATCTTGTTTGAGAGCTTGTCTATGTCCCCATAAAGTTCTTTGTTTTTCAGCTACAGTGGACTTTAAAGTAAAAATTAGGTTCAGTAAAACGAATTCAATTATATTTCTCCCATACTACAAATTCTCATTACACACGTAAAGACATTCTGCACTTTTTAGTTCCTTTCTAACATCTCAAGCATCTCAGGGTCTGTCATGACTACTTGAGAGTGTATTCTACCCACCTCCTTCTGTAGTAAATCCCATTCCTTCTCACTGACGAGTCTCCGGCCCGCCAGAGATGTTGGCTCCTTCCAACTGTTCACTGTCGCTACCAGCATCTTACTGGCCTCGGCCTCAGGAGTAGGGTCTAAAACACAACAACATCTTACTGGCCTCAGGAGTAGGTTCTAAAACACAACAACATCTTACTGGCCTCAGGAGTAGGGTCTAAAACACAACAACATCTTACTGGCCTCAGGAGTAGGGTCTAAAACACAACAACATCTTACTGGCCTCAGAAGTAGGGTCTAAAACATGACAACATCTTACTGGCCTCAGGAGTAGGGTCTAAAACACAACAACATCTTACTGGCCTCAGGAGTAGGGTCTAAAACATGACAACATCTTATTGGCTTTAGCCTTCAGAGTAGGGTCTAAACTATGACAACACCTTACTGGCCTCAGCCTTAAAGTCTAAAACATGACAACATCTTATTGGCTTCAGCCTTGGGAGTAGGGTCTAAAACATGGTTAAATCTTACAGGCCTCAGCCTTGGGAGTAGGGTCTAAAACATGGTTAAGTCTTACAGGCCTCAGCCTTGGGAGTAGGGTCTAAAACATGGTTAAGTCTTACAGGCTTCAGCCTTGGGAGTAGGGTCTAAAACATGGTTAAGTCTTACAGGCCTCAGCCTTGGGAGTAGGGTCTAAAACATGGTTAAGTCTTACAGGCTTCAGCCTTGGGAGTAGGGTCTAAAACATGGTTAAGTCTTACAGGCCTCAGCCTTGGGAGTAGGGTCTAAAACATGGTTAAGTCTTACAGGCCTCAGCCTGCATCTGCCTAGACAAAGCACTCCTGGTGTCTGCTCCACTACCACAGCTAGTTTTGGCTGCAGCTAATTCAGCGCCCGTCCTACACACAACTGGTGCAGTTCGTGAGTCCACAACCAACTGCACATTTACCCCCTGTGTGGGATCTTTTATTGTGTGCAATATTTTACTTCCTCTTGTACAGACACCAGATAGGAGGGATCTATAGCTTTAGTTTCTCATCTGACAGACACAGGCAATGTGGGTTGAACGAAACTGCCAAGTTTCAAAACGCAAGCAGTTGGAACTCGAACCCAGTCCTCTCAATTATTTTGTTGACAGTCCTGCACTCTAACCACTGAGCCACTGTATTCGACAGAGACAGACATACACAAATACATACACGTGCAAACTCCAGAACTTTGCTAACCTGACTTATGCACTGTAATACAGGTACAATGTGACTAACTAGACACAACGTTCTGACATACTATCTAAACACTGACAGAGACTTCGCTGACCTGTAATGGCTTTCTGCATGACTTCACTGAGACACGGGATGCCACTGAATTTGTCTGCACTGTCGATGGAGCCTGTCTCACTCAACAGAGACTTGGTCTCACCCTCGGCTGTGTCTCTTGTCGAGAGGGACTGAAATAATAGGACATTTATTTATTTCACCAAAACATTTACAGGTTCATATAATAAAGAGAAATGTCTTTGGTCAGGAGACTCACGTTAAGTCATTTAAATGTGGCTATTGCATGAGCCACCATAAGTAATACTGAAAACTTCAGTGTGACTAAAACACAGCTGATAATTATAAACTGATCATCTGAATACATATTAAAGGCCTATTACTATAGTAGCTAAATATATGGATAATAATTATCCATATGCAGCCTTGGTTTGGCAAACAAACTAGTTAATACTACAACAAAATCTAACATCTAAACATTATTTGACATTGCAACATAAGTACCTTGTAAAATAAATCTGACTAAACATGGTTAAATGACTATTGCCTATTAACCACACAACAAGCATACAGAATATGAACGTATTGACCCGAGATGAGTGTGACCTCACCAGACTGGGGTCGTCCCCCTCTTCATCGAACTTGATCAGTTCGTCTGACGTCAGCGACGCCAACAGCAGCTTCCGCTCTCTCTTGCAGTCGTCACCCTGGCAACATGTACCAGTGAAATATTACATAAACGCAAATATTATTGACTGTATCCATCAATGCAATGTGGACAAGCCCTTTCAAACTGTACATGACAGAGTTGTAATTGTGGACTATCTAAGCAAATGTATGTTCTCATATAGCACAGTATCCAGTCCTTGGCACTGTTCAAAGCACTTTACATTTCACCCCCTGGCAGACCTGTTCATTCCAATACCATCTCGAGTTCCTTGACTTCTCTGGGAAGAGTATAACAGAAATTTTGAGAACACCAGTTTATGACATCTCGTGGAGCTCTACTCTGCAGAAATTCATTATGGATGAAACAAAACTCAACTGTTTTACAAACATTCACTTCCACATTATTCTGAATCCATTCCCCCTCCCCCAGAAATTCACTTTTGTGAATCAGCTGCTTAATGGAATCAAATTGCCATGGTCCAAAGTGATTCTTTTAAGCAGAGTCAAATGTTCCTAGCATGAGTACACTGTTCCTTATTTTTCAACTGAAACTCTCTTCACTAACATTTAAAAAATCATATCCTAAATCTTATTTAGATAAAATAGGTATAAAATATTCATGGTTAGCAAGAAACAGAATATGTGAAAGAATGATGCCAGATGAAATTGAAGTAATAACACTTACAGAACTGGCAGCAGCTTGACTATCTGAAAGTGAAAATAACATGTTTCATTATTCATAATATGTTAAAATAGTTACATAAAAATATTGTAATATTGCACCTACGTAAATCACAAAAACAATCACAAACCGACTGCACATAATACATAAAATATTCAAGAACTACAATTGTGAACATTAACGAACGTGATTCACGATGGGCTAAATGATTTGAGGAGGGAGTCTGAAGACTGATGAAGAGAGGAGTGTCATCCTCTACTAGACTGTCTAAGTAGTATAATGATACTGACCTTGTAGTGTGACGGGACTGAGACAGTCTGCCTGCTGTTTCTCTAGAATCTCAGCCTCTGCTGCTTTTCTCTTCAGATCTACAATGAGACAGGAAATCATACATTCTCTAGACTGAACCACAACATTACATTAAACATCAAATTCTCTTGGAATAAACAACAGCCCATATTAGTTACATTATAATTAAGATATAATCACTTTCATTGAGGATAGAATGTGGGTACAATCACAACCAATGTATGCATGCAAGCCCTCATGGGTGAGTGTGTGACTGTGTACATAGTTACCAAACTTCCAGCAAAATTAACTATACTAGCAAAGTTAAAACTACCTAGACTAAACTGACACACATACAATATTAACACAACTGATTGCTTTGGGTCACCTGTACAGAAGCATTAGTGTCTACACCAACGATACAACAATGTTATTGTGGTGAGTACCTGGAGATTGATTGAGGGACTAATTGAGGGGCTGAGTGGGGGACTGAGTGAGGGAGGGCAGGGTTGTTTGATTTAAATCATTGATTTAAATCATGATTTAAATAACTCCAAAAATTCATTGATTTATGATTTTTTATTTCATATTCTTTTATTGCCAATTTATATGAATTTAACACAAATAATTGTTTATAAGCATCGAGATCAACAAAGTTTTGTATGTTTTTTAATATAAAAGCACAATGTGTGCACACTTGTGTAGTTGTATTGTTATCAGATAGCCTGATAGTCAAATATTTTATGACATTGTGTATGTCTGAGCTATTCCCTTTCTGAATGCAGTGAAGCCACACAAACTTGTCTTCCAGAGGAAGTGTCTTTTCAAGTGACACAGTCTGGGCTATAGTTGTTTAATACACTACCAGTTTGCAATCTGGTTGGAGACCCTCAGAGTACACAAAGCCCTGGACAGGTGCTAATCAGGTTTGACTGAAATACTTTAATTTTGTACTTTAGTAAAAGTAAAAGTAATTCACCTAAAAACTACTTGAGTAAAAAGTAAAACTACTTTTTAAAAGTACTTAAAGTAAAAGTAGAAGTAAAAGTACAACACTTACAAATAACAACAAAATCATGAGTAATATGACATAAATTACACAGCTTGCATCTGGCAACTGTTTTGCAACCACTCTGCTATAACAAAGTGTTCCCAGACAGCCTTAGCTGGTCAATAGGTCTGCCACCATTGAACACGGAGCTCACTTGGATGCTTGGAAAATTACGGTATCATTAATGAGAGCTCACAACATTAAATAATTTCAGTTAAATACAGAACTTAATTAATGATGAGGCACAATCTGTCTTTTTAATCGACCTGTTCCACTGCGGTATGGGAGGAGCTAGATTATTCTACAACAGGATATGTATATGCAGGTGTGATTATGCCTGAGAGGGTCAGTCCAGTAGTAGTAGTAGCCTCTCAGGGAAACTGGTCAGAGGTAATACACCCAGCACTGCCCACAGTAAAATTAACAAAGACATTTCATGCCTAGCTGATGAAGTCATCTGGCTTGTGAACCCCCACCTTCTCATGTCTTCCCAGACTTGTCGATCTTATCAGCTCACACAAAATTGAAACAACACACTTTTGCAGCTAGCTGTGTTGGTTACCTGGTACCAGCTGGGGCTAGAGACCAGCTGGGGCTAGAGACCAGCTGGGGCTAGAGACCAGCTGGGGCCAGCAGCAGTGGTTTCATAAAAAATGTAACGAAAATATATTGCGAAGTAAATAAAAGTAATGAAGTAAAAAGTCGCGTCACTTTCGATAAAACTACTTTGTTACAAGTAAAAGTATTTAGTAAAAATTCTACTTCATTACATATCAATTACTTGAAATAACTACTCAAGTATTATAACGAAGTACTTTTACTTCGTTACATGCCAACCCTGGTGCTAATCCACCCTCTCAGCAAACAATAATTATCACTGCTACAGCCACAGACACACAACATGCTTTCCTTTCCAAGACAGATTATGCAACTACAGGGGGTGAGGCCTTGTGGATATTATCTAATGTCTTTATATAAGCAAAAATCATGTACCCTCTGTTAAGACAAGTACCCAAATCGATTTGAATAGAACACGTTTGAAAGAGTTTATAAATATAAATATCTATATAAATGTCTATATACCAGATTAAAAAAAATAAATAAATAAAAAAATATGATTAAAATTTTTTTTAAATCTGACTTAATTTTTTTTAATCATGATTTTTAATCATGAACCCCATGGGAGGGATTCACTGAATGACTTACCTTCCACCTGTCGCTGCTGTTCTGTGGTCAGGACACTCTCCATACATCTGAGGTCAGCAATCATGAGTCGCTGCGCCTCCAGGAACTGGTCATTGGCCATCTGCCATGTCTGCTTCAAGTCTGTCAACTCTCTCCTCTCTCGTTCCAACAGCCGACACACTGGAGCAACACACACAAGTCTGTCAACTCTCTCCTCTCTCGTTCCAACAGCCGACACACTGGAGCAACACACACAAGTCTGTCAACTCTCTCCTCTCTCGTTCCAACAGCCGACACACTGGAGCAACACACACAAGTCTGTCAACTCTCTCCTCTCTCGTTCCAACAGCCGACACACTGGAGCAACACACACAAGTCTGTCAACTCTCTCCTCTCTCGTTCCAACAGCCGACACACTGGAGCAACACACACAAGTCTGTCAACTCTCTCTTCTCTCGTTCCAACAGCCGACACACTGGAGCAACACACACAAGTCTGTCAACTCTCTCCTCTCTCGTTCCAACAGCCGACACACTGGAGCAACACACACAAGTCTGTCAACTCTCTCCTCTCTCGTTCCAACAGCCGACACACTGGAGCAACACACACAAGTCTGTCAACTCTCTCCTCTCTCGTTCCAACAGCCGACACACTGGAGCAACACACACAAGTCTGTCAACTCTCTCCTCTCTCGTTCCAACAGCCGACACACTGGAGCAACACACACAAGTCTGCACTACACATTGGAACAACACACCCCAGTCTGCACTACACAGTAGAGGAACAAACTTATGTATACATTACACACTGGGCCAACACCCACAAGTATGCACTACACACTGATGCAACACATTCAATGCTGTACTACACACTGGAGGAACACACTCAAGTATGCACTACACACTAGAAGAACACACTGATGTCTGCACTACACACTGGAGCAATGCACTCAAGCTTGCACTACACACTGGGGCAACACACTCAATGCTGCACTACACATTGGAACAACATACTCAAGTCTGCACTACACACTGGAGCAACACATTCAAGTCTGCACAACACACTGGAGCAACATACTCATGTGTGTATGATACTCACTGGAACCACAATCACAACTATGGACTACATATTGATGCACCAAACTAAACTACACACCCAAATAAAACACAAGGGTCAAATGATAATATTTGACTGTTATTTGAGCATTTTGGAATTATTTAAGCATCCTGGAATTATTTGAAATAGTTTTACAAAGCATCTGCATTTGATTAATCCAAAATAATTATGTTTGTCTTTACAGAGATAAAAGCATATATGTTGGCAACCTCTGTGGTTTATACTTTCTACTTACCTTGCTGTAGCTCCAAGCGCAATTTGTCCACTTCGTCCTGCAGCACTGACTTCTGGGTATTCAGAACGGCCACATACATCTCTAAGTCTGTCCGAGATGACTTCTCTGTCTCCAAATGCTGGTTCAATTCCTTCACCTGTGATGATCCAATGATGTATACATAAGTCCACATTTGAATATAATAAGGAACCAGTACCAGCACATAACTGTTATTTGGGACTCCACTGTATTAAAACCTTGCAAGTCATAGTAGGAAACTGAAGTAGGTCACACAATTTAAAAAAATTATGCAAAAAACGTTTTTGTATCCTGCAAAATGATGTATACTGACTGACTTTTTAGCAGGATAACAAAGAGGAGTTACTGTGGATGGTTGGAAAATATAACAACCATCAAAATCAATTACTGACATTACAGCTACATGAAGAAGTATTGCGTATTCAATAAGTATAATTTTAAAGGGTAGGAGGTAGATGGAGATATCGTATGATTAAGATGCCCAAATTCTAAATTTTGTTATCTCTATCTAACAGTGTCATACTCCATGGCTTAATCTTTATTGCTGCTGTACATTTATGTTAGAAATTGTATACGGAAAGAATGTGGCAGACAATAAAAAAACGTTATATTTCACCTCTAAAAGTGAAGATTTACTTGTCTGCGATCTGTATATGTCGTAGAACTGGCATATTTTACATAATCGCCAAATCGGGTATTTTCAAAAATATTTCAAGAGATGAAAGATCACAAGAGTAACACACCTTGTTTGGATGTTAATTTTAACCAACCAATATGTATAAACACTAATATGTATAAACATTATATATGTATAAACACTAATACATTCAGTGTCTCAATGTCCCATTAAACAGCCGTTCAGTTAACAAATGTAAATCAGTGTACATTCCCTTTAAGATACTCGTCAGTGGCACATCTCACCTTCTCATCAAGTTCTGACGTGTCCAGTAGGGATGAGTTAACAGAGACAGTGTCCTTGGTTTCCCCCTCCCCTCCCTCTTCCAGGCTGTCTCCCGCACCCGCAGCCTCCTCCTGCAGACATAAAATAAGACAATGTCCAGGTATGACAGCCGAATGTAACTAAAAGTACAAAGTCAGCTCTTTTTATCATAAACCCATCTTAAATAGTATTAATTATTAACTATGACTATTCTAACATCTTGACTCCACAAGGGTGTTTTAATAATTTTACGGGTATTCATGACATGCCCATCACTTGATGCCATGAACACATGACCCCGGTAAACTTTGTTCACAGATATTGGAAATTGTCGATAGAGGTTCGAATATGCTGAACAACAAGTTGATATTCATAAGCAAATAATGGTTAAATTATATAAAAAAATTGCTAATGAGTTACACATTTTGCCCACTTTGTGTTACGCACTTTGCTTTGTAGGTTTGCATTTCTCAACTTGTTTCGCAGACTTTGTATTTCTTGTTCCAGAGGCATAACAACTGATTTGAGGATCTCCGCATCTTCCTGGGCCTACAAACGTGGAACAGACAGTCACAACCCAACATCTTCCTGGGCCTACAAGCGTGGAACAGACAGTCACAACCCAACATCTTCCTGGGCTTACAAGTGTGGAACATACAGTCACAACCCAACATCTTCCTGGGTCTACAAGTGTGGAACAAACAGTCATAACTCAACATCTTCCAGGGCCTACAAGTGTGGAACAAACAGTCATAACCCAACATCTTCCTGGGTCTACAAGTGTGGAACAGACAGTCACAACCCAACATCTTCCTGGGCTTACAAGTGTGGAACATACAGTCACAACCCAACATCTTCCTGGGCCTACAAGCGTGGAACAGACAGTCACAACCCAACATCTTCCTGGGCTTACAAGTGTGGAACATACAGTCACAACCCACCATCTTCCTGGGCCTACAAGCGTGGAACAGACAGTCACAACCCAACATCTTCCTGGGCTTACAAGTGTGGAACATACAGTCACAACCCAACATCTTCCTGGGTCTACAAGTGTGGAACAAACAGTCATAACTCAACATCTTCCAGGGCCTACAAGTGTGGAACAAACAGTCATAACCCAACATATTCCTAGGCCTACAAGTGTGGAGCAGACAGTCTTAACCCAACATCTTCCTGGGTCTACAAGTGTGGAACAGACAGTCATAACTCAACATCTTCCAGGGCCTACAAGTGTGGAACAAACAGTCATAACTCAACATCTTCCTGGGCCTACAAGTGTGGAGCAGACAGTCTTAACCCAACATCTTCCAGGGTCTACAAGTGTGGAACAAACAGTCATAACTCAACATCTTCCAGGGCCTACAAGTGTGGAGCAGACAGTCTTAACCTAACATATTCCTGGGCCTACAAGTGTGGAACAGACAGTCATAACCCAACATCTTCCTGGGTCTACAAGTGTGGGACATCTTGTATGTACCAAAGTATCATATATGGTTCATATGTATTAAGCTATATACGCTCCTATAAGAATGGTTCCCACCTTTCTCATGCTATCTTCCAGGTTCACGGCCTCAGTCGTTCCACTGGCTGTACTACTGACAGGGGGCACCACACCACCGACCTTCTTCTGGAGACTGCGAGCGACAGATGACAGGAAGCCATCCCTGGAACAACATCAAACGATCTCACTCTAAAAACACAGTAGCTGTGGAAATATCTTCACTTTCTACTATGATTTATGACACTGCTTAGGGGCTTTGTAGAAAAAATTCAAATAATCCAAAAATAAAACACAACATCTGAGAAGGCACTGTGTCACACATTGCCAAGGTGGCGAATGGAATGTCAATCATTCCAAAATATATATGAAAAAGACTCTAAAAATATTCAATTCCAATTTTTCTGTGATAATAGTGGACCCTTGACCCACCCACATCCATTTTTTTATTTCTGTTTTTTATATATTTACAAAGTGGTTATCCCCTGAAGTATTGTAGGGCCTGCTACATAATTGTAGGGCCTGCTACATAATCATGTATGTTGTGTATCATGTTTTCAGACATCTCTGAATATGAAAACATGTTTTCTGTGTTCACATGATATCAGTCCAGACATGAAATCATATCTGTCCTGGTAGACTTACCTCCCCCCCTGAGCCAGTATTGACCACAGCTCACCCACCTGCTGCTGCAGTCTGTCCTGGTAGACTTACCTCCCCCCCGAACCAGCCTGGATCACAGCTCATCCACCTGCTGCTGCAGTCTGTCCTGGCAGACTTACCTCCCCCCCGAACCAGCCTGGATCACAGCTCATCCACCTGCTGCTGCAGTCTGTCCTGGCAGACTTACCTCCCCCCCGAACCAGCCTGGATCACAGCTCACCCACCTGCTGCTGCAGTCTGTCCTGGTAGACTTACCTCCCCCGAGCCAACTGAGACCTCAGTTCAGCCACCTCCAGCTGCAGACTGTCCTGGTGGACTTACCTCTCCCCCTGAGCTAGTATAGACCTCAGTTCATCCAACTCATTTTGCAGTCTGTCCTGGTGAACTCACCTCCCCCCTGAGCAAGCGTAGACCTCAGTTTAACCACCTCCTGATGCAATCTGCCCTGGTGGACTCAACTCTCCCCCTGAGCAAGCGTAGACCTCAGTTCAGCCACCTCCTGCTGCAGACTGTCCTCGTAAGCTTACCTCTCCCCCTGAGCTAGTATAGACCTCAGTTCATCCAACTCCTGTTGCAGTCTGTCCTGGTGAACTCACCTCTCCCCATGAGCAAGCACAGACCTCAGTTCAACCACCTTTTGTTGCAGTCTGCCATGGTGGACTTACCTCTCCCCCTGAACCAGCCTGGACCTCAGTTCAGCCACTTCCTGCTGCAATTTCTCCTGCTCTTGCTGCCACTGAGTCTTCTCCTGATGTAGTTTCTCTGAAGCACTCTGTGTCGCCTGCTGGATGGCATCTGTGTGCGCAAGTGAAAATTCATAAAAAAATTTCACGTTACTGGGTGTTTTCATTTATAATATGTATTTAATTTGTAATGGCACGATACTGAAAGAAACAACATAACATTTTTATCGAACCTGGTCGAAAATAATATAATAGTTTGTCCTGTGATTTCATCAAAATTAATAACACATTTGCACAAACGAGCTAGCATTTCGAAGTGGACACTAGATAGGTTTGATTTTTTCACGAAATGACTCTAAAACGAGACGAACAAATTTTACTGAGGAACGACCATTAACGATACATCATAGAAACAGCAGAGTCTGCTGTGGTTTACCTTTCATGATGCGCCTGAGAGACAGGACGTCCTGCTCACATTTCCTCTCTATCTCCTGAATCTCCTCCTGTTTGGCCACCTCCGAGAAGCTCACTGCCGTCTTCATATTCTCCATCTCCTCTCGCAACTGCCTCAGCTGCTCCCTCAACTCTTCGTTGCTCTTTTCCACCTCCACCGATCCCTCACCCTTTTCCACCTCCACCGATCCCTCACCTGCCTTTCCCAAATCATCTGAAACAAAATAAATTACCATAAAGCAATCACCATTCTAAACCATAATATAGTTTAAGGCACTAAACATATCGACATTGTGGGGTTGTCAGGTTTGATCTATAAGAAGCACCAAACTAATTCAAGTAGATGCAGCTGCAAAAAAATTAAAGACATTAGAAACATTAATCGTCACAAAGCTAATTTCTTTAGTATTCGTTTCAGAAAGATGGCATTTTGTAAGCATCATCATCATTGGTTGGCAGACAGGGTTCGAATTTAGCAGGGGCCTGCTGGCCCCTAGATTTACTGTCAGGTCCCCAAAGGTTCCAACTCTGAGAGCCCGACTGGTTCCCAGAATTTGTCAGAATTTTTCATTACAAATACTAAGATATCGTTGCATCTCAAAGGCACATTTTACGAGGCACTTCCACTACCGACCTATCCTACTTCATTTCTCCAGCCTAGCGAACACGAATGAACATCTGGAAGTTCCATCTGAGGTAAAATCTACGATACTGAGAAAAGAAAGAGAGTTTTCCTTAATTCGTGGCTGGATGGCTGACTGTGGCTGGTTCATGATGTTATGCACTGCAGTGTATGTGTAAAATATCCTAAATTAGCTGATCAGTCAGGACGGTTTGCGGTGGAAAGTGGATGAGACAACATAAAAATTATTGCAGTCAAACGGCATGAAAGCAAGTGTTGGGAGAAACACTTAGCTGACCTAGTGAAGCCAGGTAGGATTTGATCATATATAACTAAGTACATTTGCAGCCATGCCATATTTTATGGATTACCCATATTCTAAATGGATGTTAAGGATTTTTTTAGACATACGGCTGAATTCAGTTTTTCTAATACACAATCTTTCAAAACATTTATGAAAAAATGCTGTTATGCAGTTATAACTGGCGACACCTAGCGGATAACGCCTGATGCATATTTTTAGTCTGATAGATCAGCACTAGATCGGAATGTTAATGTTATATTAATTATAAGGTTTCAACCCCAAACAGCATGTCTGCATATACCTTATACTTTTAAAAAGAATGAGTTATTAATTTTCCATATCTGCTGCAGATAGACCTTTTTAGCAAGCAATTAAAACCTCAATCTAGTTGTATACGTTCCAGTTTCATACGACATCTGGACTAATATATATATATATATATATATAATTCAGTTGAGGGATACTTTGACTGAAATTATTTTTAAAATGTAATTTTAATATGCTTGCAACTAAATAAATTGTTGATTTGTTTTGTATGCCTAGGGACATAAAAAGCAGAACAAGTACTGCAAAGCATTGATGCTGCAAATGCTGCACGTCTGAAGAAGTTGTATGTTACAGCGCATGCTCTTGCGAAGAACAGGCAGCCATACACATCATATATGTGGATCTTGGCCTTAGCTACAGATTTGACAAGAAGTGTCACGAGTTTTGTCATTACATCGCACAGGTGGAGAGAAAGAAGTTGATGCAGAAGTATGAAGAATCTAGCTTCGCTTCGCTTGTGTTGGATGACGCTACCGACAGCTCTGTTACAGAACAAGAATTGGTCTACATCTGAACGGCATTAAAGGGACAAGTATCTGTGAACTTTTTGACAGTGGCTGCTGTAGAGAAAGCTAATGCAGCTGTCAGGGATGCAGCTGTCAGGGATGCAGCTACATATAGTCTGGAGACAACTTCAGCAACACAGATGTCGAAGGTGGTGGCACTCAGCACTGATGGAGCAGCCGTCATGCAGGGCAAAAAAGGTGGCGTTGTCGCACAGATGAAGAAAGATCAACCAAATCTGTTAGGAGTGCACTGTCTGGCCCACAGGCTAGAACTGACTTCAAAAAGCACTGTAAAGAAGACAAACACAATGAACGATCTCAACCAGCTGCTGTTGGATTTATACATTCTGTACCACTACAGTGCCCCAACCCGTGCAGGAGGAACCCGCTAGATTCCTCACACACTCAAGGCCGTAGATCACCTCTTCAGAGGGTACCAAGACATCGCTACCCACCTTTCTCAAGTATACAATTTGTAACTCATAGGTCACACATTAAGTTCCTTAAGGTGTAGTTCCCTTGTATTTCTTTATTTTACAATTATATGCCACACAACATCATTAAATGTATACCAGGAGGCAACTTGCTATAAGACAACAGTCATACCAACTAAATCGTAAAGTTTTCATCTGTACAAATAAAATACAGGATCTGTTTGGGGTAGACTAGTATAGGTTTACATTTTTGCAAATTTTACTCAATGATAAGAACAAGGATTTAGTATACAGGGATATAACACTTTGTGCATGTATTGATTGTTACAGACAGCTGAAGGTGGATCTGACGTCAGGGGTACTACAGCTAGTGCTGCCAAGGAATTTGTCAAGAAGTTGACAACCAAGAGTACCATCCTGTATGGCCGTCTGCTGTGGGATGTGTTGGCAATCCTGAGCAGCATGCTTATCACTGGCACTACAGCACAAGAAGCTCACACTGGATGACATGCATGTAGCTGTTCAGGGTGTCCGCTCTAACTTACGCAAGCTTCACAACAGGTAAATGTTACACAGTGTAGTACATACAACTGTGTACAGTGTATGTGTATATATATGTATGTATATATATATATATATATATATATATATATATATATATATATATATATATATATATATATATATATATATATGTAATGTGGTGTACAGTTGTTAGTGCACAATGGTAGAACAACAGACATTCATTCAAACTGATACATACTGGGTTTTAGCCAGCAATGTGCATAGGTGATATGGTTCAGGCCCTACTGCCACAGTTCACTCTTAAGATTATAAAGTTATTAAATTATAAGTAATGACATAAACCTAAATGACATGCATGTTATTACAGTGTGGCTGAGCACTTCCTAGACTGTTTAAATAAGTAGGTTTTTCAGGAGCAATGTGTACAGCACCTCTGCACGAGGAACCTTAACATCGAGACGTTGTAAATGCTTGTTTTGTCATAGATAAGTTTTTAAGCAATTGCCTTGAACAAAGTTTACTTTTCAGAGATGGATCACGGTCACGGGGCATGTCAGAAGTCACAACCTTCAAGGGGTTTGCCCTGAAGGGAGAAGTTCAGAATTTCAATGCACCAAAGGAACAGTTCTTGAAAGTCTTTGGTAATGACAGATCTATAGGGAGAACTGGACCACAGATTCCAAGATATAGACAAGGGACTCCTCAAAGCTGTCCACATCCTGGACATCTCCACTTGATAGTAGCTATCATTATTAACAGGGTATAACAACTGTTCATGCTACACTGTTATAGCTTTAGGTAGTTACGTTCAGACTCAGAGTTTATGCTGTTGTGTTAATGTTTTAGACTATGGTGATGAAGAGGTCACACTGGTGATGGCCCACTACAGTCAGCTGGTGTGCGTGTCCATGACATCAAGATAGAATGGACAACACTGAAGACAGATCTAGTGCTGGCCCCCACTAATTTTAGGATAAATTCTAACCCTGACAGGTGACGGATCATTGACAAGCTATTTCCATAAAGGTTGACTGTTCATTAAGAATGGAAGGTAATTTTGTAACAGTGTTATTCATTGATGATTCGAGCGTAATCTAGAATTTGGTCTTGGTTTAGGGTGTGTGCAGGATGGACCAAACCAAAGCCAAGGATGACATGCACTGCCACTGACGACTGTCAGTGACAGCGTCACTGAAGTCTGAATGAAAATGTGTTCGTGAAAGACGCGAAATGTACACAACAACGGGTCGTAACGGTATATATAATATAATATTAACTACGTTGGGTGCAAACATGTGTGACTGAATACGATTCAGGACATACGACAGACGCAATCAAACCTCGGACTAGGCTAGCTGTCACTGAAGTATTGACATTGTTAAAATGTTTATTTTATACACCCACTACGATTATGTACTCGCACACACCATAGTACCCATAATATTGCAATTGTTATATTACAAACATATTTTACCTTCGCCTTCCCCTGCAGACGTCAAGGGGCCAAAATCATCAGTTTCCATATTTAGTATCTCGGAAAACACTACATGTTAAGCATCAACATAGATGTCGATGCCATCTTCGTTTTTCATTCGACTCTTCCGGTGATGTTATAGCCTTGGCCACCACGTACCGGACAGTTTTTTATTTTCCTTCCAGCTTTAATCATTACTGAAATAAAACTATCACAAGTCTGTGAATTAACATAGCTGTCAATGTTACATTAATTCTTCAAAACAACTTGTCAGCAGACAGGCTGCATGGGTTATTGGACGCGACAGTTGTGTAACCGAGACTAATCCCGGTTCGACGTCACACTTCTTAGCCTCCGTTCCCCCGGCCACAGCAACCAATGAATGCATGGCTGAGTTGTTACAATGATTAAAATGCATTATTATGTACGAAGCAAACGTATAATATATAATATTAATTTAAAGCACATTTCTCATTAACATTTATAAAGGTTCCTCCGCGTGTTTACATCATGATTTCTGGGAAGATCTATATAGCACCTAGATTTTAAAAATAATTAACACAACTTTTATTATTGTTCCTTGGTGCCCTGTGTAACAAGATGCCTTTTTAAATTTACAGGCATGTACGATATTAAAAAAATAATATTTCTGTATGAAACAGATCGAGACATTCGACAGCTGGCATAGTTTGATTCGCGTTGCAGAATATATAAAATATATATTGTGTTTTGGGATGTATATAATTATAGCCAATCAAGCAACTTATATATAGCAATATATTCTGTATTGTATTTTTTCTAGTTGCGATGAAATACTATTGATTTTGACAATTAACTCTTAATTGGCTGTTACACCCGCTTACACCGCTTCGATCTTTCAATGATTGTTTTGTGTATAGTTTGCTCAACTGGGTTTTATATTTAGCGATCCGACGTACGGCGACGCAGTTGCCCCAGGTTGGCCTTTGTTATTTAAATTCTAAATTAATTTTAAGGACCACAATAAAAATAAATGCTTGCACTTTCTTGTGTCATCCTTGTATGTTAATGAACATGTGCATGCACTTTTTATATTGAATGCTGAATGGTGTGGAGCACTCGTAATGTGCTTGATGCCATATTGTGTCAGCAGAAATCTTGATACTCTTCACTGACGAACCCAGTGGCTTTGTCGCTGGCTATGACATCGGGGATTCCACGAGTGCTGAACGACTGTCGCAGTTTATCGATGGCTATAGCTGATGTAGAGCCTGATTTAATGTGGGTGTCGACCCACTTCGAATGTGCGTCAGTCACCACCACAATCATCTTGCCCATGAACGGACCTGCATAGTCGGTATGCAGTCGAGACCAAGGTCGATCCTGAAATTACCAACGTTGCAGTGGAGATTCCGTAGGTCGAGGTCGACTGCGCATGCATGTCTCGAAAGTCTTAACCGTCGTTTGTACGTCATGATCGATACCGGGCACCACATCAGATTGCGGCCTACAGCCTTCATGCGTAGGATATCAGAGTGTGCCCCGTGCAGTTCTTCCAACAGTGCTTGTCGGTAGAATTATCACTCTGGTGGCCCACATGAAACAACCACTGTGAACGCTGAACTCATCTTTCCTTTGGGTGTACGGCCTCAGAAGTTCGTTGTTGTGAAAAATCATCCCTCGTTATTATGAAGACTTGTGACAAGATAGGGTCACGACGTATGAGATGACGGGGACATGTCCATATACTGCATTGTCAGGTACATGTTTTGGAGCGCCATCTACCGGGAGGCGGCTAAGAGCTTCAGCTTGTGGAATGCTTTGACTGGGTCTGTGGATAATCTTGTATTCGTAAGCAGCTAGTGTGAGTGCCCAGCGCTGTATACGTGGAGACAGCATTTGCGGGACTGCCTTCTTTTCTCCAAACAAACCAAAGAGCGGCTTATGGCTGTGACGATTGTAAATAAAAGGTAAAGGTAAATTCTTATACAGCGTGGTACCCAGTCCTTAGGACTGCTCAAAGTGCTTTACACTTCACCCACTGGCAGACCTCTTCATTCCAAGGCCATTTCAACTTCTCTGGGGAGCAATCAGCCACGCTGCAATTACTGCGCGAAGATTATTCGTTCACCTATCCACCACTGTCTTGCCAGGTACCCATTTATACAGCTGAGTGAACCGTGGCAACGTGGGGTGATCAAACTTGCGAAAGGTTTGAAGCGACCACAGCGGGATTTGAAACCGGGTTCTCTTGATTGAGAGTCCGGCATCCTAACCGGTATGCTATCGCGCCCCACTAATTTGTGATTACACATATACTGGTGAAACTTCTTCAGTCCCACGAGAACGGACAGACCCTCTTCTAACCGGTATGCTATCGCGCCCCACAAATTTGTGATTACACATATACTGGTGAAACTTCTTCACTCCCAGGACGGACAGACGTTCTTTGTCGATCTGTGCGTAGTTTTGCTGGGTATGCTCCAGTGCAACTTTACGTCATTCTGCAGCAACTGATGCATGGGGCCAGCATAATGATTCGCCACCCCAATGTATGATCATAACTCCGTTACGTTGGCGGGCGCCGGAACATCGCGTACTGCAGGCAAGGCATCCCCGGAAGGGTGTATACCTTCAGCATCTATCCGATGACCCAAGTAGTCGATTTCGTCACTTAAGAATTGGTATTTAGATTCTTTCAGACGGAATCTAGCTTGAACCAGGCGTTCGAGCAAATGTTTATTTTCTGTTGACCCTGTCACCAACACATATCATCCAAATACATCATCGTGTTAGATATGCCCTTCAAAAGCGAGTCCATTACACGCTGTAATATTCCAGGTGCTGACGACACTCCGTACGGTAGTTGCCTGTAGGTAAACAGTCCCCTCTGCGTGTTGATAGTTATATACTTGCGGCTATCTGGATATAGCTGGATCTGTTCATACGCGTGGCGCATGTCAAGCTTAGTACCGTTCCCAAGCTGTGCATGCAGGTCTTCTATTCGTGGTTGGCTACTTGGTTAACGGTGAGTGTGCAGTCACCGCAGAGACATACAGTCTTGTTTGCCTTCATTACTGGTACTACGGTTGCGACTTGTAATACTTGGGGACTGCGTCAACGTCTACGTAGATCTCGACAGCGTTTGTCTTGACTGCTTGGTGCGACTCTGTAGAACCGACGGCATACTTGTCCAATACAGGCTGGAGCTGCGGATTCTGCTTTTGCGTTGAGCGTGACGTATTCAACTGATGAACCACACCCCAATCCAACTGGAGTTTACTCAGCCAGTGTCTGCAGGGGCCATTGCCAGGGACGACCATGAGCGGAAACTGATGTTGTTCACCGTTTTCAAGTTCGACTGTGACGTCAATGATCCCCGTTATTTTCACACGCCCCCTGTGTACGTGCGCAGCTTTTCCCTTGTGCGTTTCATGCGTGGCCGTTGACATTTTCTTCAATGTTTGCAAAATACGTTTATTCGCTTATTATTGACAGTGTGGCACATATATATCCACTGTCATTGGTATCTTCCTCCCATCTACTTGTGTATGAGTAATGACTGGACCTGGACGTGATCCTGTCAAGCCGAACATGTCGTATGTCGCTCTACTTTCCCTTTTTCTGCTTTAAGTTTCGAAAAAAAACCAGACAGTTGCTATAAAAGTGTCCGATTTTCTTGCAAAATCGACATTCTGCATCCTTGTGGTAACAGTCATTGGGTGAATGTGCCGTTTTTCCACATTGGAAACATGGGCGTTTCTTGTGAATTGGAGCGGGTGTGCCGGTTTCACTTTCCTGGTGGTTTGTTTGTAAGGTAACTTTGTGGATATCCACCCGACTCTGTCGTAGGCAGCAGCTTGTAGTTGTGCTGTGTTGGCAGCAGCAGATTCCTTTGCGAGAGTCAGTTGGAGTAAAAGTCATGTACCCCTTTAGCTTTAGTAGGGGGACAACAGTGGTTTGTTTAAGCGGATTGTGTGGTTAAGCGGATTGATGAGGAAAATAACTAAGTAGTGGGATTTGACAACATGTCGGCTTCGTGGAAAAGGCTATACGAGAACCAGACAGTCTCAGTAGAAAACTAGGTTTATTCTGAAACATATATATATATATATATATATATATATATAAGCTGACGGTACAGCTATATAAAAACAGCGGAGTATGAATGAATGAGTTTATTTCACAATTGCACATAATACGCGAAATATTACACATTTCAATTGAATACGTCTCTCGACTTATCTAAAGTGTTTGTTCCTCCACAAAAGCATATATATATATATATATATATATATATATATATATATATATATATATATATATATATATATATATATATATATATATATATATATATATATATATATATATATATATATATATATATATATATATATAGTAATTATTACAAGTATATATATATATATATATATATATATATATATATATATATAATTATAACAAGTGTCCGCTGACCCGTCCAAGGGTAAGGTAGCCAAGGATAGAGTGCGTACGTGGGTAGTCCAGGGTGAGCGTCCAGGATAGTAGTCCGCGGTTGCGACTACTCTGAGACTGATTGGTACAAATAAGGACAGGTCTTCCCCCTGGCATCAGGAAGAATAAAGTAGAGATGTAGGAGAGAGGGGGACTCAGAGAATTACTGTTCAGAATGGTACAACGAGACAAAGAATTTAACTTATGCTGCTGTATGAATAAAGGCGGTTTTGCTATGACATAGCCAACCTGGACTTCTATCATTAAGGTAAGTTTCTCTGTTAATATTTACTATCAATTGTGTTAGGACCTGGTAAGCTGGATGAAGTAGGTTGGTCCGGGAACTGCTTTCAATGATTAGAGTAATTGCGAAACTTACTCACGACTGAAAAGAGCCGTGTTTATATAGAGGCATGTGTTCTGTTCTATTTTGCTGTGTCCGTCGCTGCTGCGGTTAAAAATTTGGCAAACGTTCATTAAGTAGTGCAGTTTCAGGCATAAAACGAATTTTTATCCCAAATGTCGTATCCTAGCAGTTCTTCAAACTCAGAAGTAGGCGGCATGGGCGCTCAAATCGGACAGCATATCTTCTCGAAAATTACGAACTTTCAAAGGCTTCAATAAATTTACACGTGAGCTGCCTTTTTATTTTTCCTTGAGCACAGCGTTGAGCGTCCTCACCATACTCAGGTTTCTATATTCCGTGCTCAACTCAGAGCACGATTTCGTGCTCAAGATATTGCATAACCTCGCCTGAGTTTGAGTATAGTGTGAAAGCGAGGCTTGAGCATGAAACCGTGTTCAGTTAGCTTGAGTACGGTTTATAACCTCGGACCCTGTCCCTGCTGCCGATGCGACCGAGCACCTTAGTATGTGGCCGTGAGTCGGTGTGCCCTCGAGGCGGGGCGAATGTGAGCGGGGGAGGCGGACGCGAGGCGGCAGCGGTGTCAGGAACGGCAGCTCGCTTGAACCACGACTATACGATAACGGTGGCTCCACACAGTCGTAGCCTTACGTATCACATGAGCGTGCCTGCGGCTGCGGAGATCGACAATGTATTACCAAGCATATGTGAACGTCTTAAAGTTCATCAACTACTATGAACATTGTGAACATTTGTTATATTTTATATATATATATATATATATATATATATATATATATATATATATATATATATATATATATATATATATATGATATATATTGTATATATATATATATTATATATATATATATATATATATATATATATATATATATATATATATATATATATATATATATATATATATATATATATATATATATATATATATATATATATATATATATATATGCATATATATATATGTATATATATATATATGTATATATATATGATATGATATATATATATATATATATATATATATATATATATATATATATATATATATATATATATATATATATATATATATATATAAATGCTTCTTTCTTCTTCATAACTAGTTCCGTTTTACTACCGTATCCACCAATCGTGTCCACTCCCCTCTACCCTCCACTCCAAGAACACCCGCTCTCTTCGTCAATCGTACCCCTTCCATTCTTTCGACATGTCCAGCCCGCCTTAGCCGGCTCCTCACCAACTGCCTTGTTAATATAAATATATAAATACATGAATATATATATATATATATATATATATATATATATATATATATATATATATATATATATATATATATATATATATATATATATATATATATATATATATATATATATATATATATCTGTGAACGTCTTAAAGTTCATCAACTACTATGAACATTGCCACCCCCCACAGAACAAAATCGCCCCTTGTGAGGTTTGTATAGTGCTGCGTCCAATGCGCTCGAATCCTGGATCCGCCCACGTTACGAACAGTAGGCCTAAATATGATAAGATGTTGTATGCGAGTTAGTTGAGAAAAACAGAGATGTGTCATATATACGCCAGCCACTAACAATGGTTCAGCTAAAGACCGCGTGGCGACTCCTAGCGAGTTAGTGGTGGGTCGCGCTGTGCACTATGGGAGCGTCTAGAATATGTCCCACAATGCAACTTTCCCGGTAGCAGCTTGCACATGGCTGCGCGCACAAATTCCATTAATATAATAATAATAATAATAATAATTGACTTCTATGGCGCCTATATCCTCAGGAACCTGAGCTCAGAGGCGCGACAAAACAGAATCAGTAAGCATAATCGTAAACAGGGACGCGCAAAAGTCAGTATCAGAACGAGGGACAACCGAACATTTATGGTGGGAATGCAAGTTGGAATAGATATGTCTTGAGTTTTTTTCGGAAAATAGCAATAGTTTCTGATGTTTTCAAAGTGATAGGGAGTTCATTCCAGACCCTAGGCGCAGCGACAGAGAAAGCACGTTTACCCAAGTTAAGTTTTGTTTTAGGTACAATAAGTTGTTGTAAAGTTGATGATCTTAGCTGCCTATGGATATTTGAAAGATGCAGGAGACTAGCCAAGTAGGATGGTTGTTGTGTAGATAGAGCACGATATGCAAGAGTGGACAGCTTAAAATTAATTCGGTAAGAAACTGGAAGCCAGTGTAACTGCTTAAGTAGTGGTAGTGACGGTGAAAACCGAGGCGCCCTGAGAACCGCACGTGCCAGACAATTTTGTACTCGTTGGAGTTTAGCCAAGTCTCTTTTTGCAATGTTATTTAGTAGTGAATTGCAATAGTCAAGGCGGCTGCTAATTAGTGCCGTTGATATTGTTTTAGCAGTAGATATAGATATGTGACGCCGAATTCGACGAAGATCACGAATATGATAGAAACAGGATTTACATACTTGAGAGATATGCTGGCGAAAGTTGAAGTCACTGTCAAAGATAACACCTAGATTGCGAACAGTATCTGATGGGAATGTATCACTGCCAAGCAGTTTAACTGGGAAATGGTTGATGACTTTATTTCGTTGTTGTTTAGTGCCAATAATAATAAGGTCTGTTTTGTCTGGATTAAGCTTTAGCTTACTTGATTCCACCCACGACAAGATATCAGTAAGACAATCACTTAAAGTCAAAAGAGATTCTTGTACATTTGATTGTGAAAGTTATATGTAAACCTGTGTGTCATCAGCATAAAGGTGATGACTGAGATTACGATTAGCAATAACTTGGCTGAGCGATGTAGTATATAAGCTGAACAGAACAGGGCCAAGGACGTATTCTTGTGGCACTCCAAATGGTAGATGTTGTGGGCTAGATAATGTGCCAGTTATGTTAATACTTTGATATCTGTCTGATAAAAATGATTTGAACCACCGAAGAGCTGGGCCAGAAATTCCAAAATATTTATGGAGGCGTTGTAAAAGGATTGAATGATCAATTGTATCGAAAGCAGCGGAGAGATCAAGTAAAGTGAGTGCTGTGACTTTGCCATTGTCCATGTTATCAACTATATCATTGTGCATCTTGAGAAGAGCTGTTTCGGTAGAGTGGAATCGTTTCTATGCAGACTGTAGATCATTTGATAAGTGATGGTTGTAGATATGTTCATGGAGGCGATTAGCAACTACTTTTTCCAATATTTTTGACAGAAAACTAAGATTAGAGATAGGACGATAATTCCTTAGGTCACTTTTGCACAAAGTTTGTTTTTTAATAAGAGGATTTACAAGAGCTTGTTTGAAATCCTGTGGAACAACTGCACTCTGCATTGAAAGGTGTATGATAGTAGTAATGGGAAAGATGAGTTGATCGATACAGTTTTTTAGCAGAATTGTTGGAAATGGGTCAAGATCACACGATTTGATAGGATATTTTTTAATAATGATGAGAACTTCATTAGTAGTTGCAGGTGTGAAACTCTGTAGTGTTTTTCAGAAAGTGGTGGTTCAGGGAAATCATAATCATTATTATTAATGACAAAATTTGATCGAATACGAGAAATCTTATGTGTAAAGTATTTTGAAAAAGAACTACACAATGTATCCAATGAAGAATGTTCAGGCAGTGCTTTTAATTTCTGCCGATGAAAAATTGTGTTAACAGATTTCCACATCTGGCGAGGGTTTTCAGAATTTGTTGTGATAAAATGTGTATAGTAATCTGACTTTGCTTTTGACATCATGTGATTGCATATATGTAGCTGTTTAGTATAACGGGATCGATCAATTGGAGAACGAGTTCGTCGCCAAATTCTTTCAAGATATCGACGACGACGTTTTACTACAATTATATCATTAGACATCCATGGTGATGGAGGGCGAACTTGTACACTTTTGGTTTGTTTCGGAGCATGTTTATCCAGAAGTTTACTTAATGTTTCATTGTACTGATTGACAAGCTCGCCTAGTGTAGATTTAGGTTTCATCAAAAGATCAGTATTTATGTTAATTTTATTTATTGGTCGAAATGTGATAATTTTTTTTCTAGATCTTGAACCAACTTGCAACCACAAATCAATAATGACACAATGGTGATCTGATAAACCATCAGTAGGGAATATTGCTTTAATGTTAGTGCAAGTAGATCTAGTAATAAACAGGTCGAGCCAATGACCATGAACATGTGTAGGAAATGAAACGTGTTGATGTAATGCATATGTTTGAAGGACATCCATGAATGATCTAGCATTTGGACATGGTAGATCAAGGTGGATATTGAAATCTCCAAACATGTAAATGTCTTCTTGGAATTGTAAGGTGGTGTCAAGGAAATCTGGAAATTCATCAAAGAATGTATTTGTGCTTGCAGGAGGACGATAGATGCATATAAAATTAGCAGATAAGGATGAATGTTTTATAGCAATACATATTACCTCAAAGCTTTGGTATTGAGGTGTATAAATAATTTCTACTTTATATATTTCAGGTAAAAGAAATGCAATTCCACCACCCCTACCTGAACGACATATAATATAAATTTCGTCGCTTCCCGAAATGCAGCGCCGACCAGGTCCCAGGTATTTTTTTCTAGGCGAGACCTCCATTAAAAAAATAAACTACTACATAAGGCCGTTCATGCTGTTCCGTGTATATTCTGCTAACTATAAATTGGGGCTATATATTACATGTTCTAGTGTAAACGTGTGGATGTGTAAATGGTCCTATATGTCTAGAACTCACGACATTCACCAGAAACTTAACTATAAATTCAACATAGCCATTATTAAATCGACGTATAATTGTTAGCTCCCAACTGTTGCCTCTAACGATGTACGTAGGTATATACAAGCGACGTCACGTGGTATCGTTGCTACGCTACTCATTCGAACCGAAGCATTTGAGAGGGGTGAGGCAGGGTCCTCAACCTCCACCTATTCCGGGGCCAACCTCCCATCTTCCACCTGTTTTGGGGGCCAGCCTCCCACCTTTCGCTACTTTTGATAATCCACCTCCCACCACTCACCAATCTCACATCCCACCTATTTTTGAGGCCAACCTCCCACCCCCAACCAACGTTTTGGACCAACTTCCTGCCCCGCTCCCATCATTTGATTGGCTAACAACACCCCCTGTCCTATCGACCAATCAGGTTTAAACGTTCGTAGAACTTTCTGGAAGTAAAGCCTGTCTTATTGACCAATGAGAATATTCGTTATATTTACGGTTGACGAATCCTAAACAGTTACAAGAGATCTGCCGTGGTTCGTCAGAACACTGCTCCTCGAAGCATTATATGGGTCTAACATTGTAGTGCTATAATTTGACGTTATTGTGCAGCGTCTTTTAATAAATTAATGCTCTCACCAAACCCACATATTAAAAATAACCCAGTTTTAACCATTGCAAAATCATGATCCTGGTTGGTTGAACAAGTAGGGCGTACTTAATTTTCACCCATTCTATGTTCCAGCGCATAGCCGCAGCCACAAGGGGTCGCTTACCGCTTCACTGCTATTTGAACAAACTCCCAGTCTTTGGCGAACGGCTATGTTTGTTGTACAAAACACGTCCACAAGCATTCAGACCTAGAACAACAACGACGCTTATTCAAACCTGTGTTTACCCGTACGCTCGCGCAGTGGCGTCGACTGTTCTGACGCTTCCCGGAGAACGGCGCTCGCGCTGACCACTCGCTGACCGCCATGAACGCAATCAGAAATGTATATATACATCTGCGTATTGAAAATTACGTAAACCTGACATGACAAGACTCAAGTCGTACGGCGCGGTGACTATGTGATAGAGCGTCTGACTTGCGGTCGAGAGGACTGGAGTTCGAAACTACCTCCTGCTGTTCCGAAAAGTTGGGCAATTTCGTTCAGGCTACGTTTACTGTGTCTTTCGGAAAAGACACCAAAAGCCGTTGAACCCTTATATCTGGGGTCTATGTCAGGGGAAATAAAAGATCCCACACAGGGGGTAAATGTGTAACCTGTCGTGGACTCAATAATTATAATACTACACAATCAACAAGTTGAAGATGGTAGTTAACTAGACGAAGAAGAGAAGCCGCCATTACGACATCTGCAACGGTGCTCTCTCTCTCTCTCTCTCCTAATGGTGAGACCAAATAATGTTAGACCTATGCTGGGTGGGGTACTGCAAGGAGACACCCTGGTCTCGCTCGCCTTCATTAGTCTTGGACGATGTCCTACGCCGCTCTCCACTGGACATTGCCACCAACAGAACAGTTCTATTCTATTCTGTTCTATTCTGTTGAAAGACACATGGAAGACACATTACTGGAAAATGTGAAGGAATTAAAATACGTTGGATCAATAGCTCTATGAAGTACCCCAAGTTAAAGCCCAAGCCTGGGTTGTCTGCAACAGACTGGAGGACGTTTGGAAGTCAACTCCCGGCCATGTCCCCAAACTTATTCGAAGCTTGTGTCGAGAGCATGACGATAATGATGATGATTAAAAATGTAGCGTGGAACGTCGAGTTGGGGCGGTGTTCTAACAACCGAACGTTTTGGCCATAAAACAAACGAACACCGTCCACTGTATCATCACAATGGTACATTCATGTTCATGCTTGCTGCTTTGTTACGATTGTTGTTTTATTAATTGTATTCCATTGGCATTGTACCTGCGATCGTTGATGCTATGATCTGTTTCGTTGTAAACATAAAATAATAGGTTTCCTCAGTAGAACTCGACTACTACTACGATGGGAAGTATTCAGCAATGCTATAATTACTGCGCGAAGAGTATTCAGTGAGGTGTATCCACCATTTGTTACAGCCAGCCATTAGGTCATACAGACTAGTTAACGGGACACGAACCCAGAAAAAACAGACGCCACTGGATATCTAGCGACAATCTGTCTATTTATGTTGGCTGTCTGATGTCACGTGCACTTAGTGTTTACGTGTTAAGCTCCGCCCACTCGGTAGGTTTTATAAACACTTGTTTAATTGTTGCATTTTAACTATTTCTAAAATGTCTTACTTGTATGCGGCAATATAACGATGAATTTTTACACAGGAATCAACCGTTGTGATCGCTATGATTTTTCGGATGGAAAGTAGGAAAGCTAGGAAAAAAGAAGCCGATCGCGAAGGCGTCGGCTTTCCCTTGGCAGCAATGCCAATGGCAATGGCAATGGCAATGGCAGTGGCAATGCCAATGCTTTCATTTCATAAATTCAGATTGATCATTTGTGTAGTGTGGAACAAAATCATTCATGCATTATAACATTAAAACGTGTGACACTTTGTTGGTACCCTCCGTGTTTTGTCAGTTGATTAAAATGCAATTAATGTACATTTCCCTTTTCGGTCGTCTATTATAGTTGGAACTTGGGTGACCATACATCGTGTATCGCCTAATTCCGTGGTTCCAAGTATTGTGTCATGTTCCACTACCGTCTATCTCCTTGACCTTGGAGTTTTTGCTGAACTGGCAGCAGCAATTCTTTATGAACCTAGTTCGCATGTCTTCATTCAGTGGACATGTTTTAAGTGAATACCTTAAGTTATGGAATATGCACTTCCATTGTAGAATGACAACATGAGTTTTTTATTTATTTCATTATATCAATTATATATTCTTGAATGTAATCATGATTATAATACGAGGCATCTCAGATCAGAACATTTGTGTTCAAGTGGATAATAAGAATAATTGTATTTATTCTAATTTAGAATATGTTGAAACAATGTTTTTACCATTATGGTTAGATTTTAGATATATGGTTGCAAACGAAAGAAGAATGTCAAATGTCAATACTTGCACCTTAATGTTGTTATTAATACTTGTAAGTTCAATTTTGTAATGTAACCATTGAAGTTTAAATGTATTATTCTATTGAAGTGTAAATGTATTATTCTATTGAAGTATAAATGTATTATTCTATTGAAGTGTAAATGTATTATTCTATTGAAGTATAAATGTATTATTCTATTGACGTGTAAATGTATTATTATATTGAAGCGTAAATATATTATTCTATTGAAGTGTAAACGTATTATTCTATTGAAGTATAAATGTATTATTCTATTGAAGTATAAATGTATTATTCTATTGAAGCGTAAATGTATTATTCTATTGGCCAGAACATCACTTTTAGCAAGTTTTGTAATGATTTGAGCCAGTGACTTAACTCAAATTATTATCTTATGGTGTCTCAAATTGCATTAATCTTCAAAGGACTTTTGATAAAAGACTATTTCAAAACACTAGTATAATTCTGTAGTCAAGTTTCCACCTTTAAACTTGACCTGGATCTACAACTCCAATGGACTAACTGTGTCAAAACTACCCTACCTATTAGATTTGATTTCTACTTGTACTAGTTGACATCCTGCAAAAACATGCAAGCTAAGTTACAAATGGATTAGGAATATTTTCAAAATGACATGAATTGAAGCAAGCTATCATAAGCAATGATGACTCAACTAGATTAGCATTATATTCCTGACATGATAAAACGCTAAACACTATCTACAGTTGATGGCTCTATAACACAAAATAAAAAAGTATATAAATTGCCTCAAGCAAGTTTCAAAAAAATCCTACACCTTGTATTGTCAATCTGCATCTTAAAGGCATCTTAAAGGCATCTTAAAGGCATCTTAAAGGCATTAATCACAGCTAAGTCCTCCTAGTTTATTAGTTGCTCATGTGTCTTTGCTTATCAGTTTGCCTATATTTATCTGATGTGGTCTCCATGACTGAATGCAATATTCAAAGTGGAGTCTAACAAATGTGTTTTACTAAATTGAATAACATGTACAATGTTTCCAACCATTTGAATCAAGTCCCAATAGCCTTGAGTCCCAACCTTAGTATGTTTTCTTACCATAATATATAAACAACATTTTAATGACAACAAAACTGTTCAAACTACAGGCCTGCAAAATGTGAGCAAATATGACAGTAGTTACATGTGTCCATGTGTTTCGAGACACTTTCTGAAGCCTGTGATTAAGATAATTAATTTAATATAGGTTTACACGTACCATTCACATAATTATTTCAGGAGAATAATAGGCCTACATATGTGATTATGCTTTGTCTACCAAAATTGTAGCATTGTGAAAAATATAATAATTTGTAAATACTAAGCAAAACAAAGTATCCTCTTATTCACTGTAGCATAAGGGAAAAATTATAATGATATGCACTTTTATTAATATATATATATATATATATATATATATATATATATATATATATATATATATATATATATATATACGTTGATCAGATAATTTGGTAAACCCAAACTACCTTTAGGATGTCATTATGACTTTTTACGTAATCAGAAAAACGCGGTATAAAAATAATGAACAATTATGGGACATAATTTCCATTAATGTTGTTGTCGATTGACTTGCCCGATGGAATCAAAACAAGAAAACTCAGTTGGCCAAATTTAGAGCAATCGTTAGTTTTCAATAGTTTTCAGTACTATTACATGTTGATTGTTTCACTTTGTTTAGCCTTGCTAAATAGCCTACATTTTGAGAGTTTTAATCAGAGTGGTGGTGTACTTGTCGTCGATGATGTTTCCATTTCTGGTTATTGGTATTACATGACATTTCGTATGATGGAACTCCATTTACCCCTGATGTTACAGGAACCTCAGAAGATGTTTCACCCTCTATCACCACTCTTTGGGTTCTATTTGATTTCTATCTGATCCACGAATTTGTCTTCCCCTAAATGCCATAGTGATGGTGTTTGTAAATCAGTTTATGTACCAGACTGCATATAAGTAACTAAATCATTAATAAATTGAATCAGTTATGTCTCACAAGAGAACCGAAAACGAAAGCCATGTTGAAGATGATGTATTATAATTTGTGACTGAGCATGTTTCATCATGCTACTAACCAAGATGTGTTCCATAAGTTTGATGCAATGCAAGTGAGAGAGACTGGTCTTTGAAGCCACATGTTTTTGACCTTTTTGAAAATAGGCGAGACATTTGCTTTTAAACAATCAGTATGGAACTTCTCCTGTAATGTAAGACTTTTGATTAGATTAGGGTTAATGTAAATGTTGAGTGAAGTAGTAGTTCAGTTATTTCAAAAACAGATTTAAACTGCTGATTCAGGATGTCTGCTTTGTCTGCCGGATTTTAAAGTAATATACCATTTTGTTTTAGATATGATATGTTGTTTGAGCAGCAGTGTTTCATATATATATATCCAAAATCTCTCTGCACATCCTTGTTGTTGTTGTTGTTGTTGTTAACTGTCATCAGCAGGTATTCATTTCATTGACATATTTCCAGTATGCATTTATAATTTGCTGTTGTATATTTTTTTTAAGTATTTGTATTTTGAAGTATGACTTTTATACATTCTATCCCTATTTTGGATCTGTTTTTTTAGCTTTGGTGTAATCCAAGGATATCCATTCCTAATCCAAGTAGATATTGAGGGTATATACAAATCAATTCCTTTGATAATGTTGTCCCATAATGTACACCACAAATAATTTGCACTGATTTGTTCATAAGCATTTTAAAGATTTATCTTAAAATTTTTCATATATTCTCTAAACTCACTCAAATCACCCTTATTGAAAAGGGAAATTTTCCTAGGTTTCTGTTTATTTTTGATCGGATTTATGTCAACTTCTGGTCTGAGATGCCTGGTATTATTTATATTCGACTGATATTAGTAGAGTTGTTGGCCTGCCTATGATTTGAACAAGACCAAAATCGTCCTAAATGTTTCGTGAATTGGAACATTTTGTCAACTCGTTGAGTCAATGAACCAGACACTGATAACATTTAATGTAGATTAAAACTTAGTAGGCCTACAAATAGAGTCTACATAATATTGAGTCCATTTTTGCTACTGCTAATACTGTGTGTATGTACCATATATAATGCAGCTAACATATGTAAATTATGCACGATGTGAACAGTCTGGTATTAGGGTCGACAACTAAAGTGTCATGCATGCAACAATTTTATGGAATACCATTAATAAAACAACAATCGTAACAAAGCATCAAGCGTGAACATGAATGCATCATTGTGCTGATACAGTGGACGATGTTGGTTTGTTTTATGGCCAAAACATTCAGTTGTTAGAACACCGCCCAACTCGACGTGCCACGCTACATTTTTAATCATCGTCGTTTGTCGGTCGTCCCCGGAGCAATGATGAGCCGTTTCTATAAAGGTCGGTTGTTCATTAGGGGCGGAGGTCAGCCACTTGAACATGAAGGTTTTCACAGACCAGCTTGGTGTATGTTTTGATTGTTTTCCTTTGTCATCGTCTGTGGTCACTGGAAGGAATTGAAGCAGCAACTACGTGTTGCCTCCACACTTTCTTGTACATCAGCGAGAAGACCTCGGCTGGCTCAAGGCCTGCAGAGCGCACTAGGGTACAGTGGACGGTGTTGATTTGTTTTATGGTCAAAACGTTCGGTTGTTAGAACACCGCCCGCAGAGCAGATTAGGGTACGCCAGGGTTTTCCTGCCCCGTCCAGCTGTATCACTAAGACTTTGCAAAAACACCAGCTTCGAAACTGGTTGGTCGACTGACCTCGTGCAGTGACCAGCAAATTCTTAGCACTACCGAAAATGGTGGTAGGTCACCGTACATATGGGCGTTGGTCATATAATTTTTGCTATGGGCCTGCCATCTGACATCAAACATGCGCCGGAGAAACCGTGTGTAGCATCCATTGATCCGATTTACGGAAATTGCTCTGATATCAAACTTTGAAGAAGGCCAGTTTGGAATCATGAGCAAGAGTTGACTTCCAAACTTTCTGCGGTATATTGCAGACAGACAGACCTTCATTGAATCAGGAGCTATTGAACCAACGTATTTTTATTCCTTCACATGTTCCGTGATGTGTCTTTAATGTGTCTTTCTTTCAACAGGACATACTCTTTTTCCCTGACATAGACACCATATATAAGGGACTACTTCTGGTGTCTCTTCTGAAAGAGGCAGGCAACGTAGGCTGAACGAAATTACCCAAGTTTCGGAACGGCAGAAATATTTCCGAACTCCGGTCCTCTCGACCGCAAGTCAGACGCTCTATCACACAGTCACCGCGCCCCACAACTTAAGTCCTGTCATGTCACCGTCCTTTTAGGGTTACATAATTTTCTCTAAGCAGTTTTATATTATAAATTTCTGATTGCGATAATTACATTCAGCGTAAGGTCGGCGCGAGTGCCGTTCCCCGGGAAGCGTCAGAACAGTCGACGTCACGGCGCGAGCGTACGGGTAAACACAGGTTTGAATAACCGTCCTTGTTGTTCTGGGTCTGAATGGGTGAGGACGTGTCTTCTACAACAAACATATCCGTTCGCCAAAGACTGGGAGTTTGTTCCAATAGCAGTGACGCGATACGCGACCTTAATGGATATGCACTGGCACGTAGAATGCGTGAAAATTAAATAATTTTTCAAACAACCAGGATCATGATTTTACCTGTACCTATAGGCTGTACCGGTAGAACCTTTGATGGCTCTGCCACGATCCATTTTCAATCCTTCTTAATTTTGATTCTGGTATTTGTTTTTGTTAAAATATGGTTTATCTTTAATGTGTGGGTTTGGTAATAAAATTTTATTTTCATATACTAAAAAGACGCTGCAAAATAATATCCTATTATAGCACTACAATGTTAGACCCAAAATAACGTGCTATTATTACAATCATAGACTTGACTACAATGTTAGACATATAGAATGCTTCGCGGAGCACCGTGTTCTGACGAACCACGGCATATCTCTTGTAACTGTTTAAATTTCGTCAACCGTATTTGAAACGAATGTTCTCATTGGTTTAAGACAGGCTTTTCTTCCAGAAACTTAGCCAATCAAAAGAGGGGATGTTGGTCATAAACGTTGGTTGGAGGTGGGAGGTTGGCCTCAAAAATAGGTGGGATGTGAGATTGGTGGGTGGTAGGGGATGGATTATCAAAAATTGTGAAAGGTGGGAGGTGGGCCCCCAAAATAGTTGGAAGATGGGAGGTTGGCCGATAAATATGGGGGATATGGGAGTTTGAGGCCCCTGCCTCACCCCTCTCAAATGCTTCGGTTAGAATGAGTAGCGTAGCAACGAAAGCACGTGACATCACTAGTATAAATACCTACGTAACACGTTAGAGACAACAGTTGGTAGCTAACAATTAGACGTCGATACATGTTCCAATTCTGTTCTCTGTCAGTTCCAGGACCCTGGCCCTGCTGCCGTCTTGAACTTGGATTACATCGTCTACAACCTCTACAACGCTGTTACCACAAACGCTGGTCTTCCGTAAGTGGTAAGTAGCTGCCGATGTCTTCGGTTCTATAACGGTCGCTGCTGTCTTATTTGATTCGTTCATTGCTGTTATCGCTTTCCGGTGCCCGTAACTGTCGCTATAGCTGACTCGTTTGTCTTCAGGTACGTCGCTGCCGCCATAACCGAGAAAATGGCTGGCGCCGTAACCGGGAAAGTCGCTGCCGCTGTAGCCGGGCAAGTCGCTGTCGCCGTAACCGGCAAAATCGCTGACGCCGTAACCGGTGAAGTCGCTGCCGCCGAAACCGGGAAAATCGCTGCCGCCGTAACCAGTGAAGTCACTGCCGCCGTAACCGGTGAAGTCGCTGCCGCCGTAATCGGTAAAGTCGCTACCGCCGAAACCGGCAAAGTCGCTACCGCCGTAATCGGTAAAGTCGCTGCCGCCGTAACCAGTGAAGTCGCTACCGCCGAAACCAGGAAAATCGCTGCCGCCGTAACCAGTGAAGTCGTTCCCACCGTAATCGGTAAAGTCGCTGCCGCCGTAACCGGTGAAGTCGCTACCGCTGAAACCGGCAAAGTCGCTGCCGCCGTAATCGGTAAAGTCGCTACCGCCGCAATCGGTAAAGTCGCTACCGCCGAATCCGGGAAAGTCGCTGCCGCCGTAATCGGTAAAGTCGTTGCCGCCGAAACCGAGAAAGTCGCTGCCGCCATAATCGGTAAAGTCGCTGCCGCGAAACCGTGAAAGTCGCTGCCGCGAAACCAAGAAAGTCGCTATCGTCGTAACCGGTAACTTCGATGCCGCCGCTTCCGTCCGTCGACATGTCAAGATCGCTCAGTCTCGATCCGTCGTTACTGCCGTAACACAAGTCGCGCTATCGTCGCCTCCGACACTTCAACCAGCGCTTCCTCCGTCTCCGCTGTGGTTGTGCGTCTCAATCTTCGTACGAGCCCTACCACGACGCGTTGGTACTAAGGTTCGATTTTGTGTACACAGTAAAACCTATTCAAAGGTAACTCTGCATTTTAATTTTTTGACGAGGAGGTTGCCTCCGGGGGACTGAGGTAATTTCCGGTGAGATACAGGCGATCGGCCCTGCGACCTGTACGGGTGTACGGGCGTGGAGCCAATTGCGGGCCTGTTGTCTATCCAGATTGTGGTGATTGTGGTGGACGGGACGAAATGTTGCTTGTCTGTTCGTCTTACGTGTCTGTTCTATGTCTGTGTTCTGTGTTTTGTTCGATTTGCGGAGGAAGCCGAGTCACCAAAACGTCCGTGAAACGAACATTGAAGGAATTTGCCAAGAAAGAAAGCCACGGACGATTAAATCCGCAACGTTAAATTGCGGAACCAAAAACAATGGACAATGCGTTGCCATGGTGACTATAACAGTGCTTCAAAGAGAAACCTTGCTTACTTTTGTTAATAAAATGTGTGAACCTTTAATCATGCCTATGTTGTATTTATAGTGAAGTTTCTAGTCAATATCGCGAGTTCTACTAAACATGTATATTGAAACTTATGATAAGGATACACTTCCACTAGAACACGTAATGTACAGCCCCACATACAGCGGAATATAACGTTAACATGTTTCGCTATCTGTAAAATGGAGGTCTCGCCTAGAATAATAAAAATACCCGGAACCTGGTCCGCGGGAAACGACGAAATTGATGAAACAAAGTTATTTACGCGCACAACCACGGGGAAAAATGCATTATGAGAGGAGCATCAGCATAACATAGATGCTCCCACAGTGCACCGCGCGACCCATCATTAACTCGCTAGGTGTCGCCACGGGGTTTTTAGCTAAACTATTTGCCTTGGGTGGATCAAGGATTCGAGCACATTGGACGCAACACTGTGTAAGCCTCACAAAGGGCAATTTTGTTTCGGGGGGTGGGGGCAATGATTGTTTTCTATCCCATGGCATTGGTAGGGGAGACCGGGGCTAGTTGTTACAATTTCCAGTAAAGTATATTAGATGCATTATTTTTGTCAACGTATTAAATTTTGTCAACGCATTAAATTTATTATTCGTGTTAATAAACTGCACCATACCATTGGTATTCCATACTGTAGTTAGGTAGATATATGAAGTTTTTCAGGCGCGGTCGACTGTAACAACTAACCCCATAAGTTGTTACATTATACGGAACACATTGTTACAGCAAAGCAAGGGTCACTCGTACAGCTTCCTATATTTTATTTTTAGTTACCAAAGAGCACTCGTTGCCCGGATTCTTACGTAGAAAACAATTGTTAATGGAATATGAATTATTGAATGGAGCATGAAACAATGAATGGCAAAAAAGAATGCGATTTTATTTATTCACGCACTCACGCACGCTTGCCAAACATCCACTTTTCAATTAATCGTGCAATATTTATTAATTGCTTAAATAGGGCTGTGCCGTAACATTTTTTACAAGATTGTCATCCAAGGCAAAACACCCAGACGGCACGTGGACAAGGAAGCCATTTAAGACGTTCACAGATGCTCGGCAATACACTGTCGATCTCCACAGGCACGCTCGTGTGACACGAAGGGTCGAGGCCAATACGTGCCTCTTCCGTATTCCTGGCTATGTAGAGCCAGCGCTGTTGTAGTGATTCCATGGTTCGAGCGAGCTGCCGCTCCGTTCGTGACACCGCTGCCGCCTCGCGTCCGTCTCCCCCGTTCACATTCCCGTGACACGC